>CAKNXH010061956.1:0-41755 GCA_932178445.1 Andricus quercusramuli | reverse complement strand
CATCAGCGCGTCCTGTCAATGGCCTGGCTTGACTACCGGAAAGCTTTCGATTCAACCTCCCATAGACTTATCATCTGTCTGTTGGAAAGCTTGAAGGTACATCCGCACATAGTGAGATGCATAGAGAGATTGACGCCTCTTTGGAAAACTAGATTTTCCATCTCATCCAGGAATTATCGTCTGACAACGAAAAACGTCACCTTCCAGAGAGGCGTCTTTCAAGGTGATACCATGAGCCCTTTGCTTTTTTGCATCACACTTCTGCCTTTATGGCTCGCACTACGAAAATCTCCTGGATACCTCTGTAACGACACTAATCAGCGCGAGCATGAGGTCACTCATGTATTTTATATGGATGACCTGAAGATCTATGCCTCTGGTAAAACCATTCTTCAAACTGCTATAAATATCGTCAAGAACTACACAGGAGAGATTGGGATGGACTTTGGTATGGACAAGTGTGCCAAAATTCATCTGAAGAAAGGAAAGATTACTGGCGTTCCCAACGTCCCTGAGCTTGTGAATATAAGTTTTATTAGACATCTTAATACTGGAGAGACCTATGCATACCTGGGCGTGCCTCAAAGCCGCATTGAGGACGTAACATCAGTAAAGGAATCTCTCCGAAGCAGATACAAGCATCTTCGTCGAAAGATTTGGTCTTCCAATCTGTCGGTGTTGAACAAGGTATGTGCGACTAACATGCTTGTCGTACCGGTTCTACTCTACTCGTTTGGGGTTGTTCAATGGAAGAAGAACGAGCTCAAGGCCCTTGATGTCACCACACGTAAGATCATGCATATGCACAAAAGCTTGCATATCAGTTTGTCAGTTCCGCGATTATACATTTCACGCCGTCAAGGCGGAGGCGAACTTTTGAATCTCCAGTGTCTTCATAACCGAATTGTCCTAAGTACAGCTTACATCGTTGCGAATGGCAGAGATCCTCTCCTAAAGATGGTCAGGAACCACGAGATCATTGGCGAAGGAGCGTTCCTTTACAAAGCCGCAGAGCAAGCGGCCGAGACCCTTAGCCTGAATTATAACATCAGAAGTGAGGAAAGTGCATTACTCGATCTAGATGCTTTACGTCTAAAAGCCGAAGTAAAGGAAGCAGAGGTTGGAAAATTTCACCAAGAGCTACTTGACAAGCATATGCACGGAAACTTTCACAGAAGTATAGAGAAACAGTCCTTGTCGAAGGAGCAATCTTTTGCTTTCCTCAAATCATCAGGACTCAATTCGGGTACAGAGGGTTTTACTTTTGCATGCCAGGACGGTATCATTTCCACCTTAGCATACCGTGACCGCATTTTATGTCAAGAAGTTCCCAGTGATAGGTGCAGAGCGTGTCATGCACACGTTGAGTACCTAGAACACATACTATCGGGGTGTCGGACCCACACAGGAACGGCGTATATCTATAGACATAATGCGGCCCTAAGAGTTCTTTATTACCATCTTCGTCACGCTTGCGGTGTTGGTCGCGACCCTACCCTGTCGAACGCTCCAAGGGATATAGAGTCAATTGTCCGAAACGAGAAGTGCCAAATTTTCTGGAACTACGATTTTCGGGCAGCAGTCTCCGTTGCGCACTCGAGGCCTGACATTGTTCTCCAAGACTTCGAGAAACGAACGATATTCGTGATCGAATTCTCGTCTCCGTCCGAATACAACATCACTACAAAGGAGAAAGAAAAAGAATCGAGACCTTGAAAGAGAGCTGTAACGACTGTACCCAAAATATTCGTTGCGAGTAATTGTCATCCTTGGGTCGCTTCGTGTCCTCAAGACACACGAGGGTTTCGCCGGACTGCCGTTGTGACTTTGTCGTGCCCTGTGACCACCCATCTCGCGTTTGTGAGACGTGGCCATAGGTGTCTTCTACCGCGGTTTTACTGGGGGCTATTGACATTTTTTTAGATGGCAGTGGCTCTTAGTGGGTCCCTGCGATGGTTGTTTAACTCTTTTTTTTTTAATTATATATGTAAGGATTTGATTGAATTTTTAAGATTTCTGCCATTCGTAAATAGTGAGTGAAAAAATGTTCTTTGTTCAAAATTCAACTCTTAGTTGAAAGTTTTGAAAAAGTAATTATTTTTTGGTTCTCTTTATTCAAGATTTGACTATTTTGTTGGAATTTTCTTTTTCTGTAAATCAGTTTTTTGAACTAGAAATTGAACTATTCCATGTGTAGTTGAAAATTTATCTTCTTCTATTGAAAATTCAACTATTTGTTTCAATATTTTTGTATCTTGTTGAGATTTCGGCTTTACAGAACTTATTGACTAAACAGTATAGTTAGTTGGTCCAAAATAATTAAGTTTTTAGTAAATAAAATGTAATTATTGTACTTCAGAAATTTCAAGCCCTCTACAGTAACGAACACCAACTTCAACTTCATCTGGACCAAATGTCATACCTCAAAACAGCGATCAGAAAATAAAAAGGATGTACATTTTTGTATTAAAGAAGGAAAAATCAATCTTGTGGCTTAGTTTTCGTTTTCAAAAATAATTAAATTAATTCAAATAATGCAATTGAAATATTCAAAAATGGTAATTTTCCACCTAGATCCATCTAGATCATAATGGACAACTCGTACCATTTCAAATTTGCATAATGTTCTACTGTACTGCGTTGTATTCTTTTCTTTCATTGCCATATGAAAATGACGAATGAGGTTTTATAATCTCAGCTTTTGAGGGCGCTGTCTGCTACCAGTCAAACATGGCCACTAATTCAGGTATATTAAGAAAAAAACGTAATAAAAAGCTTGAATATAATCAAAGACCCTTGTAAATAGAAAAAAAAATAATTCTACTACCATCAGTCATACATGCAAGTCTGCAAAGACTATGCTTACGTATAAACATTTCGTTTAAGTTGAACAAATTTTACGCCTGGAGACCTCCTTTCATGTGAAAATCACGTCAATAACAGTTCGGGCTGTGTCAATAATTCAATATTATTTTCTAACATTACATTCGAAACTAGCTCCTCCTAGTTGTTTGTTCAAATTTGTTGACAAATAAGAAATGTTTCTATAGTTTCATGTTTTAATGATGATTATTATAATTATTTCTGTAAATGGTGAGCCGAATTTTTGTTATAAAGAGGTAGGCAATATATACCGAGTATCGAGAATTCATATTTTTTCGAGTACTATTTCTCCAAGCGCATTTGGCAATAGGAATCGACTCACTAGAAAGCCTCTATTAATGCTTTCAATTGCAAGTTGTCATAACACTATTTTTAATTAAAACCTTAACAAAATTTAAATTTCATTTGCAACAAGGGGAGGTGAACACTTTGTGTTTTTTTGTTCTGTACTTATGAATTAATCTTTAGATACTTCCTTAAAGAATTAGGTTGAAGAGTCATGATTGCATGACTGAGAAATATACTTAAAAAGTGCGTCATTCCAGGAATATCCAAAGGATACCCTTTCCAAATTTCACTTCATTGGTTTCAGCTGATTTTAAAAAAAGTTCAAGCACGTATTTCTTTAGGAATGAACAACAGTAGTTGGTCAGGAGGCACAGCTGGAAAAACCCACTTGCAAAACAACTGGAAATCAGCAGATGTATTTTCAGAATAACTGGAAGAACTACCGGAAAAACTTCTGGGGATATTGCTGATTGAATCGTGAGAAGAAAATTGGTGAAATTACAATAATAACATAATATTGTATTACTTTTATGATATTCTTGCAACTGATTAGATTAGAATTACCCGCAGTAGGTTTCCCTATAGTAGTTTCTGGTCGAATCGGTGTCTAAAACGTTGCATAATTGTAACAGTAACACTTACATACTATTATAGCAAATTTACAACACTTTCACTACTGATTCGAATAGAACAGAAATACCTTCAGTCATGCCTAGCCTGAATCAATTTTCACTTCAAAAGCCTTCCATATCTCAACTCCTTTCTGATTATGTTTTGGGAATACTTCCCGAGTATTTTAGGCCCAAATTATAATTACTATATTTTTTGAATATAATCACCCTTAAGTACAAAATTAGACATTGCCGGTTTATTAGAACTCTCTAGAATTTTAGATTTGCATCCTACATTGTTTCAATTATTGAGTTAATTAAAATTTGCAACATAATAATCTCATTTTCGGCGAAAAGGTGAAATAAGCTGTTATGCGAAGGAGGTGAGGTAGCTTATTTACAATTTTCACAATATGGCTTTTATATTGTTCCAAGAAAGTTAAAAATGTTTCACAGTCGCGTCTTTTAGTAAGTAAATTAGGGTTGAAAAATTAGGTGTCTAAATAATCCTTGTTTTTCCAGTCTGAACCTCTAATTTGTCAATACGTTATGTTGGTGAAGGTGACCAAATACTGTCGATCATTATCGAGCGAGATCAAATACGGGAGAAGGACAGAGTCTTGCCAACCACGAGAGCGAACATCTCTTTACCGTTTATATCAATACTTAAATGAAGTGTTTGTTCTTATAAATTAATTGCCGAGTCAAACATGCTCTAAATCCTTCGTTCTCCAATAACTCTGTTTTAAACTGAACCACCTCCTCACACAATTTTTTCAATTTGGCCTTCTTAATGTTTCAATAAAATTGAAAATATCACATAATTGGGTTTCATATTGAATAAATTAAGGTGAAAAATTAGATGTATGAATAATCTTCCTTTTTTTATTTTGAAACAATAATTTATAAATACGTTAAGTTGGTAAAATTGACGTAACCTATGTACGAGTTTCTCAATATTGCCTTCATATTTTTTCTATATTTAATACTTTTTTATGAGGCAAATAAATTAAAGTGAATGCGTTATGTTGGTGGAGATGACGAAGCCTATGTACATATGAGTTTCACTATATGGCCTGAATATTATTTCAATATAATTATAAATGTCACACAATCGTGCTCTTCTATCAGACTTTTCGCTTACGGGAATAAAGTAAAGTCAATACGTTATGTTGGTGGAGATGACGTAGCCTATGTACATAAGATATAAATAAAAAGATAAATAAAATACATTTCTTTTACATTCTTTATGAAACATTGTAATTGATTTACAGAAATTGAAAGTATTTTTTAATGTGAAACGCGCCTCGAGGGTGTTTTACCCCTTTGGAATCTCAATAGGAGGATCTCATGTCGGTAGACTACAATATTTTCTCTGTCCACAATGTAATCTGTCGTAAAGTTAATCCGCTTTTAATGAAATGATAGATAAAAAATTACTGGTTTACTGCGATCTCATAACAAAAACTTCAGTTGAAGCAAAGTTTCCGTGCTTTTGAAGTCATTAATTTCATTGCATATTTTATCTCATTTAGTTATTCGGAAACATTGGAAGGTTGTTTCACATTCTAAATATGAATTTGGGGACGTATCAAAAAATACGTGTAGCTTTTCATTTACTCCTCTAGAACATACTCTCGAACGAACCAAATCACAGGCAGACACTTGATACGTGCTGCTTGCTAGTAAAAATACATGACTATGTTTAAGGCTATATAGTGTATATGTCAGGCTCAAAAACCAAAAACGGCCAAAGACCGAAAAAAAAGCTAGAACGCGTTCTGGCATTCTGGAAAATGCCCAAACGCTTTCTGCCCTTTTGAAACAACCAAAACCCGTTCTGATTGATGATTTTCAAAGGGGTTGCCCGGAAGTGTCTTTCAGAGTAACCGGACCTTATGCAATGCTGTGTGGGAAAAAAATACTCCGTTGGGTCAAAAATCAGCCGACTTCTCAAATCTGAACGGATCAAAGTATTTTTCTTCATACTCAGAAACGATGGTACTTCGATCTAGTACTGCACGCTTAACAAAAATGGTACTAATTTTTTAACTAACTTTGAAATTCAATCGGTCATATTTGTACTAACTACTTGGGCCCTTTCACTGATATTTCCTTTAAAAAATTCAGGTTAGTAAAATTACTTTCGTTGAATAGAAATTTTGATTGCAGATGATAACTTACATTTGCTGCATTTTCAGAATTTAAATGCACTACTTACACAGATTTTCTTATTGAAATGTTTAAGAATAATTTTTAATTATGAACGAACACCAACAAATAATAATAATTAATGTAGTTTGAACAAGTCTCATGAACGAATTCATTTATTTGGCATTTTTACTGATGTAAAGAATAGAACTGAAGAGTATTATGGTGATGTACATTAATTAAATCTTTATTTATTGGGTAAAAGTAATAATTTTATTCGTTTTCACATGAACTATTTCAATGTACTTTACGGTCTGCATCTGCTGCAAGTTCTGGTTCAAAACAAGGTTTTATGTTTTGCAACTATACGAGGTATTGTAGTGATAAAATGTATAGATGTCGGTCCAACTACGTTAAGTGTAATTCAAAATGATATTCAAACAGTTCGTGTAAAAGCAAATGAAATTATTACTTCTACCCAATAAACAAAAACTTCGTTAATTCATTTCTTCATAATGCTTTTCAGTTCTATATTCTTCACATGCATAAAAATGACAAATAAATGAATTTGTTCATGAAACTGGTTTAAACTATTAACTATTATTATCTGTTGGTTTTCGTTTGCAATCAAACATTATTCTTTAACATTCCGTTGAGAAAATCTGTGTGACTAATGCGCTCAAATTCTGAATATGCAGCAGATACAAGTTACATTCATTAATTTATAACAATTTAACGAATAGAGAAATTCCATCTGCAATTAAAGTTTCTATTCAACGAAAGTTACTTCACTAACCTCTGTTTTCGGAGGGAATGTTCATAAATAGGCCTAAGTAAGTACTACAAATATGAATGATTGCATTTTTAGAGTTAAGTAACAAATTATTATGCATTTTCAAAGTTTAGCAACAAATCAATACAATTTTTTCAATGGTGCAATACTTCATCAAAGTCCCACCCTTTCTAAGTATTTAGAAAAATACTTTGATCCGTTCAGATTCAAGAAGTCAGGGGATTTTTGTCCCAACGGAGTATTTTTTCCCCATTCAGCGTCGCATATAGTTAAATTACTCTAAGGTACAATTTCGAGTCAGCCCTTTTGAAAACTACCATTCAAAACGGATTTTGGCAGTTCGAAAAAGGACAGAACGCGTTCTGGAATTTTCAGGAATGCCATAAGAAGTTTCACAAAAGAACCTGATTGTGTATTCCTAATAGGGAGACTATACCCAAAAACATGTAGATAGGCTACATCACCAACAATTATAACAATTTGGTCAACTTGGTCAAAAGAAAAAAAAAGTTCGTCCCACTATTAATACGTGTCTAGAGACTGGCACATTTACCCTATAACCTAGTCCAGTGTCTTAATTTTACTTTTTTTCATGGGCGAATTAGAATTATACATCAAATTATATATATATAATGTTAGATTGTTATATACTTACCAACAGAATTAACAAAAACCGCCAATGCGATGAGCAGAGTTCCAACAAGGATCTTCATTATTCTGACTACCGATTATTGAACACTGACTATGTGTCAAATGAATATTTTATACAAGATTTTTCTAGTACTTATACACTAGTTGCTATCTCCTTCGTTATTTCAAACTATTTCAAATATTTATAAGATAAATTTTGAGTGGGAAACCTATTTTCTTTTATTATTCAATCGAAATGTCAAGTAAATTAGACAGTAATAATTCGTTATCAGTTATATTTGACTGACGGGCCGCGGAAAGAAACAATAATCTTGTCCCTTATAAAATGTTCCATGCCATAAAAACTCATAAGTCACATACTAAGCATACTTCCTTATAGAATTACGACAATGAGTCCGTCATTACAAGATTTTCTGAACACAACTTTTCTGAAACCCCGTTTCTACTAAAAAATGCTCTAAATTCAAAAGAGATTTTTTTAGTAGAAAAAAGTGTAGTTTCGGGCTTCACGGTTCAGTACAGAGTTCTAATAAGGATCTTTCTTATTCTGAACACAGAATACTGAACACGTGCCAAATTAATATTTGACACAAGATTTTTCTACTACTTATATATATTTAAAAAAAGGTTGAAAAGCCACCGCAGGGTCCCACTGGCAGCAACTGCCATCTATGAAAATGATTCCGGCTTCCAGTAGAACCGCGGTAAACCATAGCTATAGCCACGTCTCACGACCGTGAGATGAATGGCCACAAGTCACAACGAAATCACGAAAGGTCGGCAGATACCTTGTTTAACGCCGACAGATTTGAAGACCGAGTCTGTCGAAGAAGATGCTTTCATCTGCTTCAGAGGACTTCTTCACTGATTTTACTCAAAGCGGCTTTAAGGCACGTCCAGAGATGTATAGGTCATCAGCAACGCCAACAATCTTTCCTTTCTTTAGGTAAGTCTTGGCACTCTTGTCCAATCCAAAGGACATACCAATCTCTCCTGTGTACTTCTTTCCGATATTTAGAGCAAGTTGATGTTGGCTTGCATCAGAAGGATAGATCTACAGGTCGCCGCCAGGTGTCGCCGCACAGGTATCCAGGAGAATTGCAAAGTGCGAGAGATAGAGGCAGAAGTGTGATGTAAAAGAACAGAGGGCTTATGGTATCGCTCTGGAAGACGCCCCTCTGAAAGGTGACGATGTTCATTGTCACACGATGAATTACAGCTGAGATAGTGAATCTAATTTGCCAAAGGGAGGTAAATATTTGTATGCATCTCACTATGTGTGATTGGACCTTCAAGCTTTCCAGTAGACCAAATATAAGTCTAAGAAAGGTGAAATAGAAAGCTTTGCGGTAGTCAAATAACATATTGAAACAAGTTATTGGCCTATAATTCTCTGGGATGAACAAGTCGCCTTCTTTTCGGTAGAAGTATAGTGCGTGCTAACACGAGGTACTGCAGAATAAGTTTTTTTTCTGACTTTGAATATGAGGTGAACATGCGGACCAGTTGTTGGTGTGTAGAAGTAAACTTCTTTCACCAGGAGTTCTTGATACTTACTGGTTCTGCAGTAGAAAAGTTCTTTGTACCCCTAAGTTCTTTTTCCACCTCTTCTGCAGTGATTGATGGAAATTTCTCCTCGGATGTTATGAGGTTGTCACAAAACTCCTTGAAGCGAATGATATTATCAGTATCTTCTTTCAACTCCAGTGTTTTTGGGATCTTGTGTACCTCTCTCCAAAAAGTGTCTACCTCGTTGATGTTGGGTGGAT
Source organism: Andricus quercusramuli (assembly GCA_932178445.1). Classification (NCBI taxonomy): domain Eukaryota; kingdom Metazoa; phylum Arthropoda; class Insecta; order Hymenoptera; family Cynipidae; genus Andricus; species Andricus quercusramuli. The sequence continues at coordinate 32,609 of CAKNXH010061956.1, read as the reverse complement.
TATTGACAGAAACAGTATGATCACTGAAGAGGCGCGATGGGCCAGCGAGAAACTGTTGATTCTCCCTGATCCATTTCTCCCTCTTCTGTATTCTCCTCTTTGCGAGCAGCTAGGAAAACGGTTTGCCCGTCCTTGCAGAGTCCCGCATGGAAGGATAAGCCTGCATACTCTGAGAGGTCACGCGGTATGCCAGAGTCTCCCATACATATTTATATTCTACTCGCTATCTCTTTCGTTATTTTCAATTGTTTTAAATGTTTGTGAAACGTATAAGATTTAAAAAATTATTTTATTGTGTTATTTGCATTTGGTAAATTTGATTTACTTAGAGGAAGGCGTAATATTATTGTGAGGTTATGGTATTATATACAAATAAGAGGGACTAAAATTCTCAGGACACAGCACCAGACATGCAACAGCATTTGGAAGAGAATTGAACATTAATGTTTTTAAAAAAAGCAGCGGGATGGTCTGAGTGGTCTCAAACATTTGTCCTTCTTTAAACAGGCCAATATCCAGACTTGTTAAGAGCGTAGTAACAAATGTGCTACGAAATCCAAAAGATAAATAATTTCTTGCTCTCATGGGAAAATATATTTGCGAACTTCAGATTTGTTATTTTTCAACATGCATCTCCAACACGTATACCGTTTTTTCCTATTGACTCTTACTTAAAATTTGTGAGTGTGAAATTGGAAGAATAACAAGATAAAAGTAATAAAGGAGAAAAAATGTATTCTATCTCTGAATACTTCATCTTTTTTTGTTTATACTCTCCTCCTTTTACGGGTCTCAGACTCTTTGCATCACCACAGCAGGAGGTGCTTGAATATACCCCACATTCCTTATCACCTAAGTTTCATTTGACCGAACATCGAGTCGCCGAACAATCATTTATTATAATTTTTATTTTGTCGGATTGTCAACCCACATAACCTCTATTTGTCCTAACTGCCAATTATCATAATTTCTATCATACCGAATCATCAGTTGGCATAATTTTCGTATATTCGAATTTTTATTCATCATAATATTTATTTGTCCTAATTTTAATGTAATCTAATTTTTGTTTTCCGAATTTCTATTCGACATAAATGTCATTTTTCCGAATTTCCACATAACCTAATATTCATTTGGGCAAATTACTATTTGTCATATTATACATTTATCCGAATTATCATTCATCATAAATTTCATTTTCCCAAATTTTCATTTGTCCTAATGTCTAGGTATCCGAACTGGCATGCGCGATAATATCCATGTCAGAGAAATTTCATTTGTCCTATCAGATTTCCCGTTCAGTTTCGAAGTAGTTGTTTCCCATCTACACTCCGCGCTCCCTTATACGACACTCCCTTATACGACCGCTCCATTATACGACCAGTTGCCGCTCCCCTATACGACGGGAAATTCGTTCTCCTTCATCCCCACTCCTCCGCTCAAAGTTCGCGCGGGAAGCAAATAGTCTCGCGCGTATATATGAATACAATATTTTCGTATAGTGCTTTTAAGATTACCTAGTTATGAGTTTTGAAGTGGAACACTTTTATTACGAATTTTTATAAGGGGTTATCTTAAAAATGTCATGAACCTGAAATTCTACAAAATTTGACAATCTGACAATGTTTACATTCGCAAACAAAGCTATATTCATGGAGCTATGGAGCCAGCTCTAACTGACACAGGATTCACGCGTATGCGCACGACCCCGTGAGCTTGTTGGTGGAAGGGGTTAGACGGGTTCCCCTTGCGCCGTCGTATAATGGAATGTTTTTGGTCCCGAGCTCGTCGTATAAGGAAGCGTGGAGTGTAGATGTATTTAGTCTGGCTGGCAAGTCAGGTGAAAATGGGGCTGTGAAACACTTCCTCCGATACCGAATACATTAGGGGCGAAATTCAAATGAAGTCTCTGTTTAGAAATGCATAATCAAAACGCAGGTAATGTGTTATTCATCAATTTTTCGCGAATGTTCGCGAATTAGTGTTTAGGGACATGTTACTGACCAAACACATCAGCTGTATTTTGATTATGCAATTCTAAATAAAGCCCTCATTTGAATTTCGCGCCTAATGTATTTGGTATCGTAGAAAGTGTTTTACAGTGCCATCTTCACCTGACTTATCGTTCAAACTAAGTACATCTAGATGTGAAACAACTACTTCGAAACTGAACTTCAAGTGTGGTAGAACAAATGAAATTTCTGTAACATAGAAATTATGGCGCATGCCAGTTCGGATACCCAGACATTAGGATAAATGAAACTTCGGGAAAATGAAATTTATGACAAATGAAAACTTGGATTAATGTAAAATAGGACACATAGAAATTCGTCCAAAATAATATTAGGTTATGTGGAAATTCGGAAAAATGACATTTATGTCGGATACAAATTCGAAACAAAAATTAGATTAAATTTATATTAGGATAAATAAATATTTTTATGGATAAAAATTCGAAAATAGGAAAATTATGCCAAATGAGAATTTAGTATAACAGAAATTATGATAATTGGTAGTTACGACAAAATCGACAAAATAAAAATTATAATAAATACTTGTTCGGCAACTTGATTTTCGGTGAAATGAAACTTAGGTAATATGGAATTTGGGGTATATTCATAAGCCTCCTACAACAGGCATCCTGACAAACAAGTGTCATATACTATGATAACACCTATTTGCTACATATCGTATTGATTGGTATTCTTACTCCTGAACACTCAAGACTTTAAACTGATCTTCCGTTTCATGTTACCGCTACCAGTCTTTCCCACCCTGTGCAGCCAACTCATTCTTTCACACATATTCCACCTTCTTCGTCTATGTAGGTGTCATCTATAACTCCACGCCTAACAGTCAGTAATATTTCTGTCTTATAGTCACTAAAATCCATAGAACACTGTATCCTCTTAAAATTGATACTAAAGTCTTCGATGAGCCCCTGCGAATCAAATCAGTACCTACGCTCATCTACCTGCAACGATATACATCCATGTCACCGTAGATCAATGAAATCAATTAATATCGAGACAGAAAGTCTGGACACTTGGGAAAAAGTAGCTCTATCTCAGTGACAAGAAATCGCACAGAATTCGCATTTAGTAAAGCTGATGTCCGATATGACAACATCAGTCATTTTCCAATCTTGGTAGGTGAAGAAGGTGGCAAAAGATGGTGCAAATTATGCAAAAAATCGCAAACACAGTGTGTTTGTTCTAAATGTAACCTTCACTTGTGCTGTTCAAATGCTAAAAACTTTTTTTACGATTATCTTTGCAAATAGTAAAACTTCTTTTTATCATTTTTTTCTACTTCTCATTCACTATGTTCTAGTTCATTCAATAAATACTTATCATAAATAAAAATGTATACCTGATCGGCTTTTTTGACCTAAACCCGCAACAGTGCCCTGAGGCACTCTTTACATTTTTTCAGCTGGCTGTCAAACCAAGAGAGCAAAAGACTTGCGGATGATTTTTTTGAGTTTATCGGGCCATAATTACCCTAGAAAAAATTATCCGACATTTTTTTTCAATTATTAGAGATTTGTCGGTTAGAGGGTAAATATCGGGACAGAAAGTCTTGACATTTGGGAAAAAGTAGCTCTATCTCAGTGAAAAAAAAATCGCACAGAGTTCGCATTGAGCAAAGCTGATTCGGAATCTTTCTGCCTGCTCAAGGACGTTCCTCGTATCTTGGTAAAAAAAATTTCGTTGTCGTAAGAACAACAAAATCGAAGAAAAACACTGTTGAAAATGCCTCAATTTCGAAGGTCAACTTTCCGCTGCTCGTAATGTCGTAAAAATGTCCGGAAACAATGGAAAAAATTCATGTGTATTACATATCTATTTGTGAATAGAGCCCAACTTTGAAAATCAAAAAATATTAAAAACTTTGGTTTGACATCTGAAAAGTTGCTGACCAAAAGGAAATTACAACCACATGGCCAGATCCGGTCATGGACCAAATCATAACTCTGACCTATACTCTGCAGGGGACCGCACAGAAGCAGACCCCATTTTTTCAAGTCTTCGTTGTTGGGGGCAGCTTAGCAATGAACACCCGTCACCTTTTTTCTTGTACTACTATTCCCTCGCGAGACTTTAGCATAGCTCATTAAGGTCCAAATTATGCGAACTCAATTTATAGGAAAATATACAATTTTATCGAGTTTTTATTCGACCGAGGTTTATCAGTGTACGAAGCTCTTTCTTTTAAATCTTGATTCGTGTCGATATCTCCATTCAATCCGGAGATAATGTCTTCTTGCATTAACAATCCTGGTGACCACAATTTTTAATATTTTTTGATTTTCAAAGTTGGGCTCCATCCACAAATAGATAAGTAATCCACATGAATTTTTTCCTTTGTTTCCGGACATTTTTACGACATTAGGAGCAGCTGAAAGTTGACCTTCAAAATTTAGGCATTTTCAACAGTGTTTTTCTCCGATTTTGTTGTTCTTACGACAACAAAAATTTTTTTACCAAGATACGAGAAACGTCCTTGAACAGGTAGAAAGATTCCGAATCAGCTTTGCTAAATGCGAACTCTGTGCGATTTTTTGTCACTGAGATAGAGCTACTATTTCCCAAGTGTCAAGACTTTCTGTCCCGAAATTAGTTGAGAGTGAAAAATAGAAGGAAATATTTTCTGGCCATTAACCTTTATTGTTTCTGCATCTTTATTTTTTTGCAGATATGTATATTCATATATGTGTCCGAAGTCACACTACCAGAAGAGGCGGAGATTTTCTCTACATCCTCATATGTAGAATTGTGGTATATTCCGATTCTTTCTGTCTCTTCTGCTAGCATCTGGAATTCTCTGCCTGCTATTATAAAATTCACTGATTGCCTAGTTACATTTCAAAGCAGAATTTTCCGCCGCCTAATCTCCGAACAAACGTAACTCTTATAGGTCAGCTTAGTTTCAATGGTAACCCATATAACTTTTCATAATCCTGTTATTATTATGATATCAACCTCATCATTATTAAATGGAGCTAACTAGTTAACTAAGTAGGTCTAATTATTCTTCACAATAATGTAATTTGTGGCACGAGTCATTGAGCGGAGTGGTACTATACGTATGTAATCATTCCGAACGAAGTTATCGTATAACTGCAATCGAACCTTACTTAGGTAAGTTCATTTGATCGTTCAATTATATTATACTTATGATTTTTGGCCTCAAGGTGAATCAGATGAAGAATTCCAAAAATATCACGGAATTTTCTCCGAACATTACCGGAAAACGCGTGCTAGCACTATTCTGCAAGATTAGTACTCTTTTCTCTCTGTATTGGGAATGGAATAAAAACTTAATAAATCTAGGTGCATTATTGGTTTTATCATCTACATGCTATAATCGTTAGGTTCTTACAAGAAACATTTTTAATAAACACACAAAATATATGTATTACAAACAATTATGTAATTATACTTGAATTAATTTACTCGGCCGTTGTTTTCATGGCGGATGTCCTCAGATTGTATTTTTTTTATTTTGAGTACGTGCGAGTTTTGCAACCACGTCTTCCAAAGTGCCCGGGATGCCAAATTGTCGAGCCCCGTCCTTGCCTAACATTATTAGTTTACGAGGGTTTTCTTTTTCTTGGAAGGCAATTCGGCCACCGCTATTTAATAGCGGTAAAACACAATTACCGCTGATTCTTCCAATGTAATACTTCTTCAATTGTAATAGTTCTGTACCGGGCGGGAGTGGTTTAAGAACACCATGCTCGTCTACATAGAAAAGACCTGCTCTCGAAGATGCTTCTTGAGGGGAAGCAGGACCTTTTCCGCTCGAAGATGAAACTTTGCCAGGCTGTACACTCAATTCTATAAGAAGAAATAGAAATTGTCTGATTTCCAACGCTTGAAACTATGAATGAGGACGAATAAATAATGAATCCAAATGAATTCTAGCGATCGCAAGAATATCCAGATCATTATAAACATCCGATATAATTTCAAATTTGCATCATGTTCCCCTGTATTGAGAGGGAATGGTATTAATTTTCAAAAATTTTGAAACGGAAATGAATATATTGAGATATAGACCAGACCATTGTTGTGAACATAAACTTCATTGCCCTGTGAAAATGAAGAAAAGATTTATAATCTAAATTCTTAAGGGCGTCGTCTGCCACAGGTCCAATACGGCCACTATTCTTGGTCGATTTCAGATGAAAGCATTGAGAATGTATGAAAATAATTGAAACCCATTGCAAATAGTACAACATTAATTGAATCCTTTTTCAGATCTGCGAGTCTAAAAAATTAAGAATTGAAAGTGATAAAAAAATGTTAATAAAGTTTGATTCATTCTTGGTTTCATAGTCAATCTGTTGAAATTATTTGGTTTCAAAGAAATAATAATAAAAACAAAAATGAAACACAGGTATTTCGGACTATAAATTCAATTTCACTGAAATTAATTTGTCTGTTCTCCGTTTTGATTGCATAGTCTTTCAATATGTACCATTGTATAATTATAAAATATGATTGTCACTGATTCTTCCGATGCAATATACATGTTGAGTTCGAAAAGAGACGTACCGGCCGAATATCGTTGAAGAAAGCTACGTTCATTCCGGTACAAACGACCAACCTCGATCGTTCTAGTGGGCGTAGCGAGACCTGTTTCCGTCGGAGTGCGATTTTTTCCTGAAGGTGTACTTGATTCTGTGAGATAAAATAAAAATCAATGAGATGGAACACTTAAGAAATGAATTATAACAGTTTAATAAAGAATCCAAATTCATTCTGGGTAAAAAATATCTTCATCTTGATGTACACCTGCTATCATTTCATATTTGCTTTATATTCCGTTCTTTAAGAGAAAAGGGATTTTGATTTAAACAATTTCAAATAAGAAATAAATATATTGGGGTATAAACCTAAGCAGTCTTGTAAGCCTATCTTTACTGCCTCACGACAATTTCGAACGAGGATTCATAATCTGAATTTTTGAAAGCGTCAGCCACCTAATCTCCAAATCCACAAAAGGCATATGTTCGTATAAAAAGTTTGTTAATGGTTAACAAGTTTTACATGCAAAAAACTTATTTCGTTTGTCACTTTAAAATTTATCTTCAATTAAGATTTTCATTTTTATTCAGAAAACATTCAATTTCAGGGGAAAGATAGTACGATTTTATATTCAAACCTCTCGTTTCCTTATGAATTCAAATTAATATTGAACAAATAATAATTGATTGAGAAGGTCTATTAACACATTGGAAAAAAGTTATAATTGATAGAGTAAATAATGGAGAATATATAATCAATAACTCACTGAAAATTCCAGTTTAATATACATGAACGTCAATGCGTAAATTACACCGGCACACAAAAAAAACCACTTTTCTGTTCTACAGATGCGACACATATATTCCCATGTATTCTGACCCGCTGAGCACGAATCCGTGGTCCGTTTGACCCCAGCACATCTGGGTCAAAGGCATTTGAAGGTCAAACGGACATAAAAGTCATTTGGATGAAGATAACTACCATAATTTATGTTTTTTGGGTCGCTGAATCCGAATCCGGGGTTCATTTGGACTCAGCAAGTCAAGGTCAAGGTCATTTCAAGGTCAATTTCGTTCATTCCACTAAAAACAAATTTCTGACTGCAAATTCTGAACGAACGGAAGATTTTACGTCCAGATATGTATGTTATTATTTTTTTGTGACGACCTGTTAAGGTCATTTTATTTAAATATATAGATGATTCATATGGGTAAATGGTAAATGGGCTACATGGGACTAGACTACCATACTAATATATTGTGGGGGTCGCTAAGTCTGAATCCGAGGCCCGCTTGACCCCACGGTGCCAAGGTGAAGGTCATATCAAGGTCATATCAAAGTTAGATCGAAAGAAAAATGTGTTACCGATCCAAAATTTGACTTCTACATGTGGGTAAACTTTCCCTGGCGTCTCGATATTTTTCTGCTTTTACCCACGTTTGTAAGGAACTTTTGACAGTTCTAGCGATTCTGCAAGTGAGCTTTTATGGAGCCGCCCTTATCTGATTTGCCTGTTACACCAACGATCAGCTAACTTCACTTGAGCGAGCAAAGCTAGTGGCTTCAAATTTTAAAGACGGTGGTGACAACTTTTATGAGAACAAAAGACAGTTTCTGTACGAAGTTACCTGCAACATCATTTACCCGAAGTTTTTTCTGTGCTCCACGTGGTGACGGCGGAAAACGGATTTTCTTCTTGCTTTTCATTTTTCGGCTAAGGCCTGTGGTGGAGGCATTGTGCCGTCATGGCTGGCACGAGAGAAAGTGCGATGCAGGGTATTGGACGCCCAGTATCGGCGATTGGTCAGGGTGAGGAAACGGGCCCGCAATCGTCGTCATCCAGCTACCGCCACCCTTTATTGGTTCGCGATTCAACTGATAAAGAATATAAAGCTACAACAAGTAATCATGTTTTTACCAGCCATGACTGCAATAGCGATAAAAATGTTTTTTGCTACGTTTGTGGAAAGTATGAAGTCATCACTTGCCGTAGGTCAATGAATGAGCAATGTAGAGGCATATATCGTCAATGTTATAAAAGAGAAATTTCCCTTCAAAATGAAACATTTGCTCCAGATAGCATTTGCAGTGCAATAAAATGTTAAAATACTCCTCACCGGTAATATGGTCAATACCTCAATCAGAAAAAGACTGTTATTTTTGCAACACAAAAGCTAAAGGATTCAACGTTAAAAACAAATCAAGAATATCTTATGCAATAGTGTCTTCTGTCATAACTGCAAAGTCTAATCAAGAGTCTGCTATCGAAAATATGGATACGATCTCAATGATAAATGAAGCTTCGACAAATAAAGAGACAGATAGAGAGGTTATGTTAGACGGTGAAGAAGAATCTGATGATTGCTCATACGAAGATCATGAAAATGAAGAATATGTGCCAAAATTGCGGAGAAAGCAAAAAAATGAATCTATAAGACTATTCAACCAAGATAGTTTAAAAGATTTCATCAGGAGCATGGGTCTTCCTAAAGATGCTTCTGAATATATGGCAGCTGAGTTAAAGAGCCGTGGAATGGTAGAACAGGGGACGAAGTCATCTTTCTACAGGAATCGAGAAAAGAAGTTCCGTCAGTACTTCAATAAAGATGAAGAAGGTATGTTGGTATATTGCAGAGACGTTAACGGTTTGATGAATGAACTAAAAAAGGATGTTCACGTTCCAGAAGAATGGAGATTGTTTATAGACTCGTCAAAACAAAGTCTTAAGGCAGTGCTGCTTAACGATGGAAATGAGTACGCAAGTCTACCAATAGCGCATTCAACAAAATTAACAGAAAGTTACGAAAACGTCCAATATGTATTGGAGAAAATTGAATATGACAAACATAAGTGGCAAGTTTGTGGTAATTTGAAAATCATAACCATTCTCCTTGGTCAACAATCAGGATATACAAAGTATCCCTGCTTTTTGTGTTTGTGGGATAGCAGGGATCGCACGAATCATTACAATAAGAAGGTTTGGCCAATAAGAGAACAACTTGAACCTGGAAATCATAATGTACTTCAACAACCTTTAATTGATCCATCAAAAGTATTGCTGCCGCCTCTGCACATTAAACTTGGACTTATGAAACAATTCGTCAAAGTTTTGAATAAAGAAGGAACATGTTTTAAGTACTTGACAAATGAATTTCCTCGATTAAGTGATGCTAAATTGAAAGAAGGAGTATTTGATGGACCTCAGATCCGTAAAATGTTTTGCGACGAAAATTTCATCAAGACAATGACAGGCTTAGAAAAAGCTGCTTGGCTCAGTTTCCGAGATGTTGCTCAAAACTTCTTAGGAAATTACAGAAGTAATGACTACAAAGCAATCGTAGCAAATATGGTGAGGAACTATCGACGCTTGGGATGTTTGATGAATCTCAAACTTCATTTCATGGACTCTCATATTAGCTGTTTCCCTGAGAACTTAGGCGATTACAGCGAAGAGCAAGGGGAGCGTTTCCATCAAGATCTAAAAGACGCTGAACTTCGATGGCAAGGGAAATGGGACGTGAATATGTTGGCTGACTACTGCTGGCTGCTAAAGAGAGATCAAGTACCTGGCGATGAAGATGGTAATAGTTCGAAGAGAACTAGAAATCCACTGCATAGATCCTTTGACAATAAAAGAGAACGTTATAGGCGAAAGAAAGAATAAACGCTATTCCAAAATGCCATACCGTAACTCTCGTTTAGTCCTGATTCGTTGGGTTAAAGGAGATTCAGATTCGAATTCAGCTACCCTTAAAACATGTAAAAGTCAAATTTTGGAACAGTGACACATTTTTCTTCAGATCCAACTTTGATATGACCTTGATCTGACCTTGACCTCGGCGCCCTGGGGTCAAATGGGCCTCGGATTCAGACTCAGCGACCCCCACAACATATTAGTATGGTAGTCTAGTCCAATGTAGCCCATTTACCATTTACCCATATAAATCATCTATATATTTAAATGAAATGACCTTAACATGACCTTAGAGGTCGTCATAAAAATATAAAAACATACATATCTGGACGTAAAATCTTCCGTTCTTTCATAATCTGCAGTCAGAAATTTGTTTTTAGAGAAATGAACGAAATTGACCTTGAAATGACCTTGACTTGGACTCACTGAGTTCAAATGGACCCCGGATTCGGATTCAGCGACCCAAAAAACATAAATTATAGTAGTTATCATCACACAAAATGCTTTTCTGTCCATTTGACCTTCAAATGCCCTTGACCCAGATGCGCTGGGGTCAAACGGACCACGGATTCGTGCTCAGAGGGTCAAAATACATGGGAATATATGTGTCGCATCTGTAGAACAGAAGAGTGGTTTTTTTGTGTGCCGGTGTTATTAAATATTTCTTTATGAACGTCAAGGAGAGCCCGAAAATTAGCACAAATTGATGAAATTTAAGTATATTCTAATTCCAGACCACCGAAACGACTATATGTGGCAACCTCTGACATTCACTATTTCTATATACGGATTCACGTCTCATAGATTTTCCAATTCCTTCACCAAATGTCGTAGAATCGTTAGACTATAAATTCAACTTATGACTTATAAAAACACATGCACTAAGTTCCAAACAAAAAGCATTATTCTTCTTATTTGGAAGCAATTCACCAGGAAGCTTTCTCTAATGCTGATGCAATTGCAAATGGTAATTTCAACATTTTAAATTAACATGAATTGAGGACATTTTTACAACCATCAAACAACTTAAATTTTCTTTACCCATGAATCGTAGAAAGAACGGGCCTGTAAGTTTTTGGGAGTAATATTGCAGTAATAAATAATAAATAGAGGTGAAGCTTGCACCTTATCTTTTTTCTTCTTACAAATTCCAAAATTGTAGTAGGTCAGATGCAGTTGGAAAAAAATACTGGAGAAACAGTTGGTAAAACAACTGAAAATCGTCAGTTGTATTTTGACAATAACTGGAACACCACTGGGAAAACTACTAGGGATCCACCATATTTCCGAAACTGATTTGATCAGTAATACCCACAGTATATTTCCAGAATGGAGTTTCTAGTCAAATGGGTGACTAAAAGCTTTTACTATTGTTATAATAATAATATAATACAGTAGTAACTTTACGACACTTTTTCTTCCGATTCGAACGTAAATACCTCTTAGTCCAGGCATTACGTCGATATAATGAGTGAAATTCCCGAAAAATTCCCACATGGAATGTTTTTAATGAGAAAGTTTCGATAAGTGGTCCCTTTTAACATATTAAAAATGCTAGAACAGATCAATTGCCAAACTGGGTTTTTTTCAACAGTTCCAAAAGTTACATTTGCGTGGTCGGATAATTCCCATCGCAGTTTAAAGCAAAATGTCCAACAAAAAAAAAAGAAAAAGGATAAAATTATAAGGAAATTCCGTGAGAAGAAGAATCCGCTATCTTCCATAGGTTTCGAGTTAGGATATATTGAAAAAATCTCACTTTTTTGGATTTTCAGCGAAAAATCACTAAGATTCAAAAAACACTGTGTACCTTCGCGCCTAATTACCAATTACTAATTATTACACATCTGAAGAAAAGAAAGTCTTTCAGACCTAGTATTTTGGGAATTGCAAGGTTTCAAAAATTGCATTTTTTTTTTGAACTTTTGACTAAAAACGAAAAAGTTGTGTTTTTTTGAAATACCTCATTTCCTGTGGATCCTACGGCAAAGTTTATAAAGAACAAATTAAAGTTGAGAAAGTTTAGCCTAATTAAAAATAGACCTAAATTATAAAATTATAACTTTTATTATTAATTATACGCCTCAATAGGTCACGAGATATGACCTTGGAAAGTGCACTCTTCCTGCATAGAAGCGTACCGTAAAGTAGAACTACGCTCATATTTCGAAGTTTTTGTCCGAAATAAGTGTATACATTTCATTTGTCATGTATAAAACGTCTTTTCCTATTGATAAATAAATAATATGTTTACAACAGAAGGTTTCTATCACGCAGTAAAAACTAGGCATTCATTCTTATCTGGGATACTTTTTTGGGCGTTCTAATATGATCTCACAAATAGTCTATTTTAGTACAAGTTTCTGTCTTGTTTAGTTTGCTAACTTCAGATTGATGAATGATCCGAGATAGCGAACTAAATTGATTCAGAGGGTGCATTTTTTCAATTGTTCCAAACTTCAATCTTACAAAAAACAAAAAATAGATGAATTGACCAGGGATCGGGATGTTTTAGGATAGACCATTCCGGGTGCGGACAAAATTAAAATATTCAAAAAGTTTACTAAAATTTTGAAGATTGTCTAAAATTGGTTAATTTTCATCGAAGCAGAAGGTTATACCTACAATTTTGAAAATGATATTAATTTGGCAGATTTTCATGAATTCAAAAACAAAGGAGTTTTTCGAGTCTCAAAATACGAATGTTCGCCCCGAAAAAAACCTCTCATATTGACTTTCACAGAAATATACCAGATTGATAACATTTTCAAAATATTGATGTAAGCTTCTTAAATTTTGGCCGCGAATTCCTCTTTTGTGTCTCAAAAAAACGTTCTCGTAATTTTTTGTATTGGATTTAAAAGTAATACAAACCAGTTGATTTGAGGGTTATACCATTTTTAAACGTATCCTGATTATATTTTGGACATAACCCTAATTCAAAATTTCTTTTTCAAAATTAGTCCTTAACAGGATCTTAGAAACCGGCGTAGCATCAAGTTGACATGGACAGAAAATTTCAGTATTGTGTGAATTAAAAAGTCAAAAAGATCTAACAGTCGGAGCGCGCACGACATTGACATGTAATTTCGGGGTTACGTTGGTTTCTAAACTTGACAGATTATAATTTTTTTCTAACAGATTTAGTTATTGACGGATGATTCTCATTTCGAGTCTATTTCAATCCACAAATCGACCTTATTTTATTAGATTGGCGGATCAAACTATAGGGCAATTGTTTTATTGCATGAACTATTTTAATACCGAATGAAGTTCTAAATCGAATCCTAGTTTTTACAGTGCACCACTTGTGATTACTTTTTTGCCCTTTTTCAGTAATTTCTTGGCCAAGAAGTAAATCTAATTTATTGGAAATATGCGACATGTTTTTTTTATCAATGAAGAAATATTTTTTATTAATAATTGTTCATAGCAAAATCTTGCCATAGCCACTTTTGAGTATTTTGTAGTACTTTTTCAACAGAAAAGTAATTGTATTTGATTAAAAATGCATTAGAAGATATTGTTACAAAAAATTATTGAAAAACTATTTGTTTATTGATAAAAAATATATATCCCACTTTACATCAAATATCCTTACTTTTTTGCAAGAAAATTACTGAAAAAGTACTCAAAAATGGCTATGGCGAGATTTTGTTATAAAAATATGAAGTAAAGGAAATAATTTATGTTAGTCAAAATGACGCGTCCTATGTAAAAGTTTCTCAATGTGGCCTTCATATTGCCACAACACAATTAAAGATATTACACAATCACGTTCTCCCATTGAATTAAGTAAGGTAAAATAGATTGAGAGTATAATTTATTATTATTTCAACATTTTGAAGCAATAATTTGTAAGTACGTTATGTTAGTCGAGATCACGTAGCCTATGTACAAGTTTCTCAATGTGACCATCATATTGTTTCAACATAATTAAAAATGTTACACAATCGCGTTTTTAATTGACTTATTCATTAGGCGAATAAATTAAAGGAAATTCGCTATGTAGGTGGAGATGACGTAGCATATGCACATGCAAGTTAAAAAATATAGCATTCACATTGTTGCAATGAAGTTAAAAATTTATGAATTCAGATTTAGAGAGTTTCGTGAACCAGAACGTAAGTGTCATATACATACATATATATATATATATATATATATATATATATATATATATATTATACTATACCCAAATCTTCGGAAGAATAATATTACTAAGTTTAGCCCGCATTATGAATAGGTCGAACATTTGCTGCGTTTTAATTAATGTCGAGGGGAGGTTTGACGCCGAGAATGAGTATATACATTTGATGGCGGAACCTACAAATGCCTATCTTCAAACTCGACAGTCTGCAAAGATACCGCAGAGCGCCCGTACTGATTTTCAGCAACCCCGACCGATCAGAGCCCTTGCGGCTCTAGATTATCCACCCCATCTAGGGGCGAGCAGGGTTACCTTCCGGGTGACCCAGCTGGGATCCACAGTGTTCCTAGAAGCGTCCGGAGATGCCCCGAACTATCCTCTTAATGGCTGAGACGGGAATCTCCATTACGCAGATTAATTTGCACCACTGCAAAGGCGCCTGGCGGTTCTAGCCAGACGCATGTCTGTGGTGCAGACAGGGCTCATTCTAATCCGAGATCCCTGGTTATATGGGGAAAGGATTAGTGGTCTGACAGGAATTGGCTCTATATAAAGGGACCATGCGGAAAAACGCCAAGGGCATACATAGCCGACAAGGATGTGGATGCGATCTTGGATCCTAAATTCTGCTATAGAGATCTCATCGTTATTAAGGTGAGACTCAGGGACAGTAGCGGAGAAAGGCTAGAGGTATTTATTGCCTTGGCTCATATCCCTGGTGATACCGAGGGACCTCCGCCTCCTAGAGAAGTGAAGGCTTTAATAGGGTATTGTCAAGAGAAGATTTCTCTTCTGTTGGGCTGTGATGCTAACTTTCACTAAACAGTGTGGAGAAGCATGAACATCAATGACAGAGAGAGAGAGAGATCTAATTGAATACATAGCGGGCACAGAGCTGGAGATTCTGAATCGGGGTGATACTTCCACATTCCAGACTAAAAATAGGAATGAGGTTCTTGATTTGACTCTATGTTCAGGTACACTAAGGAGCAGGGTAGTGGATTGGAGATTCTACGATGAGGAGTCTCTTTTAGACGACAAACACATCGTGTTTCGATTGAGCCTAGGAAAACCGGTGGTTTCTAAAATTAGAAACCCCAGAAATACACTTTGGAACTCATATAAAGATGAACTCAAAGGGAGGCTTACGGGATTCCCCACAACCTATGGAACCATTGAGGAGTTGGAACACGCCGTGGTTTTCTTGTGAAGGGCTCTGACAATATCATATGAGAACAATTGCCCTACAAGCACAATTATATCTAGGAAGAGAGCAGAATGGTGAAACACCCACCTGGAGAGACCCCGTGAAAAGACAAGGATGTTGTGCAAAAGGGCAAATAGAACTAAATTACCTTCGGACTGGGAAATCTCTAAGACGGTCCAGTGTAAATACAATAAAAATATAAGGAAGTATAAGCAGGAAGCTTGGAGGGGCTTCTGCGAGGAATCGAAAAACATTCCGGAAACAGTAAGGCTCCACAAGATCCTGGCGAAAAATCCGGAAGCTCGCCTCGGGCTCATAAGGCTAGATAATGGTGAGTTTGCCGAAGACGAAGAAGCAACGCTGAATCATCTGATGGAATCTCACTTCCCGGGTTTTCAACGAATCCAAACCGACCAAGAGGAGGAAGGCCGTGGCCAAGGGATGGAAAGGGCCGACTGGAATTTCGCCGCTAAGGTCGCTGATTACAAAAAGGTGGAATGGGCCGAAGGGTCTTTCTGTCCTTTTAAATCCCCAGGAGTGGATGGCACCTAACCAGCGCTTTTACAAAAAGACATGAATTTAGTCGTCCCTTCTCTGACGAAATTATTTAGGGCAACTATAGCCCTCAAACGCGTGCCATCGGCATGGATGGATGGCAGAGTGGCTTTCATACCCAAACCTAGGAGGGAAGATTACACTGCGGACAAAGATTCCCGATCAATCAGCCTATTGTCTTTTATCCTGAAGACGCTGGAGAAACTGGTCGAGAGATACATTAGGGATGAGGTGCTCTTGGCCTCCCGCTCCATAGAGGGTAGCATGCTTTCCAGGCAGGCTGCTCGGTAGAAACTGCGTTTCATAATGTAGTGACAAAATCGGAGCAGCAGTTGGAACAAAGGGTGTATGATGTTGGCCCTTTCTTGGAAATAGATGGTGCTTTCAGAAATACTCCTCCAGAAGTCATCGGTCGGGAGGCTTTGAGATGTGGTGTGCCGAGGCAGCTAGTATTCTGGATAGAAAGCATGCTACGCCTAAGAAGACTCGCAACCAGATGGGGTGAAAGGCTAGTGAAGGGATAGCTCCGCGGGGCTGCCCACATGCAGGTGTCCTGTCACCCCTCCTGTGGTGCATCGTATTGGACTGCCTACTTCGAAGGCTAACTAAAGATGGGTACTATATTCAGGGATTTGCGGATCACATTGTAATCCTAGTCAGAGGGGCTCATCTAGAAACACCGATGGGTCTCATAAGGTAGGCGCTGCGCATCATAGAGCTCTGGCGCGATACCTAAGGGCTCTCTGTAAATCTGGAAAAGACCAACCTGGTCATTCTCACGAGGAATGATAAAGTTCAAAAAGTTGACGCTAATGTATTCTGTGGTGAGAGGCTGACGTTTTCAGATTCACTTAAATATCTGGGAGTAATCCTAGATAGCAAGCTGAACTCGGCAACGCACCTGGAGACCCAATGCAGGAAATTCGTCACGACTTTTTTGACATGAAGCAGAGCCTTTGAGTTGACGTGGAGGCCAGGGCCTCAATGCTTGCATAGCTCTACTCTGTTGCCCTGAAACCCAGGCTCCTACATGCGTCCGTGGTCTAGTGGCCACGGGCGGAACTTGAAAAAATGCAGGACAGGCTGCGAAGACTACAATCGCTGACCTTTAGGGGTTTGACTGGAGCAGTAAGCACTACGCCCACAGCGGCGATAGGATGAATGCTCTGCGAAGAACCCCTACATATTGCGATAACCGCTAGAGCGGTACACAGGATGGGTCGTCCGGCAAGAGCATGTAGATGGATCCCGGGGACTAGACATACTAGGCTCCCGCGTGATATCTATAACTGTCGATTCTACAGATGAGGCAATATAAAATAACAAAACGTTTCAACTTTGCCAAAGCTTTCTGCGTCCGCATCCCAAGCAAGGATCAGTGGAAAGCAAATAGTAAAACGCTCCTCCAAGGGGAAATCTGGTACACAGATGGCTCCAGGGGAAAGGGTGGGGCAGGAGCAGGAATTTATGACAGAAAGATAGGGAAAGGGATAAGGATCACACTTGGGCGACATGCTGGCAGACAGATGACGATCTGTTCGGACAGCCAAGCGACACTAACTGCAATAAGGAAACCAGACATAACATCAGAACTGATTTGGGAATGCAAAAAGGCAATGAACCAACTTGCAGAAAGGAGCAAAGTGGCTATCAGATGGGTCCCTGGTCATACAGGAATCAAGGGCAACGAAAAAGCAAACCAGTTGACAAAACGCGGTGCAGCGAGTGAATACATAGGACCGGAACCGGTACTGGGAATAGCGCCTTGCTGTGTCGGCATGCTCATTAAAAGTTGGATCCGAATAAAACACCGGGAATGCTGGGAACAAACACAGGGTTGCCGTCAGGCGAAAGCCATCCTGAAGTACACCTATAGGATGGGCAGAGCTAGGGAAATCCAGGCTTTATCCAAGAAAGACATAAGGACAGTGGTACGGACAGAGTGCAGGAAAGGCGGCAGGGATGACGAAACATCCTTGCATGTATTATGCCAGTGACCAGGATTAGCTATGCTCGGGCAACACACCCTCAGAGCTCATTTTATAGAAACAGAGGAAATGACGACGCGATCAGTGATCGACATACTGCGCTTCGTCAAAAGGTCTTAAGTCGACTGCTGAGAGTGAATAAGTAAGGGTGTGGCACAACAGGCTTTATAGCTTTAGCGCCAGGGGAGCTCTCCATGGGCTTTCCGCCCGTATTAAAACTAACTTACTAACCATGCATACTGTCGATTATTGATGTTCATCTTAGTTCTCTACGGATGTTTTTATTGTTTTAACAATTTCAACATCAACGAAATTTTCCTCCAAAATGTCAAAATCATAGTGTTTTCTTTTGTTCATCATTGTTAAGAGTACAAATACTTGCGGAAATAATATTATAATTGTACGGTTTCAAGTATTCACTTGCATTTTACTTTGATATACTCAATGAACTTTTGTACTTTAGAAACTATTTGTATAACTATATTACATTCATTGCGTAGATTGAATTTTTGATAAAAATTCGCCCCTTTGATTTGAAAATTCCTTTCTTTTGTTAGGTATTTTCTTAGTTCAAAATGCAACTGCTTGATTGAACATCAATTTTTTCAACCGAATATTGAACTTCTTCATTATGGGTTATAAATTCATCTCTTGAATTTTAACATTCAACTATTTGGTTAAACATTCATCTATTCTATTACATTTTCGTCTTCACTGGTTAACTTCAACCTTTTTCAATGTAAAATTAGTTGAAGAAAGTTTTTTTTTTTTTTTTTTTTTTTTAAATTGAACCAATATGTTGAAATTTTATTGCTGTTTTTCAAAAAATATTTTTTTTTTAAACTGAGAATTGAACTATTACATATTGGTTTGGTTAAGCTCAACTGATTTTCATATAGAATTTACATCCTAATTCTTTGAAAATTCAACTAATTGATACAAAGTTGAACTGCAGGAGGACCCGCCAGTAATGAAAATTTTGAGACATTTTCATTCTTTGAAAATTCAGCTAATTGGTAGAAAGTTAAGCTACAGAAGGACCCGCCGGTAATGAATATTTCGAGACATTCTCATTCTTCGAAAATTCAGCTAATTGATAGAAAGTTGAAATACAGGAGGACCCGCCGGTTATGAACGTTTCGACATACGTCATTCTGTTAAAAATTCATTTACTATGCTGTTTTAAATTAATTTTTGTTACCTGGAAGCTTAACTATTTCATTTTGGGTAAGAAATGGATCCTTTTTAGTTGAAAGTTCATCTATTTTGTTGAAAGTTCGTCGGTTTTTTGATACATTCAACCGATTGGACTTTTATTATAGTGTTTTGGGAAGCTTTTTCTATGTACTTTAATACTGTCATAACCATTTTTTTCCATTATGAATTTTTTTAATCAAAAGTGAAATCACTTTTTTGGAAGAAAAAAAAAACTTTCAAATTTTTTAGTTTTTTTTCTAGTTTTTTTTACCCTCAAACGTTAAAGTCTCACTTTGTCTGCGAAAATGTTTTCAGTCCAATTTTTGTTCTATATGAATTTAAAGAGTATAAAAATCTATTTTTTGAAAAAGAAAAATTTGAGTATTGCTCATTCTAACAAATAAATTTTTATTTTTATTTTAAAAAAACGTCATCATGAAAAACAAAATTGTTATGATAGTCCTAAAGTACATGAAAAGGGCTTCCAGAACAGTAAAATAAAAGTCCAATCGGATAATCTTAGACGAAGTTGCACTAACGTGAAGGTGAAAAACCACATGAAAAAATGAAAATTTCAGGCCCCTGTATATTAAAAACCAGTTGATTAATGGACTTATGGTTTCGCAAAGTAATATCAGTCTACCTGGACTATAATTTAGCCAACTTTAAACCCGATCAAAGAAAAAAAAAACAATAATTTCAGGTGGAAAAACTTGGCGAATTCTGCCCACATATGCATAATACTTAAAAGAAGGGTATGGAATAAGAATCGCGAAAAAAAAGAAATTTTGATTAAAAAAACGCGATTGTATAACAATTCAAACTTGACCCAACTGATAAAATGGTAACATTCTAAAACTTGTAAATAGGAAAATGCAAAAATTATAAATGTTCACACATGTAATATATTTTACCTTACTTTCTTCACGTTAAAATAATGGCTTTAGTGTATTAAAATTTAGTTGAATAAAATTATAGATTGAATCAAGCCTGGATAAATTACAACAAAATTAAATTAGGTTTAAAATTATAGATACATAATATTAGATTATTATACACTTACCAACAGAATTCAGGAAAACCAACAATGCGATAAACGGAGTTCCAACAAGGATCTTCATTATCCTGAATACTGAATACTGAACACGGATACGCGCAGGACGAATATTTTATACAAGATGTTTATACTACTGGTATACTAGTCGCTATCTACTTCGTTATTCTCAACTGTCTTAAATATATGTAGTATGGATTGAAGTGGGAAACTTATACCTTTCTGACA
Source organism: Andricus quercusramuli (assembly GCA_932178445.1). Classification (NCBI taxonomy): domain Eukaryota; kingdom Metazoa; phylum Arthropoda; class Insecta; order Hymenoptera; family Cynipidae; genus Andricus; species Andricus quercusramuli. The sequence goes on along the minus strand of CAKNXH010061956.1, from coordinate 12,000 downwards.
TATGTATTTGACAAATTTGATTTGCTCAGAGGAAGGCGTAATAATATTGTGAATTTATGGTATTCAATAACAATTAAAGATACTCAAATTACTTTTAGATAAAATTTTCGTACAGAAAAAAAAACATAAGCCTTTTTATAATTTCTTGGTGACTTTGCCACATAGTGATTTATTGTTAGAATAAAATTTGATATTATTAGCAACGTTCCCTCACCAGGCAACATTATAATCTATAAAAAGGAATATTAAATATCATACGGCTGAAATATAACAATAAACTATGATATAATAATAACAAAAATCAATAATCAATAGAAACTTAATGATAAAATCACAGGTGTTCTTTATTATGAATTAATTCATATACTCGAATCAATGTTCCAACAGCGACACACGATTTTCCAACTAATTTTCACTACCCTTTAAACACTGCACGAAACGTGTAATAATCGTCTCCAAGAGCTCTAATTGAATACAAGCTAACAAATAAGAAAGCCAATCGCCTTAATCTTCTGCACAAAATTTCGGATGCTGCTAATCTTCTTAAAACACCTACAGATTATTGTAAAATTTCAACCGTATAAAATGTAGTAATCCCTTTTATAGATTATAAGGTTTGCTTAGAGTGGATGGTGGTCCGCTATCTTATCACATCTATCAATATTGTTTTCTGACAAATTACTTTCGGGAAGAATTACCAGAAAATCGAAAAAGTCTTGTCTTTTGTTTTGTCTCTTGAAAATTTCATCAGTTACTTCACCGACGGAAAAAAATGTTGACCAACATCACTCCACTATTGATAACTTTTATGATGCAATGAGAAGAATAATACAAAGTTGGAAGGTATAATCTGAAACTACACGTAGAAATCAATGTTTGTAGTGTAGTGTAAGATACTTAAAACGCCTATATGTGATTTTAAGTTTCCGAAAACACCAACCTTGGAAACGCCTTTTTTAAGTTATGTGGGGGAAGGGGGAATAAAACAAGTAGTTTCCATTAAAAACGGCCCAACCGATGTCGATGAAGGAACAAAATATGTTGCAAAAACTAATGCGAACATTTTCTAGAAAAAACTTTCGATTCGTACTAAAAAAATGTTATATTTTTTGAAAATTGAGGATATTTGATAAGAAAAATCGGATGTTTTACTTTAAAACATAACCTTAAAAAATTGTATTCGTATTTTTGGTCACAATCTTTCGGAATTCCTTTACTTTTTTTTATTCTCGCGGTCCCGTATAACATATATTCTATTCATCAAAATCGATTCATCTATTTAGGTGCCTTTGGAAAAAAATGACTTTCTTGAATTCCCCCTCCCCGTCTGCAGGACTCTCAAAAAAATTCAGTTCTAAAGTTAAGAGTTGTTGGAGTTTTTATTTACTCAGATGCTAATGTATAGTGCAACTTGGCCAATATAGGCTTCCCAGTAGGCACGAAATTTAAGAACGTAATTGGAACATTCTAAAAACATTCTTTAGACGTACAAGTCAAAAGACGTTATTTGAGCGTTTTAAAAACTGTTCTAAGTCAGACCAAGTAATATTCTAAAAACGTCTCATGTTCCAAATACGTCCTTAAAAACTCTCTGGAATGTCGTATGTTTAAGGAACGTTATTCGGACTGACTTAAGACGTTTTTGAGCCGTTCAAATAACGTTCTGCAACTTTTGTGCCCACTGAGTTGATACGTGCAAGGACGACTTTTCGTTATTTTTAAGTATAACATCGATGGGGGTGAGATAAGAACCTTTTTAGATGAAATTTCAGAGGATTTATTTTAAACTTAATTGTTAACTTCACCACCCACTTCAAATAGAAGTTAAAAAAAAAAATTGATAGCAGTTCGAACTCGAAAGTTCATTGCCTCACTACCCGATTCGAGTAGTGTTTCTAGGTGGATATTTACTGCCAGTGTGGGCCCACCACACCCACGACGGGCCAACAGCACGCAGTATTCCCGAACGGTCACTCATCCAAGTACTAACCGCTTCCAGCACTGCTTAAATTCAGTGATCTTACGAGAACTGGTGTTTTCAGCGTGGTATCGCCGTTGGCGAAGTTTAAACAAAACAAAAATAATTTTTGTAACGCATGCACGAAATGTTCGCTTTTCGAAATGTTAGCTGTTGTGCTTGCACATGCCGATTCAGAATTACTTTCCAGAACTACCGGAATCATAACCTTACTTCATTATGATTTGACGCTTGAGAACGAGACTGATTGTGAGTAGTGAATCGTGATTGGGCAAACCCGAAGTGACGAGTTACCATCATTGATTGATAAATTAATATAAATTAGCGATTAATTACAAAAAAAATTTGGAAATTTTTGTATATCTGAAATTTCTGGTAATTTAGCAATTTTCCATACATTTCTGGAAATTTTTTCCAAAAAGCACACTTCCAAAAAGCATTTTCCGCACTTGCAGCACAATATACTATTTTTTACTGCATCCTCGTGAGCATTGCACAACTGTGGACATCTTCCCCTTTCCTGGTCTTTCAATACTTATCAATACCAAATCATAATTTCACAAAAAATGTTCGCCCTTTTATATGAGGAAAGCTTTTTAATATTTCGAATATAACTATATAAGGTTTCGGACCATCACGGCGAAGTAGTGAAATTTTTGATTCATACTAGGTCTGTCCAGAAAATATCCGACATTGTGCTCGAACTTCGTACCTATTTGTGTTATTGCCAAAAAACGGTATGCAGAATTCAGCAGGGATCTCTGTGAGGCATCCTGCTAAGTAACATGGACCTGTGAATCTTCAGTTGAATAGTTCACGCAGTTGCGTAAACATTCATCTACGTAAGCGTCGCATTTCTGGTGAGGAACCGCATCGAACGAAGAGTGTGCATTAAAGTGTGCCATAAACTTGACCATCATGTTCGAAAAGAATCATTATAATTCGGAGATTATGTGGTGATGAGTCTATGAGTCATATTAGGTGACTTAAAACTGGTCGTACATCAGTGGAAAATGACCCTTGGTCTGGCAGGCTTGCAATGGCCAAAACTCCTTAAAATGTGGAATGAGTGCGAGTGGCCATTAATGGAAATCGTCGTTTACTAGTAAGAGAGATAGAGGAAAACCTCATGATCCCGAAAAATATTTTATCGGAAATGTTGAGGTACAATTTGGGGATGAGCCTGGATCAGTGGCGACTGTGTCCTTCACAGTGTTGCCAGATCCCATGCTAGCTTTTTCCCACGCAGTTCATCAAAATTTCCCTTTCGGACACAAAATTTCCCATTTTTACATTTTCTCTGAAAAAGCATTACACTGGCTTAAAAATTAAACATTTAAAAAGAAAATGCGTATAAACTATTTATTTTGACGTTTTGACTATGGTTCGTCAAACGAAGGCTCAAGAAATTTCAAGGAAAGTTTTCCAACGCACGTTTTACTTCGATGGTTGGTACTTAAATATTCCCGCGCAGTGATACCACTCGATCAGTATTTAACTATTTACAAAGTTTAAAAATCATAACAAAACATTTTTAAATATGATATCAATTATTTTTACATTCTCAAGGGCATACGACTTACATCCATTTAGTTTCATTGGCAAAAAATGCAGTCAAAGGAACGAATTTGTTGAAACAGTGATGTTATACCTCAATGTCAACAGCTCCTTCATTTTAGAAATGTAACTTACTGGGTTTTCTACGGCTTTCTACCTATATTACGGTAGAAAACGTATTATACGTCGAATGCCGGGTCAAAATATCTCAAGTGTGCCACTTTTAAATCGATAGTTCTATTTTTAATTAATGTATACAGTTTTCAATTCGTTTTTATATCAAAATAACTCCCCTGAAATATTTTTGCAAAAAATTTATTTTTTCGAAAGTTATTAACAATCAAAGTTCTTGATCACTTTTTTTTCAAAAATTATTTACTCGCGAACGGTTCATCGAAATTCAAAATTAAGTCGTGACAATTTTTGTTACGAAGTATACTTTACACTAAAAAATTGTTCACTAGTGGAAAACATTTTTTTATTGTTTAAATAATCGTTTGCTATAAACGCTCTGACCTCCATCGCTGGTCGAGCACGCACAATTATGTAAACAAATGCATAGTTTAGGCGTTTATTGGAAGAAAGTAATCGTTTTTCTTTGTTAGTAACTTTCAATTATATGACTAGTAATATTCAGTGATTAAGATTGGTCATTTGATATTATTTGTTTATTTAATAAACAAATTTTATAAACAAAAGCATAGTTTTGTCATTTATAGACAGAAAGTAATAGTTTTTCTTTCTAATCGTCTTCAAATTACATAGGTAGTGATGTTAAGTGACGAACAATTGTCAATCAATATTATTTGTTCATGTTATAAATAAATCTTATGAACAAATGCATAGTTTGACCATTTATGGATAGAAAGTGATCGTTTTTCTTTCTAATCGTCTTCAAATTACATAAGTGGTGATATTGAGTGACAAAGAATTGTAAATCAATATTATTTGTTCATGTTTTAAAGAAATTGTATGAACAAATGCATAGTTTAACCATTTAAAGATATAAAGTGATCGTTTTTCTTTCTAATCGACTTCAAATGACATAAGTGATGATGTTTAGTGACCTAGCGAGAATGAATCCGAAATGGATCCTGAAATGACTGAAATGATTGGCAAGTACAACTTGGAAGCTAATTCTTTTAGAAGATCACAAAACATTTCCAGTGATATAATTTGAAGGAAATAATAGAAAAAGATTACCTTCTGTCTAGAAATGGCTAAACTATGCACTTGTTCATGAAATAAACAAATAATATCAAATGACCAATCTTAATCACTAATTATTACCAGTCATATAATTTCAAGTTACTACGAGAGAAAAACGATCACTTTCTTCCAATAAACGCCTTAGCTATGCATTTGTTTACATAATCGCGCATGCTCGAACAGCGCTGGAGGACGGAGCGCGGTCACAAAAAAATCAATAACTTTTGAATTACGGCAAAATACCAACTTTTTTTTCACCCAAATTTTCGGAGGAGATTTTAGAATCTATTGGAACGTGGAAGAATTCTTTCACAGGCGGAGAAATTTAATAATTTTTAATTGTTTGTAACAAACGATTATTTAAACAATAAAAAAATGTTTTCCACTACTGAACAATTCTTTAGCTTAAAGTTTACTCCTTAACAAACATTTTCACGACTTAATTATTGAATTTCGATGAACCGTTCGCAAGTAATTAATTTTTGAAAAAAGAGTGATCAAGAACTTTGATTGTTAATAACTTTTGAAAAAATGCATTTTTTGCAAAAATATTTTAGGGGAGTTATTTTGATATAAAAGCGAATTGAAAACTGTATACATTAATTGAAAATAGAACTATAGATTTAAAAGTGGCACACTTGAGATATTTTGACCCTATAGAGTTAAGGTACGGTCATACCTCTGTCTGCAGCCAGCCTGTATGCGATATATCGATCCTATGCCGAACTTCATTTGTCACTTCCCTTAGTGACAATGATTCTCCATAAGGAAGAACCAATCAAGATCTGCATAGATTCGATATATCGCATGCAGGAAGCCCGCAAACAAAGGTATGACCCTTACGCGCCTTACGCGTAACTGACGAAGCCTGGGCCAAGCGGTAATATAAGCGTAGAAAACCAAGTATATTACGTGAATTATCATACGTTGCTAACCCTGCTCAGAGCAGGCATCATGTGGAAACTAAAAAATTAATGAATGTTGCTATTTTTACTTTAAATACCAAATTTTGGCTTAAAGTGGCCATGAGGCTAAAATTTCCCATTTTTTCCATTGGTGGAATTTTTTTTTCCCTTTTTTCCCTTTTTGAAAAAAAATCATAAAATTTCCCACAATATGGGAAATTTCCCACAATCTGGCAACACTGGCCCTTCACCAAGAAAACGCACCTACCCATTCATCGTAGCTTATACAGCAAGTTTTGGTCAAGCAAGGCCTTCAACAACCACGACAGCCCCTGTACGGTCCTTGACTGGCTTTTTGCGATTTCTTGCTGTTTCCTGCATTGAAGTATCCTTGTTGGGAAAGCCAAGCCAGGAAAGCGAGACCAATAAAGTTGTGACCTTTAAATGGGAGTACATTGAAGGGGGTATTATCGTCAATGTACAAGATTAACTCCTATTCCTGGTACACCATAAAGTCGGATAATTTCCGCACAGAGCTCGTATGGTCTTGCAATGTTGAACTTGCGGTACGAAACATGATATTTTGAACATAATACTTAATGCTTGAGCCCTAAGGTTGAAATTTGGAAGTGTCAGCAAGGATTTTAATAAATGTATGTTCATTATTATTTTAATTTCTATCTGTCAAAATTATTTACTTTTTACAGGAATAATTTCAAATAAAAATATAAAATTAAAGTCCTTTAGTTCATACATTGGATTTCACTTTAATTAATTGTTCGTTTCGAGTCGACGCGAGCGTTCGTATGCATCTTTCCTGCGCTGGTTTTCAGCTTCTCTCTCCTCGTGTCGAAGGCCTTCGATTTTACGAAGTACTTCTACCACTGTGCCCGGGATGCCATATCGCTGGGCCCTTTCATGACCTACTACTCTTGTATTACTTGGATTGTGCTTTTCTGTGAAAACAATTTGACCACGACCATTTAATAATGGTAAAACGTATTTGCCACTGATTCTTCCAATGTAAAACTTGTCCAGCTCGAATAGAGATGTGCTGTACGGGACTGGTTTGAGAAAGCCCTGTTCGTCTTTGTAGAAAAGACCTGCTAACCGGCCGCGGGCTGTTCCTTTGGGCGCAGCGGGTCTTCTCCCCATCGAAGAGGGAGCTCCTGCCATCGGAGTGGGACCTGATCCCATCGGAGTTTGACCTAATCTCATCGGAGTTTGACCTAATCCCATCGGAGTTTGACCATATCCCATCGGAGCTTGACCTAATCCCATTGCAGTGGGATCTAATACCATCGGAGCAAGACCCCATCCCGTCGGAGCAGGACCCCATGACATCGGAGCGAGACCCCATCCCGTCGGAGCAGGACCTCTTCCTGGAGGTGCACTTAATTCTGTAAGAAGAAATAGAAAAGATATTTTTCCAAATTAAAAAATATATTTATATATATTTAAAAATATATATATATATATATATATAATCGAATGTCACTTTTACGACTTTTGGTGATTATACATATATATATATAATCACCAAAGGTCGCAAAAGTGACATTCGATTTGCCTTAGATTGAATACGTTCTTTCATTTATGCGTTTCTCAAATTAATCAATAATAAAATGCACACGTCTACAAATACATATGAATTAGAATAACTAAATAGTGCATTTGAATGAATTCTACTGCATACGAAAAAAATCTACATCGTAATGGACATCAGTTATCGGAAGTAACCAGCTTACTTTAGCTAGCTTTTTCGGCCACGATGATGGTAACGGAATAACTTTTGTAAATGATACTAACCAGCATGGTTCCATTGTCGAAAATCTAATGACAGGTGGGGTTCGACAAATTACAAGACCACTTTGAATTTCACAAAGACATCACATTGTCCTGTATTTACTGAGTTCACATAAGGTAAGATATTTCGCGAGTATAAACACCCTTTCATCTTGGAACACTTCTGACTTCTCAGGTACCTTACTCAGTGTACACGTTCATGTCTTACCGTTTGAGGTACTCTCCGACACTTCCAGTATCGTCCCATCTCCAAAGACACTCTGTGAGACCCCGGGTCTTGTCTCACCTCCTCCTGACCAGGGCATTCCTTGGTGGCTGATAGCTCCTTCACACTCAATCCATACTAACATTTGATTCTGCAGTGAACTCAAGCACAACGTCAAAAATTAACGAGAAAACTCGAGGCCTCCGCGCAAATGCAACAATCCCCTCGCCCAGCACACGACCGCTAATACCACGTGTTATACCGCATGACCATAAAACCACCATGCGCTCAAAAACCAAAGTATATCTTCACCAAAGACACTCTATACTTCTAGACCCCATACAGTCACAATTCGGCAAATAATAATGCTTTCCCATTATTACATTGTTTTAGTTACAGCTAATTGTCGGGATTTGTTAACAATAATAGTGATTGGTTCGGAAGTCAGATAGATGATTTCACCTGTCGGTAGCATATTCCCCCCTGTACGGAGAGCTAGGAGTTCTTCGTACATCACAACTATGGTTACCGGCATGATCCGAATAGGTGACTCGGGGGATTGATGTTGATGATAATTTATAAACGTAAAAACACTTGCTATGTGGGGAAAGGCTTTCTTCGAGCACGAAGTTCTGTTAGATACTCTCGGAGATCCCTGGTCTCATCCCACCTCTAGAGGCACTCTCCGAGACCCCAGATCTCATCTCTCTTCTACAGGTACATTCCGAGACCTTCGGTCTCGTCACACCTCCTGACCAGGAATTAGATCTCCCCTGCTGTTTTTATAGCGTCAGGGACCACGCAATTGAGGAAACCGCTCTTCCTCACTGAATTTTAGCAGAAATTACTTGTATAATTTGTAATCGAATCAATTTCTTTTGTTTGTCTGTCGAATAAGATGTTTTTTTTACTCTGAACGTTGTTCTTTCCTCCTCATAATTCTTAGACAACTGCCCTATCAATCCCGTTAGAATATAGGTAAGATCTGTTCTCATCAGTTGCTAAAATCATCTTGTCACCCTTCACCATCGTTGAGTGTACTTGAACAAAAGCCCGAGTCTAGGGTGGTCTCAGTTAGTTAGCTGTAATATAGGCGGGGGGCCCGTGAGGTCCCTACCCCTGGCGCTCAAGCCATAAAGCCTATTGTAACACACCCGTGTTTGTTCTCAAGGCAGTACTCTGAATCCGGCCATCCTTCGCCGAGTTTTTTTTGGATCTCGGTGGGTTTTCGTTGTTACCAACGTTCTGAGATTATACCTCTTGGCTTCCAGGCATACCTATCGCACAGTAAACGGCGTTCTCCTTTGTTGATCAGGCAAAGTGATCCTCACCCACTCTGCCATTCGACAGCCTCCCTAGCAGGCTAGGGTAGGCGGAGCGATCCCTCTGAGGTCATCAGGTAAATTCACAGATTCGAAGCACTCTCTTGGTGTGTTATGTAAGTTTATGTGTTCATAACTTGAAATCGACCAGCGACCATCGAGCGTGGTGCCTCCTGTAGAAGCCCCCAAGCGCAGGAAGAACGCTGACTCATTTTCGAGTCTTCACAGAATCGGCTTCGAACTGCAAGGCTATTCCCCTCGACGTGGAGCCCCACCTTGGTACGATACCAGCTTTTTCTGAGGGGACCTACAGTTTAAGGTGGGTTTCGAATCACCGAAGCCCCGGTAGGAGTACATAGAAAAATTTCCATTGGTACCCGGCTCAGGGATGAAACCCCAGACCTCCTGCATGGAAGTCCGACGCGCTATCGTCTGAGCCACCGAGGCTTCCTGGGGTGGTCTTAAATACCAACGGAATAGCTAGCACTTTAACACTCCACGAGCATGGTTAACGTAAACATATCACCATTGTTTTCTTCCGGAAAAGTGATGTACATGTACAGATCCACGTCACAGTTCTATACTATCTTCACCAACGATAAATGTAGTGCTCCTTTTTTTGATGGATAAGTTATTAGTAAAACAAACAACCAAACAATGAAAACAAAAAGAAGGAAAAAACAACTCAATCACTTAACAGAAAATAACAAACTAAATGATCACTATTAGATCGAGAAATGCTGCTTGTTTTAATTATATCCGGAGAAAATTCCTATATTCAATCAATCTTTTCTACTTTTCTACTTCATCTACATCACCCTCTCAATCTCTCCTGCTACGAGTCTGCCGTGAGAGTTGAATCCTGGAAAACATGGGTTGGTACTTTCGCCTTTGCAATAATACCCCGTTTCCATTGTTCCCCATTTATGTCTCTTGAGAAGGTGACATGTATCACGCTTAGCAATATAGGAAATACTCGAATCCAGAAATCCATTACTCACTACTAGCTTACACTAGGCTCCAAGTCAGCCTCAAGATATTATAAAGTATCACCATTCCAAGGTGAAAAACATATACATATTGTGACGTGGTATCCGGTACCACGCACAAATCAATGAGCATCACGCCCAATCAATTAAAATTTAACCTTAAAATCATGAATAAATCATACCTGGTCGAGCACAGAATCCATTAGGATTTGTTTTTAACAATTGAAGAGCTTTGAGAGGGATGGCATGTTGCCAAATAAGAACCCTTTCATGCCTAGGTTTTGTAAATTCCCGCCGCTCCAGACCGTCACCAGACTGGGGGGAATACTTTTATTGTTCGAAAATAAGACATTTAATAATGCCTACGAACTGGTACTTTTTTTGTTTATTAGACACTCAGGGCCGGGGGCCCGGCCACTACAATGAATCATCCACACGATCAATTGACGAATTCACGACCGGGTAGTCGTGAATCAACATCACACCTTATACACTTCAAAAACACAACACTCTCGTTCTCTCTTGCTCACATCCACTGGGAGGAAGGAGGATACACCAATAAAATGTGGTAACTCAGGAGCGGTGCCCCTAACTCGTGTTGTTTTGAACTGTCAAAACACTAGCAGCCGTTCATAAGTGGGCGCGCACGGTGGAGGAGGGGTGCGCTTGACAAGTGTTTGCTGATGAAAACGTCTGAGCCAAGGAGAAAGAAAAGAAGGAGAGGTATAAAGATCTTATGAGGGAGTTTCGACGATTATACCCCGAATATTTTGCTAAGCTAATCGTCTTGATCATCGGCGCTCTTGGAGGTGCAAAAGTTTCACTGGTTAATAGCCTAAAAAGCATCCCTGTGTGTCAACACAATGCTGAGACACTTGCGGGGAAAATGCAGAAGGCGGTCGTCCTTTGGTCACTCCGTGTCCTCAGAGTGCACAAGACTTTTGCCGGTTCATCGTATTGAATTCATCGCAGACAGTAACCACCTATGTCACGGTCGTGAGACGTGGTTACAACTGAAATTTAACCGCGATTTTGCTGGGAGGGGGTGCAATTTTTCAGATTAGCACCCGCTCCCGGCGAAATCCTACGGTTGTCCGTATGACAAACTTTTAACTATTTAGATCGATAGATATAGGTCAGTGTAAATCATTATAAATTATCTCAGCCAAAAAATGTATTGGACTATTAACGTGAGAGGTGGGTCATGTAGCAGACGGCAGAACCGAACTGTCGGCTGCCATTAAGGAGGCCGTTGGTGATGGGGGTAACGTGCGCGAGCTCGTTCCCCGCATCGAAGTCGAGGTCTTGGATCTCGATACAACTACGGAGGTACAGGAAGTTGAGGCCACCGTAAGGCAATACTTCAACGAGTCTGCAGGAGATATGACTGTTAGCATCACGAAAAAGCCCTTCAGGGGAAGCCTGAAGGCTTTGGTTGAGCTACCCGAGGAACTGGCGGCTAGACTGGTGCGCACATGACACCTGAAGGTTGGTCAGCAATGTTCTTTGCTTATCGGTACTAAACTTCAACTCTATTCACAAAAAATGCAATTACAAGCACAAAATTAAATTTGAATCATTATTTTCTAATCAACATAACTAATTGAAGACACATCAAGATCATTGTTTCAAAAATTTAACGGACATTAAAATACCAACAGACATTATGTCCGTATGACAAACGTTTAACTATATATATAGTTAAAAGTTTGTCATAAGGACAACCGCTGGATTTCGCCGGGAGCGGGTGCTAATCTGAAAAATTGCACCCGCTGCCAGCGAAATCGCTGTAAAATTCCAGCTGTAACCATGTCTCATGACCGTGAAATGGGTGGTTACAGTCTGCGCAAATTCAATACGATGATCCGGCGAAATTCTCGTGCACCCTGAGGACACGGAGCGACCCAAGGACGACCGCCTTCTGCATTCTCCCTGCAAGTGCCTCAGCATTTTGTTGACACGCAGGGATGCTTTTCAGGCTATTAACAAGTGAAACCTTGGCACTTCCAAGAGCGCCAATGATCAGGAC
>CAKNXH010061955.1:112583-179866 GCA_932178445.1 Andricus quercusramuli | reverse complement strand
ATAACCGTAAATCCAAATATTACATATATTATATTATTAGGTATATAATATTATATATTATATATAGAAAATTCAATTTTATTTAAAGAACACTACACGAAAACACGTTACCAATCAAAAGTAACACGTTACAGTTACTTCCTTAAAATTTGAAATCGATTGATAATTGTAACCGAAAATTCAACTATTACATATATGTAATAGTTGAATTTTCGGTATATATTATATTATTAGGTATATATTATTATATATTAAATATAGAAAATTCAATTATTTGTTTAAGAATACAACTATTTCTTTGAAAATGTAACTATTAAGAAGAAAATTACCTCTCTTCTCAACGAACCATATTGTGTGTGTGAAAATTCAACTGTTTGTATAAAATAATTATTATGATATTAATGTAAGTTCACATTAGATTCAATATGAAACACTTTAAATTCCTAAGATTTTAGTTTGAAATATATATTGCATTTTCAACAAAATAGTTGACTTTTCAATCAAAAAAGATTAATTTTTAACCAAAAATGACAAAAGTTCAACAACCACAAATTAAATTTTAACCAAGCAGTTGAAAATTTATATCGTTTGCTTGAAAGTTCAACTACTTGGTTCTTATAAGAACCAAGTTGAACTTTCAAGCAACAGAGATAAATTTTCAACAAAATAGTTCCACTTTTAACAAATTAGTTTAATTTTCAAGAGAAAAAGATAAGTTTTTTCGAAGTCAGATGAATTTTCAACAAAGAAAGGTGACTTCTCTACTATAAAATGTAAATTTTTAAAACAAACGGACGAATTTTTAACAAAGAGTTGAATTTTCGTCCAGAGAAGATGACTTCATCAAAATGGTTGAATTTTCAACCTACAAAAATGCATTTTCAACCAAATGGTCGAATTTTTAAACGAAAAAGAATAAAATTTAATCGAAAACAGTTGAATTTTCAATTCGACAAGACTAATGTTTTAGAGAGCAGTTGAATTTTCTACGAAAAAGTTCATTTTTAAGCAAGAAAGATGAGTTTTTTACCATAAACGATGAATTTTCTGCCAAGAGACGAATTTTCAATCAGTTGATTTAAACGTAGAAAACGAATTTTTAACAAAATAGCTGAATCCTCAACTAAATATAGAATAACAGATCAATTTTCAGCCATTGAAAAAAAATGAATTTCAAATCAAAAGATATTTTTTGAAGTAAATCGTCAAATTTTGAGATTAAAAAATTATTTTTCTATAGAAAAAAACGTATTTTTGAGATCAGTTTTCAATTTAAAATATCAATTTTCAACATACGATGGAAGTTACATTTTCAGTTGAAAAATTAATTTTAACAAAAAAAACTTATTTTCAAACAAAATTATTAAATATTCAACCGAAGATATGAATTTTTAACTAAAATAACGAAGCTTGAAAAAAAAATTTCAACAAAAGAGTTCAACATTCAACCTAAAATATGATTTTTTGACGAAGAAGCAGGAGATTAATTTTCTAAAAATGAATTAGTTAAATTTTCAACCAAAGAGCTGAATCTTGAAACAAAAAAATTAATTTTCAACAAAGTAGTTCAACTTTCAACCAAGCAGTTAAATTTTTTACCAAAAGAAGATTATTTTTTAAGTAAATAGTTGCATTCACAACAAAGTGATTAAATTTTTAACCAAATACTATAATTCTTAACCAAACAAAAAATTCAAAAATTTCCCTCATTTACCCCTTTTTCAGAATTCTTCTTTTTTCTCTGTTTTCAAGAAACTTTCCTTTTTTCTCGTTTTTTCGCTTAAATGCTAACTGAATTAATAGAACCCAATAAGAAAATTCATGTCTTTGGTTGAAAATTCAACTATTTTGTTGAAAATGGTTTCAATTTTTGGTTGAAAATTAAGTATTGTTACTGGGCATTAATTTTTTTCAAGCTTTATCATTTTAGTTGAAACTTCATCTCTTTGGTCAAAAATTTTAACTATTATCATATTTAAAATTTTTAATTAATTTTTTATACTTGAAATATCAACTTTTTAATTGCGAAAATTAACTTTTTTGTTGAATAGTCAGTCATTCTGGTAGAAAATTCAACTGTTTGGTTAAGAATACAACTATTTATTTGAAAATATAACTATTTAGTGGAAAATCACCTTTTTTCTTGACAAATAATACTTTGGATGTGAAAATTAAACTGTTTTTTTTGTATATAATTCTTCTTTCTGGCTGGTTGAAAATTCATGATTTTGAATCTTAACATCCATTTTTCAAAAAACACCATTTTTGTTTTTCAAATGATATACTTTTTTACCTAATTTAGATATTTGAATTTTCTTTGCCGATTCTAGTGGACTTCACTGATAGGATAACTTCTTTATATTAGCAGAATTTTTTTTAAATATAGAAAAAAATATAAAAGGTGGGAATTTGCAGAAAATCTTCTATATTTTTTTCTTCGAATTTTGAAATGTGAAAAAAAAATCTGAAATGCGCGCCTTTTTTATTTTTCGCGATATTTTTAAAATATTTCTGCTTAAAATAACGCATCATATCAGTCTTATGTGGACTAAACCATTTTTTAAGCCAGTAGCATTTTTTTCTTCTAAGATTGCTGTGATTTTAATTTTCAACCATTTTTTTAATTTTCCGAATAAAAATTACTTAGCAATAATTTCTTGCTAACAGTTAATAACAATTGATGATTTTTTAATAGAACGTAATTGTTAAAATCCTATAATATATACTGTGTACATCTACGTTAATTAAACTATTAATAACAGTGACAATGGTGAAAAAACTAAGTGTGTAAGTCTAAAAATGGCCAATTAGTGAATTTTTTTATTAGGATTGCTTAAACAATTATCAATTTTTATTAAATGACCAAATATGATACTTAAAATTTACTACCAAGTAATATATAATTGATTTCTTCGAATAAGCGTTATTTATTGCCATCATAAATATCTGATATCCACAAATGTTCACCAAAATTGTTTACAAAATAACAAACTGTTTGTGAACTTTCATTAATTCAGCTACAAAACTCTTTTTTCCATAAATTATTCAAATTCAGTGCGAATGAAGTGACGAACCGATGGATAACCGAACGAAACCATTTTCAATCACTTATTTGTTTATAAAAAATGCAATCAATTTTTAAAAAACTGTGATGCTATTGAAAATATTCTTTTCATAGTTGTTTCATATTTTCTAGACATTTTTGAATGAATTCGAGAATTTGTTAAAAAACGGTATACTTCAAAGTTGAACATTTTGCATTCATTTTTATTAATTAAAAAAAAAATAATTTAAAACTTCTTCAAGAATCGTTGAGTTATGATAAATCATAAAAATGACAGTTTAATGTGAAATTTTATGAAATTTTAAAAAAAATAACTTTGAAATTGTATAACAATTATCTTCTGAAAATCAATTTGTCCATGAACGTTTCTTTTGCCTCAGTGTGCGACGGTCAGTATCAGACGACCATAACCGGATGACCTATTAAAAATCAACCTTGACTTTGAAAGTTGATTACGCCGTCCAGAATATAGATAAAAATATATTTTTTTAATCGCTAGTAAGCATATTAAATTCTGCGTTAAATAATATCTAACCGCGAATTGTTTTGTGAACAGGAATTATTTAACTTTTTAAAACGTAAGATAATGTTGTTAACCTCCTTGCCTAATTAGTAATTCATGACCGAGTATTTGAATTTAAATATCTAAATTCAACTTTATTGATTTGAGCGTTACCGCGAACGAATTTTTGAACAAAGAAAAAAAATTAAAATAGATTCTATTCAGTCAAAATCCCGAGATCATGTTCATACAATGCATACAGTACGACAAACTAATTTTTCTTAATCAGAAGTTCTAGTTATTGTCAATAGATCGAGAGAAATACACTCAATTCAGAACGATGGCACCCATCCGAGTATAACCGAACCAAGCACTGCTTAACTTCAATGATCGAGCGAAAAGCCATGAACAAACCCCTGTGTCCACATTTGAATAAATATCAGTAATTCTTTAGAAATTCCTATTAATTCAAAATAGTTAGAATTTTTTTCTTTTTGTAAAGAAATGATTGTTTAGCTTGTATATTGCACTTTTCACATCTGTATAGCTTTTTTTCTTCATACCAATCCAAGTGTAAAAAGTTTTTTAAAAAAGCTCATCGCAGTGCGATTTCCAATCTTGGAAGCTCTCGGTAAGGTCGCCTGCACCCTTTTTACAATCTTTCCGTAAACCTTCGCTAAAAATTCCGCTCGTATCCTTATCGGATAGATACGATGGTTCAATTGCATCGCTCGCCAAGGAGCGAGATTTTCTCTCAAACCGATCAGCCCTCTAATCCTAGTTTTTAAAACTCGCTCTGAAAATAAAAATACCAATAATCATAAAAATAACGGATTTTTGTAGGTCAAATTTTAACATAATCGATACAGCGGGACAAAATGACAACAAAATGTTCAAAATATGATTCCGGCTACAATTTTCAATGACTAACAACATATTATCATTGTGTTATTATCATTATTAAAATAATTTTTATTAGTTTATCATAAATTTTACAAAATAAAAGTAAGTCATTCTCACGACAAAGAAATAAAAAGATACGTCTACCAAGAATAAGAAAAAGCAATCTTTCACAATAAAATTTCCAAGCACTCTCTCTATAATCTCAATACTCAATGCGGTTATGGTCCGGCAATGCCTTGGAGTCATTTGGTCAAGAAGCTGTGACCAATAATTGCTTCTCAATGCAGGTCTAATTTCTTGGGCCACTTTGTAAGTCGTAAAGCAATAAAATTTGCCGTCAGGTGCTTTCAGGCTATAAACTTGGAACCTCTCCTGGTTCGGCAAAATGGACTTTATAGCCAAAGTTACAATCCACCGAATAATTACGATACCGGGTAGCAATTCTCTCACTCTCAATAGCAAAGACTAATCATGAAATATCCTGCCCATCTTTCTAATAAATATATTTTCTCCATGAGTGTAGCTATATACATTTCACAAATGTACAGATATTTTATATACACACTCGTACAAATATATTCTGAGCACAATATTCCCGGCAAATTGTGTTTATAGGAATAGTGAAACGTATTTGTCCCGGGGGAAATATAGACCTTTAGTCTGCACCAGTTGGATTGCGCCTGTGGAGATACGCTGCCACTAAAAAGATCAATACGCCATCCTCCTCGTTGTTCTCCGGAATCAAGATGGTGCGAGGATACCTACCTATACCTAACTGTAATCGAAAAGGATATTTCCCATAAAAAAGGGATCCGACGGATAGAGACGTCTTGATGTAAAGTCCCCTTATTTTTTGGATCAACATTCCAATTTTGCAATTTAGAAAATTAAGATTATATTTTAATTAATGAAGGTGTTTATATCGATTATATTTTCTTAATTAGGTCTAATTATGTATATCAATTTACATTGCCCCTGTAAAATACTGTATGTAAATACAAATCCTTTGATATATAATTAAAAGTTTTCCTTCAGGATCATTAATTTTTGGCCCGCACATACAGTTCGACAAAAACTTTTTCAAGCAAGAATATTCTTAGAGTTTAAATTAACACACTCGGATTCATGTCCAAATGAAAAATTTTAATTTCGGACTACAATTTTCAGTCTATTCCAAATTTAGACAATTTTCAATCGATTCCTTTGAAATCGATTGAAAATTGTAGCCGGAATCGTATTTTTAATATTTCTTTTCATTTTGTCCCACAGAGCCGATTATGTTAAAAAAAATTTTGTAATTAAAGCGAACTAAATTCTTAAGAGGTTCTCGAGGGCAAATAAAAAAAAACTTTTATATACATTATTCAAACATAAAATTGAAAAAAAATGGTATAATTTCAGATATCGTTAGCTTAATTAATTTAAAATGATTGATACTAGCGTGTACTCGAAAAATAAACATTCTCGAAGCCTAACCTTATAATTTATCATCAATAAGTAATTTGTTACTAAAAACTGTATTGTTATAAACATTGGTAGGTGATTTTTGATGAATTTTGATAATTATTAAGTGATTTTTGTTTCAAATTCAATAAAAATAATATAAAAACATTGAGAAACAAAAATTACTATATTTCTTATTGTCATAAACAAATGCTATTCCATATGCCTTCTTCTTCTAACATATGCCTTCTTGAATTTTTGAGAGTGTAAGGTCTAATGTGATTGTTGTAAACAAATTTGATAAACAAATGACCAGGTCAATCAAGTTTTGTTGTTCGAGCTACAGTTTTTTTACTGTATTTTGTCACCAACAAATACATGACTCACAAATCGTTTATCTTTTCTGATCTATAGTCATAGCTGGCAAACCAACAGAGCACGTTTGAAAATACTTGAAACTCTTAAAAATTGCGAAAACTGTGCATTTCTTCATAAAATTTGTTAATAACAATTACTGTTATAAAATGTCAATATCAATTACTGAAGCATAACTGCGGCAATTCAAACAAAACACGTAAAAAATACCTCAAACACTATCACTATCAAGCCTAAAGTACGTTAAAAGAAGTATATTATATAATTTATTTATTTTAATTGTATTTTGATTTGTCATATAATTATATAAAAACAAGAAGAAAATCAGAGTACAAATCTTTAAATTTATTGTGATTTAGTACGTAGTTGTTTACCATTTTAAAAAAATGTAGAAGTTTCGTATTTCAACTCCATTGCAAAAATAGTGATAATTTCAATATTTTCTAAAAGTTATGAATACGTTCTGAAATTTCGAACAATTCTCAGAGTTCTTATAGGATCATTGGAAACAATGCTTTTTTTAGATATTAAATCTGAAAGATTTTGCAAAAATTTCCATTGCTTTAATAAACTTGATTATTGATATAGCTTCCATCAGGATAAAAAAACTTAAAATTTATTATAAGAAGAAAAAATTGTTTAAAAAGTGTTTCGAAAGAAATTACAACCATTCTTCAAGAAACATTTACAAATGTTGACACTTTTAAATATAATGATTATCAATTATAAAAGTTTCCCAAATTAAAAAAAATCTGAATTCAAAAGATCCCAAATTGTTGATACCTTCTTCGCTTTGTTAATGAAGTGATTGGATTATCCTAAAGTTAATATTATTTCTAGGATTATAAAGTCATCAAAAACTCTTCAAAGAGAACCTCATGCTGAGAAAATTGCCTAAAGATCTCTCCTCTAAATAAGCTACTTTGCATTATTGCCACGAAATATTTTTTCAAATTAGAACAAATCTTTATTTAGAATTTGATTGTTTCTTTTTCCTAAAAAGAATACTACCTACAAACTAAGCTTTACATCCAGTCTTAAAATATCTTCAGACTGATTCACTACTGTCGGAAATGTCCAAAAATAAGCATCCGGTATTATCGCTAGCTATCAATGTTTACCACGAGATATTTTTGCCTGACTCATATAATTGTTCGAGGAAGTAGAAAATAAGACCTTTGACTAAGAAGGGATTACTAATGATTAACAATATAATTAATTATTAAAAAATTATTGTTTAAATCAATACAAAAATGATGTATTATCAGAAACGAATTAACCAGGGTTCAAGAATACAAAATTAAATAAGTTTGCTTTTCCTCGGATGATATCCGGAAAATAATAGTTAATCTCAAGAGTTTTCTTTCAGGAACTGTACATTCTGGCACCCACAGAATTCAAAAATTAAAATGTCCGCCTACAATTTTCAATCAAATTCAAATTTGAAATCGATTGATAATTGTAGCCGGAATCCTATTTTGAACCTTTTTTTGGTATTTTCGTCCTACTGTAACCACTATGTTATTATTTTAAATTAAAGCGAACTGAATTCATAAGAGATCTCTCGTGGCAGATTTAAAGAAAAATTATTTAATTTATTCAAACATAAAGTTGAAAAAACGGTAATTTCCAATATATTGTTGCTTCAATAACAGTTAATTAATTTAAAATGATTAATACAGAACTAAAGTATTATATGAAACGAATTTCTCACGCAAACTTCCTTTTTCTTTGGCGATTTTTCTCATACAGTATTTCAAAGTGAAAAATGTTAAGCTTGACTAACTTCAGCTGTTCTTTGAAATAAAATCGACAAAAATTAACTAGGGTTCGAGAATACAAAATTAAATACAATTTCTTTTCGTCCGATGATCTCCGGAGGATAATAGTTAATCTCAAGAGGAATTGCTTCTGAGTCTTCAAACTATATATATCGTGAATCATGAACTTTAGGAAATGTCAGCTGGCTTGACATATACATAATGTACAAAAGATTAGGAAATATAAAATTTATACCGTGACTTTGAAGCTAAGCCTATACTCATAAATGTACGACCACAAATTACAACTTGGGCTAACCTTCTCAGTTACGCTTTTACAGATTGTTCTTTTACATGTAATCAGCCCTTCTTACGTACACAATGCAATCTTTATAAATTGTACCTGTAGAATTATCCAAAAATTTTTGGAAAGAAATAGAGAATGCAGAGCTTAAATTGATTGAGAATGGGATATATCAAATTTAAACTTTTGAAACTTAAATCTACAAATAATCGCTTTTAATTAGAAAACCATAGCAAAATTAATACAAATAAAAAAAATACTTCTACTTTTAAATACTCTTGCGCATTCAAATTAAAACTTTCAAATCTAATCCATTCTTGTGAACATTAAACATTATTTATCATAGTGCTTTCCGCTGGAAATTAGTATGTCTAAAAAAGAGTTTTAACTTCAAATCATCAAGTTTCGAAGAAGACCTAAATTTAAAAAAATTTTGAGATTTTGTTAGTTTTTTCACTGGAAATCAGCATTTTCAAACAAAAATCATCTAACCAGCACTCGATTAGGGCCTGAAAAGTCTGACTAGAATCTAGTGATGCGGAAATTTTTTGTTTGTAATAAAAAAAAATCATTTTAGTATTTGAAAAAAAATACGTTTCGAAACGCAGCATAATATAAACAAAATGTATACTGTATTAACAATTTTCAATTATTTTAGTTTTTTTCATAAGAAATTGGTAGTTTTGATAAGAAAAAAAAATTTCAAAGAAAATTCATAACTTTTAACAAGTTTAGGTTATGTTATCGGTTTATGCAGGAAATTTTCATTTTAAAACGAAAATCATTGTACTTCAAAGAATATTGGCGATTTTTAAACATTTTTAGGAACATTCTTAACGTTTTTCACAGAAAATCAGTTATTCTAAACTCAAATAATTAAATTTCGAAGAATATTTATAATTCTGAATAATTTTTTGTTATATGTTGTTTTAGTTGTCTTCAACGGAAATTATTGGCATTTTTAATAAAAAATTATCAGTTTTCAAAGAATATTCACAATTTTTCAACCATTTTACATTAATTAACCGAAAGTGGTGTGTTTTACCTAAAATTTGTATTCCCAAACGAAAAACATTAAATTTCGAACAAGGTTTCCAATTTCTGTATACAGTTTCAGGTTATATTAACGTCTTTCACAGAAAATCGGTTATTTTAAACAAAAGTCAAACAATTTCGAAAAAGATTCACATTTCTGAATAATTTTTGGTTATTGTTTATTATTTTTAAAAATTATTATATTTTCGAAGAATAATATTCGGGTGTTTCACCCGATATTGGTATGTATATTTGAACAAAAATCATTATATTTAAATCCAATCATTATTATTAAAAATGATAAAATTTACAAACTTAAAGAATTTGGGATTATGGTAGTCTTTTTCATCGAAAATTAAAATTTGTATTGAAAAATCATTATATTCCAAAGAAGATTCGTAAGTTTTGAACAATTTTAGATTATGTTTATGTTTTACATCGAAAATTGGTATTTTCTTACAAAAATCATTATAATTTAAACAATAGTTAGAATCTTTCAAAAAGTTTGGATTTTGAATTTTCTCTCGAAAATCGGTATTTTTAATTTACAATAATCAATTTATGTAAGAATAAATTATTTCGGTATTACTGTAAAGGGAATATACTCAAAAAATTATTTAATGATTCAATTTCATTTTAATTTACAATTAATTTAATTTTAATTTACAATTAATTTAATTTTAATTTACAATTTTTTAAAACAATTTTAGGCCATTTAAACATTTTTCACCGGAAGTCGGTTATTTTTAACAAAAATCATTTGACTTCAAATATTAAACTCAGTTTTGAAAACATTAGGTTACGTTATTCTTTTCGGCACAAATTTGTATTTCTTAACAAAAATACAACGGTTTTTTGTCTATATTTTACACAAAAATAATATATTAATTCTGAAGTTAAGATATCAATTTTTATTAAGTATTTCTTCCTCATAGAGGAAGCTTTGTAATGGTAACATTTTCGAAAAAATTCTAACTCGTTTAAATAAACGTTCCTTAATTTTAAAATGTCTAATTCAGTGTTCTAAGCAATTGTCCTGATGTGTGCGTCACACTTTATTATGAACACGATAACTTGAAAACGTTTACAGATAAATTGGTGAAATTTGGAAGGATTATTTCCACCACTAATATTTTGAAATTGACCTAAGGATTTCCAAAAATATTTATTGCATTTCTTTAGCACTTTATAATATTTTGAAAATCAGTTTTCTATAGTAAAAGTCTTTTCATTAAACATATAGTTCAAAGTTGGTGCAAGAATATAAAAGATTCCTTGGCTCGGGACGAATCGATTGACCTATAATATTAATACAATTTATTGAAGATTAAGAAAGTTATGCTTATTTATAATATTTAAAACATCTTTTTCAAACAAAATAACTTTTTTCATCTACATAATTCAAAGATGATGCATGAATAGAAAGGACTTTTTGATCATAAATTTTCAAACAAAATAATTCTGACATTTTTCGTAAAAAAATCATAAAGCTGGAAACGGAATAGGGTGCCATAGAACTTCTCTCTTTCCTTTTCAAAGTCGAAAAATTACAATTTCAAATGCAAAATTCGATTTTGCCAGATTTGTCATTGTATTTAAAAAATGTTTTGTATTATTTCGTAATTCTGTATGTTTTGTAAATTTCCATTTTTAATTTAATAAAAATGAAAACGATAGTTTGCTTATAATTTAAAAAATGACTATTGCTTCCTCTATGAGAAAGCAAATACATTTAATAACGGGAAGCAAAGTGCTCGTGAAATGAGCACCATATAAATATAAATACAAAGTGGATACACTTGAGATCTAATTCACACCTATAGTTAAAAATATTGTCCCTCCTTTTCTTTTCTATTATTTTAGATAATTTTTACTATAAAATACAAATATTTTCTATTAATATTAATTTTATACTCTGATTTAGAAATTGAGTGAGAAAAAAATGTTTTTTTTAATCATTATAAATTATTATTATTATTATATTTTTCTTCAATTTCGAGACATATCTAGTTCAGAGAATGATCGATAAGACAATAAAAACTGTTTTCGCATTTAACAGAGAATGAAAATTTCCAAGTTCTAATTTTGCCAATAGCCAATCCGCGAAATGAAATTACATAATTTCCTGAATTAGCTTCTTTTCCTCCTTCAAAACAAGGAACTAGGAACTCTTTTCTGGAAAGATAGTGCACATTATCATATTATCTGATTCTCTAAATTATTTTTACTGGCATATTCTTAAAGAACTTATTTGTCTTACATTTTCAATTGTTCCAGGGAGGTTAAGAAAATTCCAATTGTCGGAAGGACGAAGGCAGCAGAGTGGACTTTCGTGTCTAATTCTCATAGAAAGTCAGTGTAATGTAATTGAAAAGGTGAGCCCACTGAGCGTGAAGCAATAACTGTAAATTTATCGCTTTCCAGAAAAAAATTTTTGCTACATCAATTATTAATATATTTCATTCATTTCTCAAAACTCATAAACAAAAGAATACTATTTCAAAAAAAAGTCGAATAAAGAGCAAGGTGCAATTAGTGGGCCGGAAAAATTCGAAATGATTAAACCCATGAGCAATAGCACTGAAAAGTTTCTTTGTTGCATTACGAAGAAATTTAAAAAAAATCTCACCATTGGGCAAGTCGTTTGGAAATTTTCGAAGTTTAATTTTTTTGAATTTTTGGTGTTTGTAAAAAAATTGTTTTCAATTTTCGTTATAAATTATTATATTTAATTTATATTTATATTTATGATATTTTTATTTTTATTTAAGAATATAATATTGCAAAACATGATGAAAAATGCAAGTTTCTTCCTTTATATCTATACTGTTGCCAAAATTTCTTTTTCTTATGTAATGATGATAAGATTCGTAAAAAAAAGAAAATTTTTTTTTTGAAATTCAAACGTTTTTTAAAATTACCAAAAAACATTTTTTTTCAACTTTTGGTAGAAATTAACAAAATTGCAATTTTTATAATTTTCTGAAATATATTTCGACGGAAAAATTTTTTCCTTTTTTTTCAGTCTTAGGTTACTTACTTCCATAAACTTCACCCAAACAAACAATTGGAAAAAAATTGTTTTCCATACAGAAAAATGGAAAAATTTGCAAATTTGCAATCGAATTTCCCAATTTTTCATTTAGAATTCATCTTTTCTGGTTAATTATTCCACTACTTGGTTGAAGAATTGACGCTTTTGTTGAAAACTGTTCCATTTTTGATTGGAAATAAATTTTTTTATGGAAATTTAACTATTCCATTATTTGTGGAAATTTGTTATTTTTGAGTTGCAAATTCTCTTATTTTGTTGGAAGATTTTTTTGTAGAAAATTCATCTTCTTGACTAAAAATTCAGCTCTTGGTTGAAAATGGAAATATTTTGTTAAAAATTCATTTCATCGTTTAAAGATTCATCTTTTTGGTCGAAAATTGAACTATTTTGTTGAAATTTTTTGTTTGTTGAAAATCAATTTTCTGAACTGAAAATTGATCCTTTTTAGTTTAAAATTCCACTATTCTACAAAAAATTAACTTCCTTGTTGAAAATTCCTATGTTATGCAAACAAAAAATTCTGGTGGATTTTAATAGATTCTGATGGATTTAAAAATATAGAAGAGATTTCACGAGATTCGGAAAGATTCCTACGGATTTCAAAATCTTTCACGGATTTTAGAGATTTTCACGAACTTCAAAGAACTATGACGGATTTTTAAGATTACAGAGGATTTCGTAAGCTTTCGAAAAACTTTATCCAAACAGATCTAGTTTTAACTAGTTAGACTACTTTTTTACCCAAAAAAAAGAGGATTTTTCAACAAAATAGTTTATTTTTCTACCTAAGAGACACATTTTGAACTTGAAAAAGAATAGTTCAATTTTCAACCAAATTTTGAATTTTCAATCAAGAAAATGGAATTTCTATCAAAAAATATCAATTTTGACAAAAAATGTTATGGTTAAATTTTCAGTAATAAAAAATTAATATTCATCAGAAATACTAATTTTTATTCCAAGAAATAAATTTTCAAGCAAAAAGATAAATTTTGAACCGGCAAGATTAATTTTCTACAAATATGGAATAATTTCTAACAAAATACATGAATTTTCACACAAATATTTGAATTTCTCAAATAATTTTCACTCTAATAGTTAAATTTTCAATAAAAAAGTTGCAGTTTCAACCAACAAGATTGATTTTCTACCAAAAAAGAATAAATGTCCAAAAAGTACAGAAAATTTTAATGAAATAGTTGAATTTTCATGTGAAGAAGACATTTTCAACCAAACATGGGATAGTTTAATTTTCAGTTTAAAAAATAATTTTTCAACCAAGAAAATAATATATTGCAACAAATAGTTAAATTTTAAACGAAAAGAAATGATTTTCTTAAAATAATGAATTATCAACAAAAAAAAGGAATTTCTAACAAAGTATTACCACTTTCAATTAAGTAATTGAATTTACAACCAGAAAAGATGAATTCTTGACGAAAAATTTAATAGTTGATATTTCAACAAAAAATTATTTTATTTTGAATCCAAAAATAATCGAATTCAACCAAAAAAGACGGGTTTTCATCTAAGAAGATTAAATTTCTGTAAAAAGAAAACTTTTTTACGAAAAATGGTATAGTTCAATGTTCAGACACAGAAGTGAATGTTTAATTCAAATTTTGTATCGTTACCCAAAAAAATTAATTTTTTACTGAATAATTTAATTTTCAACTCAAAACTTTAATTTTCAACCAAAAAAGATAAATTTTCAACAAAAAATAGAATAATTCAATTTTCAGCTGGAAAACAAAATTTTCAACAACAAAAACGCATGCTTGATGAAATAATAAAATTTTCTACCAAACAAATGAATTTTCATCCAAAAAGATGAAGAAATTTCAACTATTTTTTTGAAATTTCGTTTTTTTTCAGAAATGTAGTGTCATTACTACTTTTCTACCAAAAAAGACGAATTTTTAACAATATAGTTGAATCTTCATAAAAACAAATGCATATTTAACCTAAAATCAAATAGTTAAATTTTCAAACAGAAAGATGAATTTTCAACACCGAAGAAGAATCAAGAAGAATTATTTTTCACCAATAAGGATTAATTTCTAATAGAATAAATAAATTTTCAAACAAATCTTTGAATTTTGAAAGAAATGTTCAACCTAATATTTAAATTTCGAACTAACAATAAAGAAATGCGTTTTTAATCAATAAGATATAGCTTGAAACGACAAGATTAATTTTCTAACAAAACAGTTTAATTAAAAAAAAAAAAAAGGAATTCTCAACCAAATAGTTGATTTTTCAAGTGAAGAAGATGTATTCTGACAGAAAAATGTAATAGTTGCTATTTCAACAAAAAAATATTTTAAATTCAACCAAAAAAGACGAATTTTCAATAAATTAGTTGAATCCTCAACCAAAACATATTAATTTTTAACCAAACAGTTGTGATTTTTAACCAAAAAAGATGCAACTTCCACCAAAATAGATGAATTTTTAAACTGGAAAAATGGAATAGTACAAGGTTCAGTCACAGAAGTGAATCTTTAACTACAATTTTGTATTTTCAACAAACAAAAAAATGAATTTTTAGCTGAATAATTAATTTCATTTTCAACCCGAAATATTAATTTTCTACCAAAAAAGATTAAGTCTTAACAAAATACATGAATTTTAAACTAAAAAGGATAAACTTTGAACCAAAATTACTACTCGTAGAATGATCAAATTTTCAGTGAGAAAAATTATTATTCAATGCAAAAAACACTAATTTTCAATCAAATAAATAAATTTTTAACCACAAAGATAAATTTTCAACCAAGAATATTAATTTTCTACCAAAAAAGACGAATTTTAAACAAAATATAATTGAATTTTCAACCAAAGAGGTGAACTTTCAATGAAAACAATAATTTGTGAACAAATCAGTTCAACTTTTAGCCAATAAATGAGTTTTCAATCAAAAAGATGAAGTTTTAACCAACAAGATTAATTTTCTACCATAAAAGATTAATTTAAAGAAGTACAGGGAGTTTTAACTGAATAGATAAATTTTCAACTGAAGATGATGCATTTTAAACGAAAAATCTAAATAGCTGATATTACAACCAAAAAAGATTTAAATTTTAATCCAAAAGCAGTTGAATTCCACCAAAAACACGAATTTTTAACAAAACAGTTGAATTTTTAATCAAGAAGAATAACTTTCAAACAAATTGTTTGAAAGTTCAACGAAATAATAAAATTAATTTCTATTCCTGTTTATCGAAAATAGGCCATTGCCTATATTGGCAGTATGGTTAATCCGGTACTGCAGTTGTTATTAACGAAGCTCAAGAATTTTTTATACCACACATAGTACGTGTCATCAAATATTTATGGCCATAAAAGCAGTAAAGTTAACTTGTGAAAATCAAAGCGAGAACAAAGAAAACAAAGAGAAGCAATCAATTCTAACAAGAATACAATTTTTTTCAGCATGCAATTTGCTTACACGCCTCGGCTGTCAACGCGCAATTATTTCACAGCACAGACGTTAAGCATTCTCAGGGAAAACCTTTTTGCGGGAATATTACTTTTACTAAAATGCGCGTCGTCGCATAAACAGTTGTATGTAAATTTTCATTAGCAGTACACTCTATAGGAGGCATCTCTATATTCCATATCGATCATTCACACCGATAGGCACCTAGAGAAGAATAAGAAGCTAAGAAAGAATATGGATAAGTACTATATAAGTACTTTAGTACTTGTGGACGCGTAAAATTTTACACACAGGTAATAAATGGTATCAACAAGTGAATGTTTTGATGTTATTATGGCTCCCGGGTCATAAACGTAAAATATTAGCTGTATCAACGCTCGCATAAAAATATGTGAATTATTACACCTGCGGCGCGCGGAACTTTTATGTACTATTTATTTGCGCGTTGTAATCCATCTTTCGATAAGTGGATTTCAATTGGATTTTAATCTCGATTTTTGTTTTTGAAAATTCAATTCATTTTCGATTTCATTTATATGTTTAATATTAATTTCTTAATTAGGGGCCACGCATAAATTACGTATTGTCTTCTTTTTGGGGAGGGGTCCAAACTATTTTTTATATAAGATATTTGTTAAGTCTGTAATTTACCTGATAATATTAGTAGTATCTTGTAATTAAGTATCAGTATTAATATTAAAATTAGTACTTATTATAAATTCATTAATAAATAAATAAAAAAAGGATCATCCAAAAATTATAAGAGGCGTTTTTCTGAAATCTTCAACCTCCCTTCCCTATATTTCCTTAAGACGTTATGGTGTTGACCAGGGTAAATAATTCCCTATGTAAAATACAATTTTGTTAAAAACTCATCGTTTGGGTTAAAAATTCATTTTTGTTTTTTTGTTAAAAATTAACCTTTTTGGCTTGAAATTTCAATAATTTCAAGTACTTGGTTGAAAATTCAACAATTTTGTTGTAAAAAACTTATCCTTTCTGGTAAAAAATTCAATTTTTTGTTGAAACTTTGTATGTTCGGAATAAAAATTCAACAATATGATTATCATTTTGCTTCTGTCTTAAACAAAAAAATTTGCTGGTTAAAAATTAATCTGTTTCAATGAAAAATTAACTTATTTGTTAAAAATTCGTCTTTAAGGTTAAAATTCAACTGCTTGGTTGAAAGTTGAACTACTTTCTTAAAAATTCATTGTTTTGTTGAAGATTCATAATTTTAGTTTGAAATTCATTTTCTTGGTTAAAAATGTAAATACATCGTTGAAGATTCGTATATTTGGCGAAAATAGTATTTTTTACTGAAAATTTAACCATGTCGTTGAAAAATCAACTGTCTGGTTACAAATTAACTTTCTTGTTGAAAATTCATCTTCGGACTGAAAATTCAACTGTTTTCCATAAAATTAATCTTCTTAGTTGAGAATTCAACTGTTTGGTTAAAAATGAACTTTCTTGTGTTAAATTCATATTTTCGGTTTGAAAATTCAACTGTTTTCTATCAAATTAATCTTCCTGGTTGAAAATTTAAGAATTTTATCAAAAATTTATGCATTTTGTTGAAAATTCAACTGTTTTCCATAAAATTAATCTTCTTGGTTGAAAATTCATCTATTTAGATGAAAATTCATGTATTTTGTAGAAAATTCGTCTTTCTCTATAGAAAATTAATCTTCTTGGTTGATAGTTCAACACCTTGGTTGAAAGTTGAACTACTTTCTTCAAAATTATTTTTTTTAAAGATGCATAATTTTAGTTTGAAATTCATGTCTTTGGTAAAAAATGAATTTTTTTTTCACTGAAAATTTGACTATTTGGTTGAGAATTCAACTGTTTGGTTAAAAATGAACTTTTTTGTGTAAAAAACATATTTTCGGGTTGAAAATTCAACCGTTTTCTATCAAATTAATCTTCCTGGTTAAAAATTCAAGAATTTTATCAAAAATTTATGCATTTTATTGAAAATTCATATTTTCGTTTTGAAAATTCAACTGTTTTCTATCAAATTAATCTTCTTGATTAAAAATTCAACTATTTGGTTGAAAAATTATGTATTTTGTTGAAAATTTGTCAATTCCGGTGAAAATTAAGTTTCCTGGTTGACAGTTCAACTATTTAGTAAAAAAATTATGTATTTTGTCGAGAATTCATATTTTTTAGTAGAAAATTAATTTTCTTGGTTAAATATTCAACTCTTGTTATAATTTCGTCTTTTTTATATGAAAATTCATCTCTTTTCGTAGAAATCTTTTTTTTTTGTTTTGTTAAAAATTCCAATGTTTTGTTGAGAACGAATTCGCGTTGGTTGGGGATTCAGCTCTTTTGTTAAAAATAAGTATTTTTTGGTTCAATTCAACTGTTTTTCACCAAAAAAAAATATTTTCTTGGTGAAAATATCAACTGTATTACATTTTTGGTTGAGAATTCATATTTTTTTGTTTGTTGAAAATTCAACTATTTGGCGAAACAACTTTGTTAATTCATACGAAACAGAATAATTTAACCCTCCCCCCCACCCCCTCCAACGTCTCACATAATTTTTTAATTACCTCTTAATAAATTCACGAAAAAAATTACGTAATATAGAGGGTGGGGGAGGGCTTCCAAACTTACGGACCCTAACAAGGATGGGGGGGGGGGTCGTGGTTCAAAATTTCAGAAAAAAACTTTACGTTTACGCAATTTATGCACGGCCTTTTAGCCGAAGAAAAATGGATATTAAGACTCAATATCTGGATTTGTAGATTTTCGTAGCCCGGGCAGAAAACCTTATCTTATAGTTTTGGTCGGGTGTCTGTCCGTCCTTCGTACTTTTTTCCAAAGAGGGGAAATAAGGGGAAATGTTTGGTTGGGCAGTGGGGGCAATGAGGGAAAGTAGGGGAATAAGCGGTGGGAGTAGATAAAGTGAGGGGTAATGAGGGGTGGAGGACTAGGGAAAATGAGGAAAAATGAGGGAAAATGGGGGGAAATGAGAGGAGGAGAGGTCTGTTGTTTCCGCATCGTAGATCTACAATGCGTTGACTGAAGAATTGTCAAATAATGGAGAAAATTGATATAACTCTATAAAAAATAGCGAAAAAAAACGTTTTTTGTAAAAGTGTGAAAAAGTGTGAAAAGTGTGAAGTGTGAAAAGAGTGAAAAAAATTCTTCTGTTAACGCATCGTAGAAATGTTCTCAGACATACGAATAAACAACTTTATTTTTTTCGATACACCCTATAGTGCTTTTATCATACATGTTTATGATTTTACATCTCAACCTTGTTCTGAAATAAAATTACTGACCAATAATTTCCCACCGAATGATCTCTTGAAATAAATGATTGAATAAGCAAGTTAAATATGCTACATATTATATTAAATTATTCTGGTGAAAGTTGAAACTTAAAGGAGAACCTTTCTGGGTACTGAAGCCATAATATAATGAAGAAATAAGATTGAGATTGATGTGCGTGTCTTATCTTAGTGATACATACAAAGTATCAAAGCATAATCGGGTGTCACGGATACGGCGGCATGGTAGTTTAAAAAAAAAATTGCAATGATAATTCGTAGGTCGGTAATGCTTAGTGTCTGCAGTTGCGCAGGACCATAATATTTATGGCGCATTCGGGTCCCCTATAATTGCCTGAATCGGCAGTCTAATGCCAGATTTAAATGTTTATGATACGTGCAAGGATGATCTTGCTGATTCGTATGCAGGATACACATTGGGACTTCTGGGAGATCTTTACATTTTTTTCTGATATTGTTCCAGAATAACCCTCTAAAAATTTAATTAAATACTCAGTCAATTTATCGACTATCTCATTAGTTACTAATTCTCTATAATTGTAATTGCTACCAAAAAAATCAGTTCCAGATGATAGTGACAGCAGATAGTGATTTAGAGCTTAGGAGCCATCCGTAAACTACGTTACCACTTTAGGAGGGGGGGGGGGCGCAAAAATTACGTTTTGTACGTTTCATGATGATAAAAAAATCCCCTCTTCCCCACTTAAAAAAATTGTTTGCCCTCTGTTTTTAAGAAACTTTACCCTTTTTCTATTTTTATGGCTTCAATGTCAACTGTATTGATAGAACCCAATAAGAAAATCCAACTATTTTTGGGTGAAAGTTGATTTTGTTTCTTTGAAATATCTGCTATTGTATTGTTGGTTTAAAATTCAACTCGATTGTTTGGGAATTTTACCATTTTGTTGAAAATTCAATTATCTTTTCAAAAATTGATATTTTTTGGTAAAAAATTGAATTATTTTGTCAAAAATTTGTTTCATTTTTGGTTGTAAATTAATTTAGTTGACTGAAAATTTTACTCAACTTTTTTTTGTCAAAAATGTATTTTTTTTATGGTTGAAAAGTTAACTATTTGGTACAAGATTGATCTTTTCTTCTTGAAAATAAAACTATTGGTTGAAAATTCATCTCTTTGGTCATAAACTGTGAACGTAAAGCATCAAAATTACAGAAACTTAAAATTGTGAATTGTTAAAATTAAAAAAACTTCAATTTTAAACACTTACAATTTAAGTTTAAAATTTTTTAATTCACTAGATTTATATTTTGAAGATATGTAATTTAAAACATTTGTTTGGACTAGTTTATTTTGTATGCTTTACATTCGAAATTTCTTCAAATTTTGAAGATTTAGACATGAAAACTTAACGTTTGATCTCAAACATTATCAAAATTAAAGAATTTTTATACATACGAATTAAAAAATAAAAGAGTTTTCAATTGTAAATCTTCAAAATTGAATGATGTTTTTTAAAAACACTCAGAACTACAAATTGAAAACTGGAAATCTTCAACATAGAGGAAATTAGACCTATTTAAAAAGATGTTCAAGAATTTTTTAAGTTGAACTATAAACGTTCAAAACTAAGCAAGTTGGCGAATTTTCAATTTTAAACATCTTTAAAATGAATCAGTGTCAAAAATGTAAGACATCAGTAAGACTCATAATTCCAGAATGTATTTTAAGAACATTACGGTATAATATCCCACATTAATTTCCTAATTACATTATAATGAGAAGGTATTAGATTTATGTAAAATTTACCCCCCTCCCCTGTTTTTGTCAAATGTCCACGTTTTGAGATCCCCTGAATCCAAAGAACAGGTTTTTACAAAATGTCTATCTGTCTGTTAGCCTGTCTGTCTGTAGATGTTTAGTTTGTTAGCACGATAACATTCAAAAGAATCAACCTATTGGATTGGGCTTTGGTATACTCTTAAGTGTCCTAGAATGAAGTTCAAGTTCGTCAGCCAGCCATTTTAGATAAAAATTCAAAAAGTGAGCACATTTTGAAAATTTTTGAGAACACTTTTTTTATTATTTAAAAATTCTTATGTTATACAGATTAATGAGTTTGAAAGCACTAGTGATTGACCTCTAAATTGTATAGTGGTTGACTAGTGTCAAAAACTTTTTTTGACGTGATTTCCACTCATTATTCGTAAAATAAGTGACAAACAATTATGTAGAATGTATATAGCCTATAAAACGTTTGAACAATTTTGAACGAATTTTTGCGAAGATATTAGTCATTTGCTTTTTAGATATTGTGGCCAATCATTGTTTCCGCATAATTCATGAGGATAAGGATTGGCCACAAATTTATCAATATACGAAGCTGAAATAAAATAAATTATTACCTTTTTAATTGTTAAGATATTTTTAACTAAAACCTTTTGGCTTTTAATTGAATTAGGTGATTGAAACTACTTAATAATAGTATTATAACCTTAAAATGATGTCATAATCAGTGCCAAAAACTCGCAAAATCCAATTTTTCACGTATGGGTTTTTTTGGGTCGCTATAAAAAAGACTTATGGGGTTGATATTCAAGTAGTAATTATTCATTTGTATTCTATGGCTAATTTTGAAGATAAATGTTGAGTTTCAAATATAATTAAAAAAATAAAAACGCATTTTTTGGCGAATACAAACAAATTTCGGGGCAATATGCATAAAAACCAGAAGAAAACAATTTTCAATGCATTTTTTGATCACCCTAGTGGCTAATAATTGTCCTCGTTGTGGATTGGTTCGCGCTTCATCCTGCACTATTTATTATAATATTTATTTATGAGTATTCTTTCATATAAGCATATTTAAATGAAGTGGCCAGTCATTGGAGGTTGGCCAAAAATTGTACCGATTAACCTAGTATAAAATTGAAAAAATGAATTAATTCATGAATTTTTCTTAGTATAACAAGTGAAACAGTTTTCAATTGTAACTTTTTAACGTAGTTTCAACATTGTAGAACTATGAATTGTAAATCGTTAAAATCAAAGAGGTTTAATTTTGACGATTGACAATCTAGAAAGATTTATGTTTCAAGTTTGACTATTGAAAATTCTGTAATTGTAAGGCTTTTTTATTCGAAATTTCTTGAATTTGGAAGATTAGGAACTGAAAATTGATATTTTATTTCCAAAAACAACAAAATCAAAGAATTTCTAACAATTCAAAATTCTTAAATTTTACGATTTTTTAAAACTTACATAATTTTCAATTGTTAAGTGTCAAAATGAAAAGCTCTTCAATTTTAAAGATTTACAATTGAAAAGTCTATATTTTTGAAGAGTAACAATTTAAAAATCTCGAATTTCAAAGATGTGTAAATGAAAATTTTGATGATTTCGGAAATCGGAAGTTAAGTTTTCAATTTTAAATCTTCCAAAGTGAACAAATTTCGAATAAACCACCCTAGCGGCCAATCATTATCCTTATTGCGGAATGGTTTGCGCTTCTTCAAATTTAAATAGTTTTCAATTGTAACTTTTCAAAATTGTAAAGCAAGAAATTGTAAATCGTTAAAATCAAAGAGTTTTTAATGTTGACGAATGACAACGTGAAAATATTCAAATTTGACCATTAAACGTTCTTGTAATTGTAAGGCTTTACATTCGAAAATTCTTTAATTTGTGAGATTTGAAACTGAAAATTTGACTTTTTATTTCCAAAAAACATCAAAATTTAAGAATTTCTATCGAATAAAAATCCTTAAATTTTACGACTTTTTAAAACTTGCATAATTTTCAATTGTAAATTGTAAAAATTAAAAGCTCTTCAACTTGCAAAATTTACAATTAATTTCAAGGAGTTAAAATTGAAAAATCTTGAATTTTAAAGGCTGCTAATAAAAATTCTTAATTTGTCATGATTTAAAAAATCAAAAGTCAGGTTTTCAATTATAAATCTTCTAAATTGAAGAAATTTCGAATGTAAAATTGTCAAAACTAAAAGATCTTCTATTTTAATGATTTACAATTCAAAATTCTACATTTTCGAAGAGTTGCATTAGAAAACTCTTGAATTTTAAAGATGGTTTGCGCCTCATCCTGCACGATTTATTAGTATTGCTTCCACATAGAGGGAGCTTTGTAATGACCTAAATTTTCAAAAATACTTTTTTGACATATTTTTATATAATTCGGCCCCAGGAGCTTGAAAATAAATTTCTTTTTAAATGTCCGTGTGTCTGATAGGATTTTGGACTAGATCGACCATTCAGAAGTAGTTTTTTTCTTGCGGTTAGAGATTTGGAAAGAAAAATTTTACCTTGTTTATATGAGAAAAACTTTTTTGATATTCAAAATACAACAATACGATATCTAGCGTATTTGTTCGCGTCTCTGAGACTCATCGATTGACCTATTGTTGAAACTTTTATGACCTACCAGTACCGATTCATGAAGTTTCAAAAAATGGTTTATTCTGTTTATATGGGAAAAAAACTTTTTTGATATATTCAAAACACGACAATATTACATATAGAGTATTTGTTTGCGTCCTCCAGACGCATCGATTGACCTATTGATGAACTCTTTATGAGCCACCAGTACCGATTCATGAAGTTTCAAAAAATGGTTTATTCTGTTTATATGAGAAAAACTTTTTTGATATT
This sequence comes from Andricus quercusramuli, assembly GCA_932178445.1. NCBI lineage: Eukaryota > Metazoa > Arthropoda > Insecta > Hymenoptera > Cynipidae > Andricus > Andricus quercusramuli. The sequence goes on along the minus strand of CAKNXH010061955.1, from coordinate 156,046 downwards.
CAAAATACAACAATAAGATATCTAGCGTATTTGTTCGCGTCGCTGAGACTCATCGATTGACCCATTAATGAACCTTTTATGACTCACCAGTACCAATTTTAATGTTTGAAAAGAATGGTTTATTCTGTTTATATGAAAAAAGCTTTTTTGATATTCAAAACACGACAATATTACATGTAGAGTATTTGTTCGCGTCCTTGAGACGCATCGATTGACCTATTGATGAACCTTTCATGTCCCAAGAGTACCGATTTATAATGTTTCAAAGAACGGATCATTCTTTTTCTATAAAAAAAAATTTTTTGATATTCAAAATACGACAATATTATATCTAGAGTATTTGTTCGCGTCTTTGAGGCGCATCAATTGACCTATTGGTGAACCTTTTATACCGATTTATGAAGTTAAAAAAAAGTGTGTACTGACATGTTTGTTTGTGTCTTTGAGACACGTCAAATCACTTATTGACGAACCATCTATAACCTCTCATGATCTAGCAATGCCGATTTATAAATTGAAAAAATATTTTGCTTATCTTGTTACATAAGGAAAACTTTTTTAATATTGGGAATACAACTACAATGTATATAATATATTTGTTCGCGTCTTCGAGACGCATCGATTGCCATAATTAAGAACTTCTCATGATCTACTATAACCTACCAATATCGTTTTTAAATTTTTCAACAGAAATAGTTTCCTTGTTTACGAAAGGGTTGTTTTATTTTGGGAATATAACAGTACTGCATTTGATGTAATACTTAGCATCTTCGAGATGCATGGATTGATTTTTTGACGAACTTTCGAAGACCATAAGGGAATAGTCAATAGCTGCTCAGAACGCTTTAAGAATTACATTGTTTCTATGAGGTTTTAATTTGAAATATGAGACTACGGTATAGTTTAAAAAGTGGTTCATTGTAACAGAACACATGAATTGACATTTTGGTGGGTCCATTTTTTTAATACTTTTTTTATATACTTTCTATACTTTTTTATTTATTTTTATGCTTTTGAGGAAGCAAAATGCTCGTGAAATGAGCACAGATAAATACACCCGTAGTTAATACGTCCGTAGTACTTCGCAGCCGTATTTATTTCTGAGTATTCTTTCATATAAGCATATATTTAATTGAGGTGGCCAATCATTGGAGGATGGCCAACCATTGTATCGACTACCCAAGTATAAAATTAAAAAAATAAATGAATACACTAATTTTTTTAATATTATAGGAAAAAGATTCTTGAGAACATCGAATGACTAGGTCGATCGGTACTGTAAGGTTTTTCATATTTCTAAACTCGGAACGAGGTCGTTCATTGTTCTGCACGAAAGCACCAACTTTTATCGAAAAATCTGCACTTCTACGGCGCCATTACTTCGTCAGAACCAACACGATGTGTTAACGATAAGCTGGCTATATTCCCCCGTTGGTAAGTTGGAACGTGTCTCTGTAATCTGGATGTAAGTTGTAACTTGTGAGCAATTTGCTTCCCCGCGTCAAACAATTATGTGGAAAGTAGCGAAGAATTTGCGGCCGGTACGCACGCACTCTGCATATGTACCTGCCGTACATATAGGTGCGCATTTTACTGCAATTATGCCAATTATTAAAGACAATCGTAGGCACCATCTGACTCGTTTCTAGCCATATCATATACATACAAGTATGTACCAGAAGCACGAGGAAATTGCTCGGTTCTGTATCCTGTCAACTGTCAACCAAATAGCAGTTTATATATGCTCACTTCGATCTGTCGGCACCCATGTTTCCGCTGTTGGAGGGCTCATTTAGGCCTTTTTTACATTCAATATTTATTAGGTACTAAAATTAGGTGTTCTTGCAGGTTGAAGTGAGATTAATAAATCTTAGATTTTAGAAAAACTTTATTTATTTATTATTTTTACATATTGTTCAAAAATTAATTTTTTAAGGGAGCTTCCTTATATTGAGTGACGCTATTTTCAGTGATCTTTGACTCACTCTCCTCTTGAAAACATTTTTGAAATTTCGGTGACATGTTTTTGATTCGAGAACATTGTTTAGTATGTTCAATAATTAAAACGTTTAACAAAGTTTGTAAATTTTGCGAAAAATGGTCCTGTGACGGTACAGTTGATTAACTTAAGAAGTTTGAAAACCACTCATATTTCGGACGTCATACTATTTCCCCTATCCCCCTTTCTTCCCCTTTTTTCAAGAATTCTTATTTTCCCCCTGTTTTCAAGAAAGTACTCCCTTTTCTCGTTTTTCACTTCAATTTGAAATGAATTAATAGAATAATTTGAATAATTGTTAAGAAATTCATATAGTTTGTTAATAATTTTTTTTTCGGTACAAATTTAATTTTCTTTGTTAAAAAACAACTTTCTGGTCAAAAATTCAACTATTTGGTTGAATGCTAAACTCTTTTCTTGAAAATTCATTTTCTTAAGGTTTATTATTTTAGTTTATAATTCAACTCTTTGGTTCAAAATTCAAATATCATGCTTGTTGTTGATCTTTTCTGGTTGAAAATTCATTTATTTTATTAAAAATTAGTTTTTTTTTAAGAAAAATAATCTTCTTCGTTGAAAGTTCATCCTCTTTGGTTAATAATGCAAATGCTTGGTTGAAAATTAATCTGTTTTAGTTGAGGATTCAGCTATTATGTTGAAAATTCATCTTTTTGGGTTCAATTAAATTGTTTTTTATTTCAAATAAAAATATTTGTGGTTGAAATATTAACTGTTACATCTTTCGCTGAAAATTCATTTTTTTAATCTACTACTTGGTTTAAGGTTAAACTAATTGGCAAAAAAATTCATTGTTGTTGAAGATTCATCTCTTGGGTTGAAATTTGAACTATTTTGTTGAAAATTAGTTTTTGGATGAAAATTCAGTTATTTTGATAATTCATCTGTTTAGATTGAAAATTCAAGTTTTCAGATTAGAAATGCAATTGTTTTGTATAAAATTCTTCTTTTTGGCTTAAAAATCCAACAATTTGATAGGAAATGAAAATATTTGCTTGAAAATTAACTTTTTGTTGAAAAATCATACATTTTATTGAAATATCATATTTTTCATTAAAAAATAAGATACTTTGGTAGCAAATCAAATTGTTTGTTTTAAATTAAACTATTTATTTGAAAATTTAACTATTCTGTTGGAAATACGTTTATATTTGGTTAACAATTTTTCCTCTATAAGTTGAAAATTCGACTATTTGATATAAAATTCATATATTTTTTTGAATATTAGTTTTTTCAACTGGAATTGAACGATTCTATTTTTGGTTGGAAATGTATCCATTTTAGTTGAAATTCAACTTTTCATTTAAAAAATCATCCGTCTTGATGGAAAATTGACATTCTTGTGGAAAATTAATATTTTCCGGTTTAAAAGTCAACAGTTTTCTAAAACTTTCGACTTGATAACTTTAAAACTGAACTATTTTGTTAAAAATGTGTCTTTTTCGTTGAATACAAAAGGTTGATAATTCGTTTTTTTGTTGAAAATTAGTTTTTTTAACTTTTTTTTGATGCTTTTGAATATAGATTTTAAATTTAGATCTTGTATTTTTTATTGCATACTTATCGTTTTTAGTTGAAAATTTGGATCAGTGAGAATTCACTGATTTTTAAAAATAAATCACAAAATTTTTACTAATTTGCAACACTGGAAAAAAAATCATTTGAATTTTCTAAGTGCAGAACAGCTTCCGGACATTTTTGGAAAAGCTTCTTTCTTAAACATCTTTTTACACATTTTTTAAATAATTTCTTGAACTAAAAAATTTTTACATTCAATATAAAATTAAAATATAAATTCTGGGTTAGAATGAACTCATCGTTAAGCAACAAAAAATTGCCGATGGAAGCAAAACTTGGAATTTCGTTAGGAATACAATTTCTTTGAACCCTAAAGAAAACGATTCAAATTTTCAAGCATATTATTGCAAAACTGTTCAAGAATCATTTAAATTTCACTTGGAGTGAATTGAGTTTCCAAGGTAAAAGCGAGAAAAATAAATTTCATATTTGCGGTTTGTATAAAATAGAATAAGCTTGACCTCTTTTGAACAATTGTCAAGTTCTTGTCTAACAAATGAAAAGAAAATATTTGCATTCTGAAATAAACTAATAAAATTATATAGAAGAAACGAAGCAAAAGATGAAACTAAGAATATTTAACAAAATATTTATTATTTCGCGAGTTATTAATATTTTTACAAAATATATCGGGAAATCAAAACTCGGGTTTCCTGGTAAATTTTACACAAACATGCAGTTTTAATTAATATAATTATAAATCAGAGCCAAATGGTGCCACATTATGCAATCCATGATACGAGGTATTTAAATAAATTGATTAGCATTTCGAACTCGAAAGTTCATTGCCTCACTACCCGATTCGGGTAGTGTTTCTAGGTGGATAAATACTACCAGTGTGGGTCCACCACACCCACGACGGGTCAACAACACGCAGTATTCCCCGAACGGTCACCCATCCAAGTACTAACCGCGCCCAACGCTGCTTAACTTCAGTGATCTAACGGGAACTGGTGTTTTCAGCGTGGTATCGCCGTTGACGAGGTATTTAAAAAAGGAAAATAATAAAAATCGGCAAATCATATTTCGTAAAAATTATTTGAATCTTATTTGCGAATCAGTAACTTATTTTCACAATAAATGGAATTTTACTGATTCAAAATAAAGTGAAATCCATCAGAAATAATACTTAACCGTGAAAATAATGTTGTATATGTCTCAAGATCTAAGAATGAATTTCCGGTCAGAAAATAAAATTCATTATGAAGATTGAAAACATTTTTATTCATTCAACACGTTATCAGAATCAGTTATCAGTATGTAAACACTAAGTACTTAAACGATGCATTTGCAAACTAAAATTGTATATTCAAAATGATTCACTGTTTCTTTAAACCCATTGTCATCACTACTAAATGCACTATTGCACATACAGTTGCAAATATAAATTAGTTTTATTCCCAATTCCAAGCACGTAAGCCATTTAAATTTGATACTACAGATTTGCTAATGAACTGATGGTAATATATATGTATGATATTCAGAAACACATTATCTTGAATCACAAAGTACTTCTTTTTAAATTAACACACAATAAATACGTTCACAAATGTTGCAGAAATAATGATAGAATATGAAATTGAAACATTGGAACCACTTTAACGAACTAGTTGAATTTTAAACTGAAGAATTGAATTTCTGAACAAGAAAGATTTTTCAGTCACTTTTTTCAACCAAACAGTTGTATTTTTTAACAAAAGATATGAAATTTTTTTACCAGAATAAATTATTTTTCAAACCAAAAGGAACACTTTTGAAGAAGTTAAGAGTTTTTAATTTTCTAGAAAAAGATTAATTTTCAACTAACTGGTTGATTTTTCTATCATTTTCAAACCAAAAAGGCGAATTTTTAACAAAATAATTGAATTTTCTACAAAAATATTTAAATTTTGTACAAAAAAAAAAAAGAAATTTGAATAAAATAAATAAATTTCTAACTAAAATTATAAATCTTCAACCGAATAACTAAATTTGTAATAAAATAGTTCATGTTTTAACCAAGTAGTTAAATTTTCAACCAGAAAAGACAAAATTCAACAAAATAGCTGAACCCCCTACCGAATTTTTTTCACCAAAAGATATGAATTTTCAAACCAAAAACCAATCGTTAATAATAAAAAATAATAATAAAAATCGGAAAATCATATTTCGTAAAAATTATTTGCATTTTATTTATGAATCAGTAACTTAGTTTTCAAGATAGCAAACAGTGAAAAAGACTAGGAATCATTGGAAATCTACTGTAATTTCAGTCAGGTTTCGCTAACTTTTCAGTAGAAAAAAAATACTGAAGTTCCAGTGACAGATACCAAAAATAGAGTTGAATTTTCAACAAAAAAGTCTGTTATTTTTCAACTAACTAGTTGAACTTTCCACCAAAATAGTTGAATATTTAAAAAATACATGAATTTTCAACAAAAATAGATGAATTCTCAACAGAAAATATAATAGTTGATATTATTTCAACCAAAAAATCTGGGTACGCGTTTTTAGTACTTTAGTCGTTGAAAAAATCGATTTTTGGAATAAATAAAATATTAAAGAAACATTATGTAGAGCTTCTAAAAAAAGGAGAAAAATGAATTGAAAAAAGTCATCAGGTTTTGTAAAAATGAAGTTCAAAATTTTTGTTTGTGAATAAGAAATTTGTAACATTTTTTTTTTATTTTCAATTTTGAAAATACTGCCTTACGTATTTTTTAAAAATATTTCAAACACTTTTAATTAGTAGTTTTTAATAATATCTAAGTTGAAATACTGAAAAATAACCAAATAATGCATTTGTTACTTAGATTTGGTTAAACAATTACCAAATGTTAAAGATTCATAGAGAAAAATCATTGCTAAATAACTGACTATTTTAATTCCACGAAAAAAAACTGTATTTTATTCATAACTACATGAAATAACAAAACTTTGTTTAAACAATTGTTGTTTACAATGATAAATTATTTACTGCCATAAAAGTGCTCTTAAAAATTCAGAAGTTAGTTATTTACAGTTAATTGCATCAAAAAAATTAAGTTTGTACCTAAAAAATAGCCAAATAGTGCATTTGTTAATTAAGGTTTTTAAAACAATTATTAACTTTTATTTGGTGGCCAAATAAGATACAAAGGTTTTATTTCCAAGTGATATATGATCGATTCCACAGAAAAAACTTGATTTATTCCATCAAAAATACCTGATATGGATATTTGTTTATAAAAATTGCTTTTAAAATAACAAATCATTCATGAACTATTATGATTTCAACTAAAAGACTCTTTTTGTCCATGAATCGTTCCAATTTATTGCGAATCAAGTGACGAATCGCCACCAATACCCACGTAACCATTTTCATTCACTATTTGTTTATAACAAATTCAATACATTTTCCAACATTTGCATTGCTATTGGACATCTTTTTTTAGTTGCTTTTAGTTTTCTAGGTATTTTTGATTGAATCAAAGAATTTTTTTTAACCCGGTATACTTCAAAAGTCGATTTTTTTTTCATTTTTGTTGTTAAATGAAGTAAAATCTGCCATGACAGTTCGATGCGAAATTTTAGTAGCTTTGATTTAGAACAAAAAGTTGAAATCGGATAATAATCGTCTTCTGAAAATCAATTTGTCCATGGACGCTTTTTTCCCCTTCAGTTGAATTCAACCAAAAAAGACGAATTTTCAATAAAACAGCTGAAACGTTAACCAAAACAGATTAATTTTCTACAAAAAGAGTTGCATATTCAACCAAAAAAATCAGATTCTTTTTACAAAAGAAATAAACTTTGAAACAAAAAACTCGAATTTTGAACCAAGAAAGAAATTTGCACTAAATTTGCATTTTCGATCCGAAAATATCAATTTTCAACAAAAAAATTGACTTTTCACCAAAAAGTTTAACTTTATATCAAAATAGTTAAACTTTTAACAAAATACATAAATTTACAAACAAGTATTTGCATTTTCAAACGAAATAGATGAATCCTCAACGAAAAATATAATAGTTGATATTATTTTTATCAAAAATGACTTTAACTTGAAATGAATCACATTTGAATTTAACCAAAGAAGACGAATTTTCAACAAAATGGTTGAATCCTTCTCCCAAAAAGGATTAATTTTGTTTTTTCGGAAATAAATTTTCAACTCTAAAAAATTAATTTTCTACCCATAACTGACTCATAAACCTGTCTCAACAGGAAATATTCAAAAAACACAATGTATCTTCTGAATAACTAAAATTAAATTCCCAACTTACTGCAAAAATTACAAGTTGCTTTTTAAAATAGTGAAGAAGTTGCCCTCAAAGTTACAAATAACATAAGTTTTTAGGAACTTAGTTACTTGTAACAAATTACCCAGGGAATATTGCTCAGGAATATTTCTACAAAATTTTAAAGAAATGTTGAATTACGCTCGCAATAATAATAATCTACGAAAACATTTGATTCATCCACTTTTAGCAGAATATTCCAGCAATATTCCATGGTAATATTCTGAATGATTTCAATTTGACATTTCAGCAATGTACATAGGAAATATTCCTTCAATATTTCAATTGTGGGACATTTATATTATATTCTTTCAATATTACTGAAATATTCCTTGGCAATATTCCAAAAGTTCCAAAGGAATATTCCTGGAGTATTGAAGAAATGTAGTATACTATACATATTAACGCGCAATTTTTCTGAAACATTGGCTGAGATTTTGACGGAATGTCTCTGTAAAATGTTTTTAAAATATATTTTCGAAAGTTTCATACTAAGCTTATTTTCTGGCGATATTATTTCGATTTACTTATACCTATAATATACTTATAATGATTTTAAAATTAATTCACAAAAATTCAACAATTCAATTTTGTCAGTCATTCTATTCACGCATGTACATTCAAAATAACAACATTTTTTGTTTGATACGTTTGCGATACATTAGAAATCATTCTTCTGAAAAAAATCATACTTCCAAATAAAAAATATATTTTATAGAATAGCTTTAACAGGTAAGAGCAATAAATATAAAATTAAATAACCTACCAATTTATTCTGATGTCAAAATTCATTTCAAAAAGGGTATTTGAAAATTGAAAGTTCGTAATGAATTTTTCGTCTTAATCTTTTGTTTATTTATAATAAAATTACGAATCTTGCAAAAAACTAAAAATTGGAGTTGACAGACGGAGGATAAATCTAACTTGCTTGTAAATTCTGATTCTCCTCGAGGCCATCTCATATGACTCGTACGAATTTTCAACCAAAAAGGATTGCTTTTTAACACAATTACTGATTTTTCAACAAAATAGGTGAACTTTAAACTAACTAATTGAACTGCCAAATAAAAAGATCAATTTTCTACCGAAAAAGATGAATTTTTTATAAAAGATCATTTTCAACTAGAAATAATACATTTTCCACCAAAAGTAGAATGGTTAAATTTTCAATAAAAAAATTTAATAAATTAAAAAAATTAATCTTTCACAAAATAGTTCAATTTTCAACCAAAAAGATGAATTTTTCACAAAAATTATGAATCTTCAACTGGAATAGTTAAATTTCCAGTAAAAAGTAAATCGTCAACGAAAAAGGTGAATTTTTAGCAAACCAGTTAACATTTCAACTAAACAGGATACTATTTAACCAAGCTGTTTTATTTTCAACAACGTAGATTAATTCTAAACCAAAAATTGGAATTTTCAACAAAAAAGATTCATTTTTTATGGAAAAGTATGAATGTATAACTTTTACTAACTTTTATTTATTAATGTCAACTTCGAACTAGAAGAAATTGAATTTTTAACCAAAAAGATTAATTTTCCAAGATAAAAGACAAATTTTCAATAAAATATCCGAATTTTCAACCAAATAGTTGAATCTTCAACTGAAAAAGATAAATTTGCAATAAAAATGGAATAATTAAATTTTCTGTGAAGAAAAAATTAATTTCTACAAAAAAACACGAATTTTCCACACAAAAAACGATGAATTTCCAACTAAAAAAAAATTATAATAAAAAATAGAATAGTTACATTTTCAGTAAAAAAATGTATTAAAAAAAAAAAGAATTTTCAACAAAATAGTTCTACTATTCACCAAAATAGTTCAATTTTCAACCAAAAAGATAAACTTTCTAACAAGAATCTTAATTTTCTACAAAAAAAACGAAATTTGAAAAAAAGCATGAATCTTCAACTAAAGAAACACAATTTTTTAACAAAAATGGAATAGTTCAATTGTCAGTTAAAAAAACTTGAACGAAGAAAAAAAACAGTTTTCAAAAAAATAGTTATATTTTTAACTGAATTTTTAACAAAGTAGTTAGTTGAATTTTCAGTAAAAAGTAAATCTTTAACCAAAACGACACATTTTTAGCAGAACAATTAACAGATCAACTAAACAGGATACTATTCAATCAAGTTGTTTAATTTTCAACAAATTAGATTAATTTTCAACCAAACAGTGGAATTTTCAATTAAAAAGATTAATTTTCTACCAAAAAATATGAATGTCTAACAAAGTAGTTCAACTTTCAACTATAAGTAATTGAATTTTAACCAAAAAGAAAATTTTCTAAAAGAAAAGACAAAATTTTCAATAAAATATCCGAATTTTCAACCAAATAGTTGAATCTTTAACTGAAAAAGATAAATTTGCAATAAAAATGGAATAGGTAAATTTTCTGTGGAGAAAAAATTAATTTTCAACAAAAAAAAACGAATTTTCAACTAAAAAAAAATATAATAAAAAATAGAATAGTTACATTTTCAGTTTAAAAAAAAATTATTTTCAAGAAAAGAAAACGAATGTTCAACAAAATAATTCAACTGTTCACAAAATAGTTTAATTTTCAACCAAAAACATAAACTTTCAAGCCAGAATCTTAATTCCGTACGAAAAAACGAAATTAAAAAAAAATCATGAATCTTCAAATAAGAAACACAATTTAAAAAAAAAATAGTTAAATTTTCAGGTAAAAAAAAATGAACGAGAGAAAACAAATTTTCAAAAAAATAGTTACATTTTTAACTGAATTTTTAAGAAAGTAATTCTACTTTGAGCAAATAGTTGAATTTTCAATCAAAAACGAGACATATTTAACAGAAAATGGAATAGTTTTATTTTCAGTTAAAAAAATTATTATTCAAATAATAGTTGAAGTTTCAACAGAAAAAAAAGAATTTTCAACAAAATTGTTGAATTTTTATCCAAAATAATGAATTTTCAACAATGAATATTAAATTTCGCCAAAAATTATATATGGATAACAAGTGGATTACTTGAGTTGCCTGAATTAATGCGAATGAACTTAATTACGCGGATTAGAATGGGATTACTTTTCATTAGATCTGGATGCCTTCAGAGTATTTTGACCGAATATGAAAAAAATCTTTAGGCCTCATTTTAAAATAACTCGATATTTCTTGTTTTTTGATCAATTTATGTGATTTTTTTCGGAAGGAACAAGTAACAAGTAAAGTTTTCTCTGTCAAAAGCTTCTAATTTTGCGTCCAAAAAAAGTTTCCAGGTGATTAATATTGATTGACTCTTTCCTTCCTTTTAGATTTTGAAAAATGTGTGAGAGACAAGATTTTTTTAAGTATACGTTTTTGGTGCATTTGATGTAATACTTCTAAAAAGCAGAAAAAAAAAATGTTCACAAATTTCCGAACAATTAAAAAAAAAAGAATGTCTTAACATAAATAGTTCTGAAGTTATGACGTCTTGAAGAGACCCAATGAATTTCTCATTCATTAATACCATGCAAAAGCTCATTTATTGTATTCATTTATTAGAAATATATAAAATAAAGTAAAATATATGAAAGATTTATACATTTTCTCTAAATTACGATTTTGAACTGTGAGTTCTGACGATTTTTTTCCAAGCACAAGCATGAAAAAAAATAGTAAAAAGTACTAGAAAGTAAAAGAAAATAATTTTTACATAAAAAATGCGATCTTTAATAAAGTTCCACTGAAGGTAGAATCAATTTTTTTTATTTTCAAGGATGGTTCAATCTGCTTTTATTAATTTTCAGATATCTTTCATCTATGATGTATATAGGAGATAAGATATTACTCGAAAATAAAAATCTTTAACTTTTTGTTTACTGAAAAATCTCGTGAGGACATCATAACTTCAGAACTGCTTGTGATAGAACATTATTTTCTTTTAAATTGTTCGGAAATTTGTGTTTTTTTTTTTTTGGTTTTCAGAAGCTTTGTGTAAAATACACCATAAACGTATAATTGAAAAAAATCACACATTTTTCAAAATCTGAAAGGAAGGGACAAGTCAATCAACATTAATCACGTGCAAACTTTTTTTGGACGCAAAATTAAAGGTTTCTATCAGAGAAAAGATTCTTATGAGGAAAAACTTTACTTATTACTGGTTCCTTTCGAAAGAAATGACATAAATTAATCAAAAAACAACAAATATCAATTTATTTTAAAAGGGGGCCAACGATTTTTTCATATTCGGTCAAAATACTCAGGAGGCATTTCCAAAACATAATTTCTTGGGTGAAAACTTTAGTTCTGAGGAGGCTTGATGGGGTTACATTTTTATCTAAATTGTGATAGAAGCACATTCTAAAGACACTTGATCTTCAACACTTTGACACTTAGACTCCTGTATGTTAACGTTGAATATTAACTTGAGGTGTGGATAATTTTAAATTCTTCGAAGACTAGAGAAAGCATATAATTTTGATATGCATCAACACCTGTACGTTCACAGATAACTTTGATTCACCAAATGTAAATTATGTCAGAAACACAATCTAAAAACACTTGAATTTGTCAAAATTGACACTTTGACACTTGGATGTCCAAACTAAGTATGAGCCCGAGATGTGGACAGTTTGAATTTCTGGAGACTAGTGAAAGCCTTTCGCCGACGGTAAAAAGACGATTGACATCCATCCGACGCGCGAAGGTATGCAGCGGGGTGTTTTCCGAAAAGTGAAACTTTTATGATTCGCAACCGTCCCCAGTAAAAAGTTTACTGGAAAAACTCCTTTTTGAGAAAGTGTCCTTGGGATCCGTAGAAAACAGAAAAGAAAGCTGCTCATAAAGTTATTTCCTGCCTTGTGTACTTAGAAAACGATTTTGCTGAATCGACAGAATTTTCATTGGTTCAATCATCAAATCATCAAACCAAATCTCTTGAAAGATGTAGTATTTGGTTGATTCGACAACAAAATTTGGTTGAGTCAATCAAATGTTTTGTTGAATCAACCAAAGTTTATTTGGTTCTGCCAAATTTTTATGTATATCCAAGAAAACAGTTTGTTTGGTTCAATAACTTTTTTTCTGAGTGTGACAAACTCAACTGGTGATTCAATAAAACACTGATAATAGTCGTATACAAAATATTACTAACGAAAATGCGATTTAAAAAAAAAACTGATTTGGAAGAATATTTTAAAAGTCCATTTTTTAAATGAAGCTATTTATTTCAGAAAAAATGATAATAAATAATACTTCAAAGACTATTTTCAGTCGTGAGGATGAGAAATTGAAAGATTTTATAGACTGGAAAAGACACATAGCCTCAACTTAAGTTCACTTTTACTAACTTTTTAGGGGCCTTCAATTTCAAATAGTTCTTCAGTTTTCTAAATTAAAATTTTTCAATCTTGAACGATACATTTTAAATAGTACCTTCCAGAATTACGAAATATTTCAATTTTAGAAAAAATTTTAATGGTAAAAATAAAAATATGGATCAAAACTTTTCCCGAGAAACTTACACTATTTTTCTGAATGATATCTTGTTTCAAATTTGAAGATTTTGATAATAATAATAGAAAAACAAGGATAATACTTTTGATAATTGATTTAAATTAATGTAACACTAACATAATCCAAAATTGTTACAAGATTCTAAATTTTTTTCCAATTATAACGATTTCTGTTTTAAAATCGCAATTTTTTGTGTAAAATGGTAACATAACCTAAAATTGTTAATATTTGAAAATCCTTTATGAAATCTAATTAAAAAAAAAAAAAAAACGATTTCCAACGAAAAACACTAACCTAATCCAAAATTGTTAAAAATTCTCAATCTTGTTCAAAATGTAATTATTTTTGTTTTAAAATACCAATTTTTGTATAAAACGCTATAACCAATCCAAAATTGTTGAGAAATTATGAGCCTTTAAAATCTAATGATAAAAAAAAAACGATTTCCTGCAAAAAAAAACGTTAATATAACCTGCAACTGTTCAAAAATTGCAGAATTTGTTCACGCTATAATGATTTTTGTTTTAAAATGCCAATTTTTGGTTTAAAACGTTCATATAACCTAAAATTGTTACAACTTATGAATCTGTTTTTAAACATATTTTTTTCATTACAAATACCAATTTTCAACGGAAATCACAAACGTAATCCAAAATTGTTGAAATATTCTAAATCAAGCTCAAATTATGATGATTTTTGTTTTGAAATACCAATTTTTTGTGTAAAACGCTAACGTAATCTCAATTTCCAGTAAAAAAACGATAATATAACGGAAAAACGTATTTTATTAGCAAATTGTTAACCATTGAAATGAATGAATTTCAAAACTGTTTGGGTCTTTTCTTAAAACCTTTATAACTTTTGACCTAATTGAGATATTAAAGTTTTTTTCCTGACTCTAGTGACGGTTTTTCTGAAAATATTAAAAGTCGACTTTCTTAAAAGCACCACATTTTTTTGCTAACAATTTTTTTTCTGAATTGTTAGCGTAGAATAACATAACTTCGGACATTGGCCCAAAAAAAGGAATTTAAAATTGTAATAACCGAGGAATCTAAGATTCTGAGGAAATAAGCCAGTTTCCCTTTCGAAAAATTTCTTAATTTGTATTATAAATTCGAAAAAATAACTACACATCTCTAAAAACAATTATAAAATTTCAAATACTCGTAACTTTGTGAAAATGTTTTTTTTTTCAAACCAGAAAAATATGTCTCGTCTTATTTTCATTAAAAAAATAACATTTTCATATTACTGAGTGATGACTTTGCATCCTTGATTGCATCCTTGATGATCTCATCGATTTATTTCATGTAAATAACAATTTTTTTAACGAAAAAATAAAGTCAAATAATTCATTTATTTGAATCGAACAAAGATTTGTTTGACCATATATCTAAGAAATATTTCGATTCGAACATTTATTTTATTTAAAAATTTAGCCTGACAAAACAAACTTGAAAAACGTTCATAATAATTTACAAAATTTGATGTTTATAATGAAAAAAAACAACAAATTTTAGTGTTTAAAATCATTTTCAGTTTGGAAACAAACCTTTAAATTTTCAAAATTCAAGTACGGAAAGCTAAACGGTCCTAAGTCCACTTTTTGACCAAATTGAGTTTTTTTTCTTCAAAAATCATACTTTCTCCCTTTTTTACGCCTATTTCAGTGAAAAATGCAGGATTTTGAATATTTTAAATATAAAATTTAGTATGGAAGTGTATTCAAATACTTTAAAATTTCAAAGGATTCAAACTAAATGAATTAATTATACTAAAGCATTCCATTGTTTTAACAATTTGAAAGTCATTATAGGATTTTGACAAGTGCTTAATAATTGGAGGTACTATTATCAAAATTAAAAAACATTGTACTAATGCTACAAATGTTTCTTTTTCTGTTAAACAGTTTTATTGTTTATAAAATAAATTAAAATATATATTTTAGACGATTTTCTTAACAATTTATCTAAACTATTTTCATTTATAATCTCAAGGAAAAATAAACGCTGTTAATTCCATAGCTAATTTAATTTTTTTGGAAGCAAATGAAAATTAAATTTACTTAATCGGTTATAAATTATCCCTCTAGAAAATTATTGCTTTTCCTGCAAAAATAGGTTAATTGGACTTCACCGTCTAACTTCCCCCGCTTCAATTGTTCAGTTGTGAGTGCTAATTCAACTTTTTCAATATTTCTTCCATGTTTGATTACAGATCCGAAGTCGTGATTTTCATAAATTTACATTTTTTCTTCAAATATATATTCTCTCAAACAATCATGTATGCCGGGAATTATAAAGTACATTTAATTAAAATATTCCACTTCTACTTTGCATTTTGAGTTGATAAATTATTTTTCTAGTGAAGAAATTCCTTCTAAAGTCTAAAAATTATTCATACTAGTCTTTGAAGTCTTATTTCAGCACCATTAGTCACTTTAGAGACCAGGCCAGAAATTGTCAAAAAATAAGTGGGCCCTGACCTGAGATAATGACCGATCATATATATAAACCATTTTTTTTATTATATTATTAATAAAAATAAGTGATACAAAAAAAACTATGAACAATAAATTAAGTTATATAAAAAACTTTAGAAAACATACAAAATTTTTTGACATCCCTTGAAATGTTGTTAATGTCTTGTAATTCTTTGGAATCTTTTAAAATAGTAGAAATCCCTTAAAATCGATGAAAATCTTTGCAGATCGTAAACATCTATCGAAATCGAAAATAAGTACAAAAAACTCTTCGAATCTCCAAAAATGGTTGAAATCAATTTTATTTCAATTCATTCAATTAATTTCAATTGCATTTTCAATAAAAAAATGAATTTTTAACTAGATAGTTGAATTATTTACCAAAAAAGTTGAACATTCAACAAACAATTTTCTACCCAGAAATACGACTCTTTAACAAAATACATGAATTTTTAAGAAGATAGTTGAAACATCAACCCAAAAGTTGAACTTTCAACAAACAAGAATAATTTTCTACCCACAAGGATTGAATTGTCTACCAAATAGTTGTATTTTTAACTCATACAATATACAGGGTGTTTTTTTTAACTTGAGACAACGAAATATCTCAAAAAATACGCATCCTATGAAAAAAATATCTGGAATAAAAACTTTTTATTTTCGAAGGGGAAAAAAGATTTGTTAAAATTTACCCCACCCCCACCCCCACAGGAGGCAGGGGTGGGGGTAACTTTGTAATTTCAAATGGCAACCCCAATTTTTTATCGTAGATTCAGATTCTCCTTTACGAAATACTTAAGTTTTATTTGGAAAATTTGTTTCGATTCGCGATAGATGGCGCTGTAATTGCGAAAAACGAAATTGTTGACACTACTACGTCCGCGTCGTTATTCCTGGGTAGAGCTAAAAGTAGTGTCAAAAATTACCATCTATCGCGAGTCGAAACAAATTTTCCGTAGGATGCGTATTTTTTTAGATATTTCGTTGTCTCAAGTTAAAAAAAACACCCTGTATATGATAAAGTTTCAACTGAAAATGGAAAAGGTAAATTTTCAGATAAAAAATCTGGTAAAAAATTGTTAACCAAAAAAGATAAATTTTCGACTTTGCGATGCAGTTTACGGCAATGAAAAAGGTTCCAACGAATGAACTTTTCATATAGAGTACCACATGTGCTCATGTAATATTATTATAATATTAATATAATATTATTATAATATTTTCCCTTTACAATTAATTCACAAAAATTCTTTGCAGGTTAGATTTCTGAACGATACAAAATATCTGAGGACGAAACACTGCTGCACATCGGTTCAGTGTTCAGCAATGCAAAAGATTGAGGTGGAAACAGAAAACTTAGGACGAACTATACTGACACGTTTCACTTTTTCCAAAATATTTAAATAGTAAAGTTTAATATTCTTTTAATTGTTTTTTTTATTAAATGAATAATATTTTGATAATATTTTTATAAATGAAAATTATAAGGGGCCTGGTCAGGGCCAGATCGGGCCTTCCTTATGGATACCCCAGTGTTGCCAGATCTGGCCCCGACCAGGGCCACTCCAAAATTTCTGCACGGAAATATCTTGTGAAATTTCTCATAATACGTTGAAATCTCTTGAAATTTTCGAAGTCTCTTGAAATTCTTTGGAATCTGTTAAATTAGCTTAAAATCTTTTTAAATCTCGTAAAACCTCTGAAGTAATTGCAGTTCATATTTAAATCCATCAATCTTGTGAACGTCTTTGAATTCGCTTGAAATCTTTGGAAATCTTACAGAATTCTTTGACATTTCTTGAAATTTTTGTAATCATTTGGAATTCTTTGGAATCTTTTAAAATAACTTACAATCTTTGAAATTCTTTGAAATCTTTTAAAATAACTTGAAATCTTTGAAATACTTTGGAATCTTTTAAAATAACTTAAAATCTTTGAAATTTTTTAAAATTTCATAAGTACCTGGGAATCCCTTGAAATCCATTAAAATCTTTGGAACTCGTAATAATTTCTCAAAATAAGTAAAATCATTTGAAATCCCTTCAATTTTCTGTCGAGCTTAAAACCTTTGGAAATCCTAGACAATTATTTAAAATCCCTTAAAAGTTTGGAAATCTCTTAAAATTCTTTGGTATCTGTTAAAATAGCCTAAATTTTTGTTAATCTTTTGAAACCTCCTTAACTCTTTGAAATAATTGATTTTTTTATAAAATCCATGAAATATTTTCAAATTCTTTGAAATACGTTGAAATCATTGGAAATCATGCAAAATTCATTTACATTCCTTAAAAATCTTGAATTCATTCAAAATACTTTGGAATCTTTTAAACTAACTCAAAATTGTTTAAATTTATGAAAATTTGTGAGTTCCTTGATATCCCTTGAAATAATTTGAAATCCATCAAAAGAGGAATTTTCATCCAAATAGTTGAATTTGCAACTAAAAATTTTGTTTTCAACCAATAATGAAAGAGTACAATTTACAGTTAAAAAAACTAATTAGAGAATTTTGTATGCTAAAAAGTTGAATTTGTTAGAAAACAGTTGACTTATAATCCGGAAAAGACGAATTTTCAACAAGAAGTTTAATTTTCAATGAAAAAAGATAAATTTTCAATGAAATAAAAAATTAATTTCCAATACAAACAATGTAATCGATATATTTTCAGTTTAAACAACTAATTTTAAATACCAAAAAAACGACTTTTTATCCAGATGAATTCAGCTAAAAAAGACATGGATTTATATTTTCAACTTATAAGGGAATAATTTTCAAACAAAAATGAAATACCAACATTTTTTAATAAATACATGAATTTGCAACCAAATAGTTCAACTTTTTAACAGAGCAATGTAATTTTTAACCGAGAACGTGAGTTTTCAACAACGAAATTAATTTTCAAGAAACAAGTTAATTTTGAACCAAATGGTTGAATTTTAAACTAAAAACGATCAATGTTTAACAACAACAAAATGAATTTTTTACAAATTAGTTCTACTTTAAACCACTAATTGATTTTAAAAAATATATAGTCTCTATGAAACATGTAACAGTTCCTATTTCAACAAAAGAAGATTTTGATTTTAAATAAACAAAACAGTTAAATTCATCCAAAAAGACGAATTTTCAATTTTAAATATAAATTCTTAACAAAAAATGGAATATTTAGGTTTTTAGTGCAGAAAGTTAATTCTCAACCAAAAAAAAATCAAATTTTTAACAAAATATTTAAATTTTCAACAAAAGAGATAAATTTTTAACTTAAATTATGAATCTCCAACGAAAGAAATTAATTTCAGACAATATAATTCAACTTTTAACCAAGTGGTTGAATTTTCAATCAGAAAAGATTATTTATCTACCAAAAGGACAAATTTTCTACAAAATACATGTATTTTAAACCAAGTAGTTAAATTTTAATCTAAAAATTAACAATTTTCGATCAAAAATGGAATAAGTACCTAAAATTTCAGTTAAAAAAGAGAATTTTCAACCAAAGAATTGAATAGTTCAAAATTCAGTTAATAAAATAATGTTCAAGCGAAAAAGATTTTTCAACAAAATAGTTCAATTTTCAACCGAAAAGATGAATTTTTAACAAAACATTTCAGCTTTTAATCTTGTAGTTGAGTTATCAACTAAAAAAGGTAATTTTAAAATCAGAAATTAAAATATTAATTTTTCTTTCAAAAAGATTAATTTTCAGCTAAAAAAATTAATTCTGAGCGAAAACAAAGAGTTGAAATTTCAACCAAAAAATTAATTTTTCAACCGAGAAAATTAAAGTTCTACAAAAAAAGGTGAATCATCAACAAAATACATTAATTTTCAACAAAGTACTTGAATTTTCAACTGAATTGTTGAAATTTAAACTAAAAAAGATACATTTGGAGGGACGACTGAAAAATCTCAAAAAATAAAATTCCCGGCATTATAAAATTCCCGAATTGGAAAATTCCCATCCAGTTTATAATATTACCGAATTTGAAAATTCCCGAATAATCAAATTAACGTCAATTTATAATGTTACCAAATTTTTAAATTGCCGAATAATAAAATTCCCAAGAGAAGATTACCGAGTTATAAAATATCCAACTAGTAAATTCCCGAACTATACAATTCTTGAATATGAACAATACAAAAATTATAAATAAACTGAATCCAATTGCAATATATTTTTTATTATAATAATTTAATTTATTTATAGGTAGAAAAATTTAATTGTTTAAATTCGGGAATTTCATAATCGGGGAATTTTCTGGTTCGGATATTTTATAATTCGGCAATTTTCTTTCGGGAATTTTATTATTCGGCAATTTTATAAACTGACGGGAGGAATTTCATAATTCGGGCATTTTTTACTTCGGGGATTTACGAATTGGGGAATTTTATTGTGCAGAGATTCCATTGTTTGGGAATTTTGTTATTTGGAAATTTTCCAATTCGGGAATTTCACAGTGTTGTGAATGTTATTTTTCGAGATTTTTCAATTGTCCCCATTTTCATCAAAAAATGGAATAGTTGAATTTGCACAAAAAAAAATGTTTACCAAAAATGAAAAGATTTGTCAACAAAATAGATAAAATATCAGCCAAAGAGATAAATCTTCAACAACAAAAAATTAATTTTTAATAAAGTAGTTCAACTTTCAACTGAGTGGCTTAATTTTTGACAAAAAAGATGACTATTTAACAAAATTGTTGGATTTTCTTGTTGGGTTCTATGAATTCAGTTTAAATTTAAGCGAAAAAAAAACGAGAAAAAGGGGAAGTTTGTTGAAAACTCATTATTCATTGTTCAATTAACGGTTATAAAAAATTTGATTTACATTTTGTATTTAAAAATAGGAGAGGGGGCCAAATTCAGTGCTATATGACATTTTGAGAACTGTTGAACGCAAAAAGTTAAAATAAAATGTGAAGCGTTCTACTTCTAAAAAATAAGTGGGGAGGAGTCTTGAAACGAATAATTCTTATGGACAAAATTTTGAAGGAGTGCAAAAAATATGGTTTGACATCAGGTAGGCAAAAGAGATTACATATGTCATTAAGGGATACTTATCCGATTTTTGAGCGTAGAAATGGCCGTGCGGACTACAGAATCGACCCTAATAAGTTAAAGGTTCTATCTCGCGGCATATCTCGAAACAAGCTCGCGCTGTATTCCAATTAAATCCGAGAAGCAAAACGATTGCTCTTCGCGGAAGAAAGTCAGCCTATGGAGTTTCGCGGCCTTGAATATAGCCAGAGGATCTCTCCTTTGTCGATCGAATCAACGTCCCATAAACTATTTCTCCATGAGAATTGGTTCCAATTTAATTCTTCTTCCGAGAATTTCATTCCATGCATTACAATCCAGCTAAAGGTCGAGTCTATTAGTATGATTAATTCCATGTCAAAGATTCACCCTCAAAAGTAGGTTGAGGAAAGTAAATTTCATCTTTAGTTTATTCCTCAACATTAGTAACAGCAGAAATTTATTTATTAATTCAGTGATAAGTCAACTTTTGACGAAATTGTGTTTTCCTCAAAAATCAGAAAATTAGGTTGAGGAATCGTTAATATTAGGTGCATCAAGTTAAAAATTAACATTTTTTTCACAGTTAGCCATAGAATACGAATAAAATATCATTTTTTAAATGTCACCCCCATAAGTCTATTTTATACGTTCTCAAACAAACCCTTCAGTGAAAAATGGGGTTTGCTAGTTTTTAGCGCTAATTATTTTTTTGTTTTGTTTTTCAAATGAAAATTGTTTCTGATGTATGAAATACTAACTTACATTGATAATTAGATATTTCAATAAATTGCTTAAACAATTTATGATTGCTTTTAGCAATTTTCTCTTAAAATAGAGTTTAAAAGTCGCAGTTTAAACAAAAAATTCTCTTTTTATCAAATTTTCAATAAGAGGGAGGTAACACCTAATTAATTGTAACAGACATAATTGTTAGATAATTTATTATTATTGTTGATAATATTTTCTTAAAATGATTCTATAGAAAATTGCAGTTTTTTCAAAACAGTTTTGTCTGAAACATTAAACCTTTTGTCCACTCTCTACATAGAGATTGGTAACAATAATTGAAATTTAACCAAAATAATTGTTTAAACAAACTAGTATTGTTAAGAAATATCTTCTCCTATAGTAATGCTAGATAGTTGCGTTTTTTCTGAAATTTTCCACTTTCTGTCAACTTTCCACTTACTAAGTACAGTAATAATTAATGCAAGTTAATAAACATAATTGTTTTAACTGTTTAATATGATCTATTTAGAAAATTTAATTAATTTTTTTATATTTCAGAAAAATATATTCACAAAAAAGAGATTGTTTAAAATATGATTCTCTCTAATGTCTATTTATTATTTGTTCATAACTGAAAAGTCAAATCAGAGTTCAACATTTCAGAAAGAACCGCAACTTTCTAGCACTTATCGAAGTGAAGATAAACATTAATAAATTGTTGCAACAACTATTTTTGTTATATTGCATTAATTATTATCTCACTAAGTGAAAATTAGACATAAAGTTAAAAATCTCAGGAAAAAACCGCAACCATCTGGCATTAATACAGATGAAGATAGTTATAAACCATTTTTTCAAACAATTATTTTTGATAAATTTAATTTAATTAATTATTAAGTCACTTCAAGTGAAAAATAGACAAACAGTTCAAATTTTCCGAAAAAAACACATTCTTCTACCATTAAGCAAAGAGAATATTATTAACAATAAGGGTACATTTTTCAAACAATTACATTTACTAACTTCAATTAATTATTACTTTACTCTAATTGAAAAGTGGACAAAAAGTTTAAAATTTCAGAAAAAACTGCAACTATCTAGTTTTAATATAGAAGAAGATAGCTATAAACAATGATAATTTATTTAAACAATTTTTTTTACCAAATTGAATTAAATATTAGCTCACCTCAAGAGAAAAATGGACAAAAAGTTGAAAATTTCAGAATAACCGCAATTTCCAGCATTATTCAGAGAGAATATTATTAACAAGTATAACAAATTATTTTAAAAACTATTTTAGTTGAAATTAATTCACTATTACCTCAATCTGATTGAAAATTGAGCAAAAAGTGGAATTTTTTTTTTAAAAACGCGACTTTCTATCTCTATTATGAGAGAAAAAAAACTGAATTTCGTTTTCAGAATGCTAATTTCGTAAATTTCTATTTAAAACTATTTGTATTACTTGGAAAGTCAAACGATTTATCCCAAGGATTCTTTTCGGTAAAAAAAAAAAATGAACAGAGTTATAGCATTTTCAAAATCCGAAAACACAAACGAAAATTAACATTTTAAGCTGAATAGCGCAAGATATGAAAAAAAAGTCACAAGAAGAAAAACGTTACTTATTGAAAGCCCAAAAAGATAAACATAACAAATTTTCAAATTTTCTTGCAAAATCAAAAATTCAAATTTTGATTACACAAAAAATAATTAAAAATCAAAAATTCCATTTTGCGGCCAAACAATGCGGGATACGAAAAAATATGAGGAGACAAAAGTTGTGCACCCAAAAAAGATCTACAAATTCGTCATGAATCACTTTTTGATTCGACGTGTAGTTTTTTTTTATTCGTAGAAAACGGAATTAAAAATAAAAAAATAAATTTTTTTGGCAAACGATACAAGCTACGAAAACCATAAATATACAAAAGTTGTTGAACCAGAAATGTTAAATTTAATAATAAAATTGTTTTCAAATTAGATCTGAAAATTTGCTTTTAAACTTTTTGTCTCACGAGAAACGTGGTGAGAATGTGTTAGTTAAAGCCGAAGGAGCTTTAAAAAAAGAGAATTCACAATCACTAAATTTTAGTTGTCAATGGTTTGATCTTTAATTTAAAAAGTCTTATGCAAAAATGTGGAGGATGGACAGGAATTCTCGGAATAATTTTATTATTTTGTTAAAAATGAGACTATTTTGTTAAAAAATTATCTTTTTGGTACAAAAATTCAACTACTTAGTTGAAAATTTTTTTTTTTATTAAAACTCTATTTTTTTTGGTTGAAGAATCATCTCTTTTGTTGACAATTTTACTATTATCTTCAAATTACATTTTATTTTTAGTTGAAAATTAATTTTTTTCACTGAAAATTAAATATTTCATTCTTGGTTAGAATGCTCTCTTTTTTTAGTTTATCTTCTTGGTTAAAAAATTAACTGGAAAATTAACGCTGGATAAAAGTTGAACTATTTTGACAAAAATTTGTTTTTTATTGGTTGACAATTGATTTATTTCACTGAAAATGTAATTATTACATTTTTGGTTAAAATGCAATTTTAAATTAAAAATTGATCTTTTCTGGTTGCAAATTCTTCTCTTTGGTATAAAATTAATCTTGTCGGTCAAAAAAGTCATCCTTTTTATTTCTTATTGGTTGAAGATTTATCATTTTAGTTGAAAATTTAACTATTCGATCGTAAATTAACTTTTTTTTTTGAAAATTCATATGTTTGATTTAGAAATTCAGCTGTATTATAAAAAATTATTTTTTTTTTGGCTTAAAAAATTCATAATTTGATAGAAAATTAAACTATTTGGTTGAAAATTAATTAACTTGTGAAAAATTCATATTCAATATGAGTTTAAAAAACTTGAAGATGAATTGAACAAAAACTAAAAAATTGAAAATTCAATGAATTGAGTAGATTCTTGTGAATTTAGAAGAATTCAAATGAATTTGAAAAGATTCAAGTGAATTCAAAAGAATTGGATGAATTACCTGAGAATTGAAGGTGAATTTAAAACACTTCAAGATGAAATAAAAAATAACTAACATTTTTAATTTTAATCAAATGAATTGAGTAGAATTTAGTCAATCCAGAAGAAATAAAATAAATTAAAAAAATTTATAGAGAATTGGAAACAATTCAAAAGTAATTAAAAAATGTGTTAAATGCAATAAGTTTGAAACCAGCTTAGAAAAATTGAACGGAATTCAAAAGAATTTGATGAAATCCTTCAAAAATCGAGGAGAATTAAAAGGATTTAAAGGAATTCCAAATAATTCAAAAGAATTTAAGACAATTCAGGATAAATTAATCAAAATTCAGGGTGAATAATTTCAAATGAATTCAAATAAATTGCGAAAAATATTTTAAACCCTCTTCATATCTTTGAAATTCTACGAAATACGGCACTTCTTATGAATAACATCATTGAAATCAAGTCAAATATGATAAAATCCCTTGAATCTCTATTGAATCTGATGATATTTCTTAAAATCCTAGAAAATTCATTAAAATTCCTTGAGATATTTCAAAATCCCTTAAAATCGATGAAATCTTCGAAAATCTTATAAAATCCCTTGAAATCTTTTATAATGAATTCTTTTTAAATCCTTCAAAATTATTTAAGTCCTAAAATATTTAAAATCCTTCTTAACTTTTTTGATATTTCTTGAAATATTGTAAAGCTATTGGGAATTCCTTGCAATTTTTTTGAATAGCCTCTTCTAATAGCCTACCAAATTTCAAATCCTTTGAAATTCCGTGTAACATTTAAAGGTTTTAAAATTCTTCGAAAGTTTTAACAATAGCCTCAAATCTTTCAAATCCTTTAGAATACCTTCAGAGGATTAAAATAAATTAAAGATTCCTTGGAATCATTGAAGATGGCCCTAAAATATTTAAAAACTTTTGAAATATATTAAAAATGTCTGCCCTTCTTTTAAAATGAACTGAAATACTTCAAAAAGAATTGAAGAAAATTCACAAACAGGTGTAGACCTAAAGTAGTTATTTGAAATAAGAGTGACCAAAGTGATCTTTTCAATTAAAAAAGTGACTAAAAAACATTTTCTTTAAATCCCTGACTTTCCAGGTTTTCCCTGACTTGCGACCATGCTGTTTTCATCTGATGAAACTACATTTTTTTACTTTAAAAACTTTATTAATAGATTCAATTATTTCAGAACGAACCAATTAATACATGTAATACCTAATTACACTTTACTTTGGAATTTATCTAACTTTACTGATTAGTGAGTTGCGTAATAAGGAATTAATTTGAAAAACGCAAGCAACTTAACTTTCTTTGAGTAATTCCTGTGTTCGTGCTTTAAAAGGTATTATTATTCACTTTTGCTACCTAGAAATTAAACAATCAGATAAATAATAATTAGCCAACAAGGTCTGTAAAAAATTACTGAGTCAAATTGTCTACGACCCAGTAGATTACCAAGCAAGAAGGTAATGATTAACACTTTCCATCTGAGAGACCAGCCCAATTCGCGTTCTGCTTCAGTACCCGTGAAGTACGAAAAAGTAATTTTTTAAGGAGTGTCGCATGGGAGAAAATTACAAATACAAGATTTAACTTATTAAACTTAACTAATTATGCTTCATTTCCTGTTATAGAATCTTCAGTTCAATAGAAGAAAATATTCGAACATTAAACTGAAGATTAATACAATTTCAAACCCAATACTTGAAAGAATGAAGCGTCTTTCTATATGATTTTAAATTTTTATTAAGAAACAAAAGATCTTCCCTGAAAATTTCTGTGGATCCGAGAATTCTCCTACAAAAATCAATAAATAATAAATCAAATGAAACTTCTACAACTGAACTGAACAAAACTGATTTGTCTGCTATAATAAAATAGTAAAATTGCTTCTAAATTTAAATTCTTCGTTAAATATCTACATTTTTATAAACTTTTAAAGTTAACCACAATTGACTAGTTAACTCTCTAAATTTGAATTAGTAGAAATTTCACTAATTCCTTCAGTACACTTAATTTTAACGGATGAATCAGTTATTTTCAGAATCCTACTAATTTTAACAGTAAAAATACCGTAACTGTAGTATATTAAAATTTTTATTTTAATAGTTGAACATGAAGTTATTGTTACATGTGTGAGCAAATTTTAAACTTTAAACAATTCCACATTAAAAAATGGTGCACAAATATATTTGGAACATAACCTCTTAAAATTAACTGATTTCTTCAATACAACTATAACTGATCAATCAGTTATGTTACTGCAGGTATATACATTTACATATAACTGATTCAATTAGTCATTTCCGTTTTACCCATCCAATCAATACAATTCTACTAATTGTCAGTGAATATTTCTAGCTACAGCAATTAGTAGAATTTAACTGACAATCAGTAATATTTTAATAATTCAAATTTGGAGAGAATGCATTAAAACTTATGGATTAGATCAATCCAAATGGCTAATTTAATGTTGTAAAAGTTGCTGATTGAATTAATCAAGCTAGTTTTTACTGAAAAATCAGGCATTTCGACTAATATAAGTCGAAACATTCGTTTTAACAGATGAATCAGTCAAAAATTCTGACTGAATCAGTCACTTGAAATGACTGATTTTCAATTAATAGAAGTGTCTGATTTGTCTGTTATAATTAAATAGTAAAATTATTTTTCAATAAAAATTCTTCATTAAATTCCTACATTTTAATAAATTATTCAAATTTATTAATAGGTGAAATTGTGATTATAGGTGAAAACATTTTTTCTTGTTTCGAAGTTCAACCTCGTGGTTAAATTCAAGTATTTTTTATTTAAATTTAAAGTATTTTTTGGTTGAAACATCAACTATTACATTTTTTGTTAAGAATTTATCTTTTTTTGGTTCAAAATTCATCTATTGGTTTAAATTTGAACTACGTATTATTAAAAATCCATCTTTTCGGTCAAAGATTCAACATTTTAGTTAAACACTCGGGATTTTATTTGAAAATTAATTTTTTTTACTGCATAATTTAACTATTCCTGTTGAAAAATCATCTTTTTGGTTAAAAATTAATTTTGTTGTTTGAAAATTTACGTATTCTATCGAAAACTGTATTTTTGTTTGGTTGAAATTTAAGGTACTGAAAATATAACTATTTTATTTTTAGTTTTAAATGAAAAATTCAACTAATGGGGTAGAAGTTGAATCACATTGTTAAAACTGTATGTTTTTGGTTAAAGATTCATCTCTTTGGTTGAAACCTTATTCATTTTGTTGAAAATTCTTCTTTCTGGTAAAAAATTAATCTTCTTGGTTGAAAATTCATCTCTTTGGTTGAAAATTTTATTATGTGGTTGAAATTTTAATTATTTGGTTGAAATGTTTTTTTCAATGAAAATTAAGTTTGTTAATTGAAATTTGTCCATTCTTGATTAAAAATTGATTTTTTTTAGTTAAACATTCTACTATTTGGTTGAGGATTCATCTGTTTTGATTGAAAATTCAACTACTTCGTTTAAAGTTTAAGTAGTTTGTTAAACATTCATTTTATTCTGACAGATTCATCATTGCAATTAAAAACTCATCTGTATGGTTCAAAACTTAATTATTTTGTTATAAATTTCTCTTTTTTTGTTCAAAATTAATTTATTAACTGAAAATTTAACTATTCCATTTTTTGTTGAAAATAAAATTAATTGTTCTAGTTGAAAGTTCAATTATTTATTTGAAATCTCATGAATTTTATTGAAAATTAGTCTTTTTTAGTTGAATTCAATCTATTTTTTTTTCAAATATTTTTTCGTTGAAATATCTTAAAAGTGAAGAAATATTTGAAGTAAGTAATTTTATTGAAAATTCATATTTTCAGGTTAAAAATTTGCAACTGTTTTACAGAAATTTCGTCTTGGTTTGCAAGCTCAACTCGTCATTTTTGTTGAAAAATTCATCATCTTAGTTGAAAAGGATCTCTTTTCTTGAAAATTGAACCATTCTGTCAAAAATTCGTTTTTCTTGTTGGCAATTGTTTTTAATAATGGAAATTTTCATTACTTCGTTTTTGTTTAAAAAATTACCTTTTTAGTAGTGAATTAAACAGATTTGATAATTTAAAATTAATACTTATTCCATCAGTAAGTCAAATTGACTGATTTAAAAAATCACGTTTGACTTCGAATCAGTCACTTTTGACAGATTAAAATTTACCATACACATTAAAAATTAATACAAAGTAGAACAGTTTTTAAGTAACACCCTTTCAATATAATTATTATTTTAATAATTAATGTAATGTAAGTTTGAATGTTCAAAAAGTCTCACAGTGTCACAGATCTTCCAAAATTTATTCTCACCGCCATCTTCACCACATTTTCTCTTCCCTCCAGAATTAAATTCCCATCAATCTCTTCCCCCTCTCTCATTCCCAAATCACTCTGTTAATTAGACATTTACACCGCTCGCACGTACCCAGTATCCAAAATCCCACAATTTTTTTTAAATCTCTTTTTATCTTGACTTTTGGAAACGTGATACGCAATCAGGCTCGTGAGGACTGCACTGCTTGTCAAGAGGGCTGCAATAAAATGCATGTGCGAGTGCGACTAACGCACAGCAATTTCCTCCTTTCTCCTCCTCCTCAACAGATTTGGTAAGCACGACGTCATGTAAAAATTACTGTAAAAATATAAAAAATAAAAGAAAATCACATCTCACATACTGTCCGTCCAAAAAGTTTAGGGACTGCGATTTTTGTACAGATTTTCTTGAAAATCTCAGCAGAAAAAAAATTCTAAAAATATGAGACAACATACATGTTGTAGGTGAAGGTTTTTCTAATACTAATACAGAGTTTCAAAATGTTCAGATGATTAGCGATTATTACCAGGCGAGTGAAAGGTGAAAAAGCATAATAATCATATGATCATTTCAGGATACTCAACTTTGAATGGCTGTTAGTCACTGAAAAAAATTATGAAAAATCTGCAAAAAATATATGGGTTTCCTTGATCTTTTTTGTGCCCATTGGAGATATTCAAAGTCAGAAATAATTATTTGTTAATAAGTTATTGACAAAAGGGTGGGAAGATGTCATCACCGGAACTAAGGAACGTACAGAGATGATTCTTGAAGCAAAATACACATTTTTGGCTTCTGAGAATGTTCCACGTATTTTCAATTAGCAAAAAGTTGCACTTGAATGTTTAAAAAATTATTTTCTTCTTGGAAAAATGAAAGATGACAACTCCCCACTCTTTTGTCAATAACTCATTAACAAATCATTACTTCTGACTCTGAATATCACCACTGGGCACAGAAAGGATCAACCAAACCCATATATTTTTTGCAGATTTTTCATAATTTTTTTTCGACTTACAGCCATTCAATGTTGAGTATTCTGAAATGATCATACGATTGTTATGCTTTTTTCACATTTCACTCACCCGGAAATAATCGCTAATCATCTGAAAATTTTGAAACTTTGTATCAGTATTGGCAAAACCTTCACCTACAACATGCATGTTGTCTCATATTTTTAGAATTTTTTTCTGCTGAGATTTTCACAAAAATATGTATAAAAATCGCGGTGCCTAAACTTGATGGACAGTAGGTCATATGAAAGTATTCTTCCTCGACCATAACAATCTGTCGGCGGAAGAAGAAAAAGACGATTTCCAAATATAGACGCAAATCGCAATTTTATTAATTTTATTTCTTTATTTACTTTCAAAATTTAATTACTAAAAACTTTAAAGTATTTATAAAAACTGAACTTATTTAAACTCAAAAACGTCCAGTCATTTAAATTATCAGATTTAAACTGAGGGATTAATTACTCGGATTTTTACAAAATATGCTATCTAATGAAAAATATTGCATGAAATTGCAAAAGATGCCATGAATTATAGGAAATTCATTATACAAAAAATGATTGTAGCATAATAAGCATTGGAATAGATAACATAAAAATATTGAAGGAATCAATGTAAAAAGTAGAGAAACAGCAAAAATCTGCGAAAAATATCTTTAAAATCGATTAAAATGTAATTGAAATCCATTAAGAACTTTTGTAATCGCTTCAAATCCCTTGAAACCTTTGGAAATATTCGATTTTTACTTAAAAATGTACTTTTTCAGTTGAAGATTTAACTACTTGCTTCAAAATTGAACTGATTGAAAATTCTTGACTTTAGTTGCAAATGGTTTGGTTGTAAATTTAATTATTTTGACGAAAATTCCTTGTTTTGGTTAAAAATACATTTTTTAAACTGAAAATGTAACTGTTTCATGTTTGGTAAAAATTTGTCTTTCTTAGTTGAATATTAATGTATTTAGTTGAAATTTCGTTTCTTATAAGAAATCGAGATTCTTGCTTGAAAATTCATCCTTTTGGTTGAAATGTGAACTTAATCTTCTTGATTGAAACTTCATCTGTTTGGTTAAAAATTGAACTAATTTATTGAAAATTCGTGTTTTTTGGTTGGAAATTAAGTTTTTAGGCTGAAAATTTAACTGTTCCATTGTTATTGTATTTTATTGAATTCAAGGGGAATCGAATTTACTAAAATGAGAGTGAACATAATTCAGAGCTTATTTTCGCTGAAAATTGATTTTTTTTAACAGAAAATTTGTCTGATCCATTTTTATTGAAAATGCTTTTTTTTAGTTGAAAATTCA
Organism: Andricus quercusramuli; assembly: GCA_932178445.1. Classification (NCBI taxonomy): domain Eukaryota; kingdom Metazoa; phylum Arthropoda; class Insecta; order Hymenoptera; family Cynipidae; genus Andricus; species Andricus quercusramuli. Next base: position 124,823 of record CAKNXH010061955.1, on the reverse strand, counting down.
ACTAGTAGGTTAAAAATTGAACTACTTCGTTCAAAATTCATTTTTCTCGTTGCACATTTTTTATTTCAGTTTAAAATGATTAGGTTGAGAAGTTGACTATTTTTTTTTAATTAAAAAAAAAATGTTTTCTCTTGAAAATAAAACTGAAAATTTAACTGTTCCATTTTTTGTGAAAATTTATCTTCCTTAGTTGAAAAATAATGTATTTTGTGAAATTTCATTTTTTTTGCAGAAGATTAATATTCTGGCTTAAAATTTCATAATTTTGATTCAAACTGAACAATTTCGTTGAAAATTCAACTGTATTATTGAAAATTATTTGTTTGTTTGGTTGAAAATAAATTTTTCAACTAAAAGTTTAACTATTCGTCTTTTAGTTGAAAATTTACTTTTTTCAGTTGAAAATTCAACTACTACTTGCTTCAAAATTGAACTACTCTATTGAAAGTTCTTTTTTCTAACTGGAGATTCTCGATTTTAGTTGAAAATGGTTCGGTTGTAAATTTAACTATTTTTATGAAAATTTGTTGTTTTGGTTGAAAATTAATTTTTTAACTAAAAATGTAACTGTTCCATTTTTGGTCAAAAATTTGTCTTTCTTAGTTGAATATTATTGTTTTTCTTCTGAAATTTTGTTTTTTATAGTAAATTAAGATTCTTGCTTTGAACATTGATCTTTTTAGTTGAAATATGAACTCTTTTGTTAAAAATTCATGTATTTTTTGAAAAATCCGTCTTTTATGTTAAAAAATTATTCTTCTTGCTTGAAACTTCATCTTTTTGGCTGAAAATTGAACTATTTTGTTAAAAATTAGTGTTTTTTGGTTGAAAATTAATATTTTAAACTTGAAATTTAAGTATTCCAGTTTTATGGTAAATTTATCTTTGTTAGTTGAAAATTCAACTACGTAATTGAAAATTCATGTATGTTGTTGAAAATTGCTCTTTTTGGGTAGAAAATTGATCTTTTGGGTTAAAATTCAACTACTTGGTTATCAATTATCTTTTTTTATTGAAAATTAATCAACATAATTTGTTAAAAATTCATTCTTCAGTTTAAAAAAATCTATACCCCCTACCTCACATTACACCTTTCCACACCGAGCAAGTCATGCCTACCCCGAAAGGGAAATGGCTTAATGATATAATAATAATAATAATTTTAGTTCAAATTCAACTATTTGGTTAAAAAATCATCTATTTTTGCAGATAATTTAATAATTCCATAGTAAATCTGCATATAAAGGTAATGAAGGGTAACCTGACATCACCCAGAGTAATCCACGTCAGCTGGACCATTACTCCTTTTATTAAACACTTCTAGGGACAAAAACCGAGTTTTATAAACTTCAACTTCAGTTTATCAAAAATTCCCTAGCGGTTTCAGTTTTCCCCTGACCTTGCCTGATCATTTTAAAATTCCCTGGCTTGTAGCAGCCCCGAGAGGCGAACATCAAGTTAACGCTTGTACAGAATGTCAATGAATTGCCTGAGAAAAATGATAAGCATCTGTACTCACTTTTGATAAAATATTTAGCTGTCGCTTTTCTTACGTGGACAGCAGAATTTGAACATCTCTCTTCATCTCCTCACCCCTCGAAAACCACATCAACTTAGCAGACATGCTCGTTACCTTATCGTCCCCGTTATCATCCTAACGGTCTCCATGTTCAGGTTACGGATCCTCCAGAGTTCAGGGTAAGAGTAGATCAATCTTGTTTATAAACAAGATTCATCTACTCATACCCTTGAGCCTGAGGTATGTATGTTCATGCTCATCTTTCAACAACAGAGTTGGGTAGTCACTTGTTCGGTGTTGGGTAAGTTACTTTTTTTTTAGTACACCAAACTCCCGGTTTAGTGACAGTGTCGACAGTTGCCTGCAAGTAGCCTTGCTAATAAATCTCCACATGTGAGTACCCGCGCACTGTGCCTTTGTGCTACGCTGCTGTTGTTCTTCAGGCAAGAGTCACAACCATCTATTGCCCTTTGAGCTGAGATACTGCGTGGGCCAGCAGTTCTAGAAATTACTAAACCGGGGGTTACTAAAACGTTGCTTTTTTCACTTCCTTAATTTTATTGTATAATTTAAAAATCAAAATAACTAAGATGATGATACGTAAAAACTTAATTTTGAAAGAAAAAGGTATTAGTTAAAGTAAATAAAAAATACGCAATATATTTCGGCAAGTGGACAACAATATATAGTTAGAATAAAATTTAAATTGAGTAATGGACATGTAAAGTAAAAAATATAATAGTTGATATTATTTCAATCAAAAAGATTTTAATTTGAAATCAAACACAGTTGAATTCAACCAAAAAATCTCCAACCAAATCAGATTAATTTTCTAACAAACTAATTGAATTTTTGAAAAAAAAGAGAATTTTTTATCGAAAATAGATCAATTTTGAAACGAAAAAGCCGAATTTTTAACCATGAAAGAAAAAATGTCTACTAAATTGTTCAATTTTCAAACCAAAAAGACGAATTTTCTACAAAGCAGTTGCATTTTCGAACCGAAAATATGAATTTTCAAGAATAAAGTTGCTTTTCAACCAAATAGTTCAACTTTCTACCAAAATAGATAAATTTGTTACAAAATTCATGAACTTTCAACCAAGTACTTGAATTTTTAACCAAAAAAAGGTGAATACTCAACCAGAAGAGATTAATTTCTAATTCATAACTGACCCACAAACATTTCTTAATAGGAAATATACAAAAAACACCAAGTAGCTTCAAAGTAACTAAAATTAAAGTTCCAAGTTTTTTCAGAAATCGTAACTAAGTTACGTTATAAGTTACTTTTTAAAATAGTAACAAAGTTACCCAAAAGTTACGAATAACATCACTTTTTAGTAACTTGGTTACTTGTAACAAGTTACCACCCAACTCTGAACTTGTGACAGAAAATTCATCTCTTTTGCTTGAAGGTTCAGCTATTTTGTCAAATATTTGCCTTTTTTTGTTGAATTCAACTGTGATTAATTTCACATGCAAATCTTTGTTGGCTGGAATAATATCAAATATTATATTTTTAATTGAAAATTAGTCTATTTTGGTTGAAAATGTAATTAATTAGTTGAAAATTCATGTATTTTGTTAAAAATTCAACTAATTAGTTGAAAATTAACTTTGTTGTTGGAAATTCAACTCTTTTGTTGAAAATTCATTAAAAATGGTAGAAAATTCGACTATTTACTTGAAAATTAACTTTTTTGTTGAAATTTATTTATATTTCTTTTTTTTCAGTTGCTTCGCCCTGAAGATTAAATTTTTTAATTAAAATTTTAGTATCTGGTTGAAAATTCAACAATGTTGTTAGGACGTCATACTTTTCGATTGAAAATTCAATTGTTTGGTTGAAAATTAGTCTTTTTGAGTTCCAAATCGTTGAGTTCAAAATCCAATTATTTTTGTAAAAAACTAACATTTTGTCTAAAACTCATATTTTCACGCTGATAATTCAACTGAAATTCTTTTCGTTTATAAATTTATCTATTTTTTTGGAATGTTCGTCTTCTTGATTTTAAAATTAATCTGTTTAAATAAAGATTTCATCTCTTTTAAATAAAAATGCAACTGTGTGTTTGAAAATGAATCTTCTTTGTCTCATGATTAAACTATTTTGTATAAAGTTCGTCTTTTTGGGTTTTCAACTTTGTTGTATTTAAAATTAAAATCTCTTTTGGTGTAATGCCTACTATTGCATTATTGATTGAAAATTTATCTTCTTTAATTGATTTTTTTCCTGACAATTCAGTTTTCTTAACTGGAAATTTTACTATTTCAGTTGAAGATTCATAATTTTATTTAAAAAATTATCTCTTTAGCCGAATGTTAAACTATTTTGTTATTATTATTATTTGATATTTTTTAATTGAAAATTCCTCTGCTGGGTAAGAATTGAACTAGTTTGTTAAAAATTAATTTGCTTCATTGAAAGTTATCACTTTGAAAATTCTTCTTTTTATGATTAAAATTATCTTTTTCATCTGAAAATGTATCTTTTCCATTTTTTAATATAAATTGATCTTTTCAGTTGGGAATTCGTCTTTTTTTGGTAAAAAATAATATCTTGGTTTTAAATTTCCTCTTTGGTTGTTAAAACCGTAAATCTTTGATAACAAATTAACTTTTTCTTACAAATTTATATTTTCGTTTGGCAAATCCAATTGTTATACAGAAAATTCGTCTTTTGGCTTGAAAATTCAACAAATTGAATATATTTTTTTTCTTTTCTGAAAAATCTTTATTTGTTGAAACTTCGTCTTTTTGGTTTGAAAATTCACCATTTAAGTGAAAAATTGGACTATTTTGATGAAAATTGTTGTCTTTTTTTTTTAACTGAAAAGTTAATTTTTCCATTTTTGTTTGAAATTTTCTTTTTAGTTGATAATTCGACTATTTTTATGAAAATGAAAATATATTGTGTTGGAAAGCCTTCTCTTTGGTAGAAAATTTATCGTCTTGGTTGGAGATTCATCTTCTGGGTTTTAAAATTCATCTCGTTTGGTAGAAATTTCATCTTTTTGGTCGAAATATTAACTATTACATTTTTTTGTTCTAATGACCATTTTTTTTAAGATTCATATTTTCGATTTGAAAATTAATCTTCTTTGGTAAAAAAATGTTTGTAAAGGATTAGGCTATTTTTTTCATTCGTCTTTTCTGGTTGAAAATTTAACCACTCAGTTGAAAGTTGAACTACTTTGTTGAAAATTCAGTTCTTTGGTTGAACATTAATAATTTTAGTTCAAATTTCATCTCTTTTATTGAAAATTTAATTATTTCGTTTTGAATTCGTTTTTTTTTTTAATGGAAAATTCAAATATTTTGGTAGAAAATTAAAGTATTTGATTGAAAATGAACTTTTTTGATGAAGTTAAACTCTTTTGTTGAAAATAATATTTTCTGTATGAAAATTAAATTATTTGGTTGAAAATTCGTTTATTTTGTACAAAATTTAACTATATTGGTAGAGAGTCTAAATATTTGCTTGATAAAAGTAATTCTTTTGTCGAAAATTTATCCTTTGGCTTTCAAATTCAACTATTTTGTTCAAAAGTGACTAAAAAACTTTTCTTGGATGTAATTTCAACTTTTCTGTTGAAAATACATCTTTTTTATTTTTAAATTCAGTTTTTGATTTTTAAATTATAAAAATAAGGAAGTGAAAAAGTACCTTTTTAGTTAAATTGAAGGTGCTTTATCTGGTAATTGTAACCATGAGTAACGTAACTGTAACTAGTGATAAAAAAAGTAAATTACCCAACACTGATCTGCACTCTACGTATATATAAGCAGGCATACCACCACAAATACGTGGTGGTATGCCTACTCTCATGACTCGAAAAAAATCCCTGTTTTTTCACCCTCATGAGAACTTCTCACTTCTAAATCACGTTCACGGCTTCTTTTTTTTGTACGACATTTGGTGTTTATAAAGCTCATCAATCGAATGCCGAACTAGTTGCGGCGTATTTCTGAAGAATTTCGCGGTACATGCGACACAGGAGATGACATAGGAGTATATACAATTATTTATACGTGTTGGTATTTGGGGCATCCGGCTGGTCGTAAGACGTACGATGACCTTCTCAGTGAACTGAATTTATGGATTGGAAGCTATTTTATGGGGTGTTTTGGCTGAGAAAATTGAGATTTTTTTTAGTAGAAATATGTCGAGAGAAAACGGGAAATTGCGTGTTTAGGAGTGTATGGTTCCTGAATAAAATTTATGTCTTTTTAGAACCTTTTGGACTGAGGTTCAAAACTCTTTTGGCGAAGTCCTGAAAAAATTGATTTACACAAAAAGAATTGTAATCTTTCCTCGCCTTTTCCTTCAAAGTTTCTTCTAATTTATATCTAAAATTTTTTAATTTATTATTTATATAAGAAAACTCATATCTTTGATGAAAACACAAGCAGCTTTTCTTGACTCTTTGAATTGAAGCATACATTTTTCTATTAATCGAATTTCAACGAAAGTTTATACTTCTTGGGGATATGAGGGTCGCGGATTTCGAACCCGAAATGTAAATCTGAAAATTCAAAATGGCAGATCCAAAATGGTGGACTGAAAACTCAAAAAATAATCAATGACCCGAAAACCCCTATCCGAGTTCAGAATCAAACATTCCATTTTTATAGTTTGAGTCCGCCATATTGGATCCTCCATTTTCAGTTATTATATTTTGACTCAAGATTCATAATCATAATGAACGACACAAAAATCACTAGATAACTAGCTGAGAACCAATTAGTCATTTTTTGGTAGTTTGAGTCCACCATATTGGACCCGCCATTTTGGATTTTTATATTTTGACTACAGATTCGCAAATCAGTGATCCAAAAAACCCCTCAATACCGAGTTCAGAACCAAATAGTTAATTTCTTAATTTTCATTTCGCTGTATTGGACCCGCCCTTTTAAATTTAAAAATTTTTCAAATTTTGACCCTAGTTTAGATCCGCCATATTGGATCCGCCATTTTGAATTTTTATATTTTGACTGCAGGTTCGTAGGCAGTGATCCAAAAAACTCCTAAATATCGAGTTCATAGCCAATTAGTTAACTTCGTTAGTTTCATGCCGCCATATTGGATCTGCAATCTTAAATTTTGGTTGAATTGTCAATTTGTAACCTCAGTTTCGTAATCAGCGATCCCAAAAAAACCCTAAATACCGATTTCAGAGCCAATCAGTTCATTTCTTTAATGTCGAACCGCCATATTGTATCCGCCATTGTGGATTTTGAAATTTTTGAATTTTTGTCCTCAGATTCGTAATTATATAGACCTAAAAACTCCTGAACATCATGTTTTATTATATCATGTGTGATGTGAGGAACAAATTTTTCCGTTAGTTTTTGTGCTATGATTTTTCCAAAAATTTGATGACAAAATAATTTTTTTAAAGTTTGGTATAATTGGGATCTATGTAGATCTATATAAATCTATGGAGATCTATGGAGATCGATAGAGATCTATAGAGATCTATAGAGATAGATCTAAGTGATTTATATTTTTTAAATTTTACAAGTAGTTAGTATCTTTTTTTCAATGTAGATTTTTAAAGATTTTTTAATGATATTATATAATCATATTGCTAATGATCTATTTTGGATGTTGTATGTTGATCAAGTATTTTAAAACTGAATTTAAAAATGCGTTAATTTTGTTTCAAAGTTTGAAAAAAATATATAAAATATTTCTTTAAAACAAAACTTTATAATTTTCATTTCAATGGCAATGATGTTGTTTATTTAAATAACACGTTCGTTCCGCAACACTGCTCTGACCCAGGTCGCTGATCAATCTCTCTAGCGATCGCCACAGGCTCTTCACTCGGGCCTATTAGTGTTCAAGGTCTTTTTTCCAAAATTAATTCCAAAATGTTTTTTTATTTTCCCCAAACATTTTTTTCATGATTATTTTAACCTTTTCATTTAATAGCGATTACTCGGTTCTAATATCAATATTGCACAAAATCACAATTGGAAAGCAAATCCTTCTTAAAACCTTTCTTCATGCAAATTTTTTCAATAAACTACTACGGAATTCACACTAATAAAATTATGTAATTCGACATTAAATTAGTAAAAACAGATTCACACTCAGTGTGCTTAGAGTAATTTATCCAATTTGCCAAGTACCTGTTTTTGAATAGAAAATATTATGCAATTCGACGCGCCATTTAACTCCCAGCAATTTGTAATTTGTATTATTAGTCAACGATAACTTCGATTTCATGGAAAAAATTAATTGCAACTACAGAGCAATAAAAGACGATTAAATTTGTTGTAACATACTTCTTCCTCTAGTGAATTATTATTCAGTGACAAAAACATAATAATCATATAATGACCATTTTTCTTTTTGCTAAAAAAAGTGAAAGGTAATTTCACTCTTATTTTAACACAAGTTGAGTCTGCATTTATGCGTTTTACAAAAAGTGAAACCAAGTAATTGTTATCGAACGAATATAATTTTTACGAAAAAATAACAAGTCTATGAGATACGTTCAATTTGTATGCATGTAGGAACTGTATTTAAACATATTATTGATAAACAAAAGACAATTTTCAATGTTTTTAATAAAAAAATGTATATTCAATTTAAAAAAATCATGAATCAGAATTTGTTTAATTCTGATTGATTATCAATGACAGATTTTTGAACTTCAAAGTTTTCAATTTCAAATTAGTACAATTACGATAGTTAAATTATAAATTATTCATTAGGAAAATGTGGTTAAAATAACAAAAAAATACGAAAGAAATTCGACATTTCTTGTTAATTTCCTAATCTCTTGAAAATACCTTGAAATTCTTTCAAATAACCTAAAATGTTTCCTATCCATTGAAATCTTTTAAAATCCCTTGAAATTTTTTGAAACTCTTGACAATTCCTTTGAATCTTTAAAAACACCCTAAAATATTTAAAATCCTTTGAAGTTTCTTGAAATTAATTCAAATTCCTTGTAATCTTTTAAAATGACCTAAAATGTTGAAAATTCTTTAAAAACATAGACATTTTTTCAAATCTTTGAAAATAAGAGGATTTTCAAGAAAATGGTTGAAACTTCAACCAAAAACCTAAAAAGATTTTCTACCAAAAGGGATGCATTTTCAACAACAAAATTGATTGTCAACCAAACACATGCATCAACAATTAACTAGTTGAATTTTCAGGCAAAAGCAACGAATTTCTAAAAAATAGTCAAATAGTTGAATTTTGAACCCACAAACATGCATTTGCAACCAAATATTGGAATTTTAAGCCAAAAATATTCAAATTCAACGAAAAACAGTTGAATTTTGAAGCCAAAAAGACGAATTTCTTTGAAAACGGTTGATTTTTTAACAAGAAAGTTAATTTTCAACTATGAAAAATGATCTTGGACTGTGAAAGATTTTTTTTTTATCAAAAGACGAATTTCCAGTTTGTTCAATTAAACGAAAAAGAAACACAATTTTCAACGAGATATTTAAATTCTTAACCAAATAGATGGATGTTCAATAAAAAAGGTATATTTGGAACCAAATAGTTTAATTTCCAACAATAAAATGAAAAACATTTTTTGCACGTAAAATAGAATCGTCACATTTTCAGTTTATAAAATTTAATTTCATAAAAAGAAACTTTCAACCAGTTGAGTTGAACATTTTCGTCCAAAAAAATATGAATTTTGAACCAAATAGTTAAATTTCTAACTAAAAATATGAATTTTTCAACCAAAAATACATATTTTCAATAGAAAAGTTAATTTTTGAACAAAGAAGATAATTTTTTCACTGAAATAATGAATCTTTGACAAAAAAAACTGCATTTTTGGAAAAGTAGTTTAACTTTAAAGCAAGTGGTTCATTGTTCAACCAAAAAAGGTGAACTCCCAATGAAACATGTAATAGATGATATTTCAACAAAAAAATATTTTAATTTGAAATAAAAAACAATTTAATTCAACCAAAAAGTGATCATTTTTCAATAAATTAGTTGAATCCATAAACAAAACATATTATTTTTCAACCAAATACATGAATTTTCAACATGAAAAGATAAATTTTTAATTAAAAATATCAATTGTAAAACAAAAAATTGAATAGTTACAGTTTTAGTTCAAAAAATTAATTCTAAAATAAAACAGTTACCTGTTGAATTTTCATCCCAAAAATATGACTTCATGAACATAGTTGAATTTTCAACCTAAAAGGTGCAAACAAATGGTCAAAACTATCAAACCAAAAAAAAAATGGAAGTTTAACCAAACACAGTTGCATTTTCAACCCAAAAAGACCAGTTTTTTAGAAGACAGTTGAATTTTCAACAAAAAAGTTCATTTTCAACCCAGAAAGATAAATTTTCAATTGTTAAATCTTGTAACATGTAGATGAATTTTTAATCAACGAAGATGAATTTTTCACCAAATAATCGAATTTATAACCAACAATGTGAATTTTCAAGAAAAAAGTTAATTTTCAACCAAAGAGTTTAATTTTCAACCAAATAGTTCAATTTTCTACCAAACTGTTGAATTTTAAAGCCAAATGTACGAATTTCCAACAGAATAGTTGAATCCTCAACCAAAAAAAAATTAATTCTCATTCGAACAATTGAATTTTTATTCATAACGGTGTAAAGATTAAATTTCTACCGAAAATGCATGAATTTCAATCAAATTGTTGAATTTTCAACTGAAAAAATCAGATTTCGATTAAAACTATGTTCGTACAAAAAATTGAATATTTACCTTTTAAGTTAAAAAAATTAATTCTTAATAACAAAAAAACTGATTTCCAACAAAACGCTTACATTTTCAACAAAAGCGATGAATTTTCAAATAAAATCATGGATCTTCATAAAAAAAATGAACTTTCAACAAAAGAGTTGAAAGCAAAAAATGATTTTTAAACCAAGAAGATCAATTTTTTCTAAAAATGAAATAGTTTAATTCTCAATGAAAGAGATGTATCTTCAACCCAAAAAATGAATTTTCAACTAAATAGTTCAACTTTCAATCAAGTAGTTGAATTTTTGACCTCGCCCCCCCCCCTCACACGCACACACACAAATCGGTAACATAGTTTACGATTTTATGAACAACCCCTAACTAAAAAATTCTGAAAGAAATAATATTGACATTTGAAAGTTATTAAAACAGGATCTCACCGAAAAATTCGTTCCATCCCAAAACGACCCCAAGAAATCTTGAAGGCCCCATCTTAAAATATTCGAAATCAGGGCTTGTAAAACATCCAGGGGCTGCACCCCCTTTAAGAAAACCGGCAGGAGATTTACTTTTTTTATTTTTTTATTCTGGGCGCATAAAAGCGTCGCATTAGAAAAGATTTGTCATTCGCACATGCGCGAAGTTTCGTGTTGAGTCAACATTGACAATAAGAACGTGACACGTTCCAAGGATGGAATCACCCTCTTTGGCCCCATGAGACTCGCCCCCTTTTTGTCTCCTCTGGGTTTAGGAGTTTTGGGAACAGCCCTTCGTTCTCCACTCCACCTTTATTTTCTCAGCCAGTTTTGGCGATGAAACCAATAAGTAAGGCCAGTATTAGATAGAGAACGAAAAATGAGTAGGAAAAAGAGGTGGTACCAAGACATATATTTCTAGGGCGAAGTGCGTGCAGTACGTTGGTAACCCTAACCCCCCACATTAATATTTTACACACACGGATTACCAATGACATGTCATCTAAATTCCAGGCCTAAACACTAGGGTCCAATAAAAGAAGAGTAGAAAATTATGTTTTTTTTTTTGTACTTAAATAGTCTGTCATTTATTTCAATTCCTTTTGTCAGATTCATAACTTTATAATCTTTCTATGAAGAGTAAATAATACCGTAAACAAAAATGACCAGCGTCCAAGCTGAATACGACATCTAATTTCCGAAGTTTGTTGCCATCGGATCTTGTTTAATAGATATTAGCAATTGAAATTTTCAATAAAAAATTGTTTAACCATTTTTTGAAGGGTCAAAAATGTTTATCCGCCCTCGCTTCACGTCATGTTAATGCATTTTTAACGTAGATTGCAAAGATCGTCTTACTTTAGCGATATTTATAAAAGTTTCTGAGATATTCTCAAAAAACTGAAAACAGTGCGGAAAATTAACTCAAATTTTGATGCACTGTAATTCAGGATGTATTCACTTCTTTGACATAGGCTATCGGTATATTTATTTGGTCTTTCATCATTTTGGATTTCCCGTTTCTAAGATACCTTGAAAAATGTGCACCATTCTTATCAATCTTCGAAAGCTTGTACTTAATACTGTTCTTGGTATCGGATGTTCAATTGTGGGAATATAAGACGATCACTCACACTTAATTCGTTTATTAATTTTATACAGTTGTGAAACATGGGACGATCAAAATTGGCTTCGAAACATGTTGGTCCCCAGTAGTATAAAAAAGACGGCGAAAAAATGAGGATCTGAAATTAATTTTTAAAATAAATACACTAAGCTCAATATTCGTTCCAATCTGTAGGGTTTTCTACACATAACATTACGATTTCTTTTAATTGAGGCATAAATAATTTACCTCAATCAAATTTTCCTATAAATAATCCTGGCGAGGAAATCTGAATTGGCTTCAAATTGGTCCCTAGTAGTATAAAAAAGACAGAGAAAAAATTAGGATCTGAAATTTATTTTTAAAATAGATACAATAAGCTCAATATTCGTTCCAATCTGCAGGGTTGCACTTGCACATGAA
>CAKNXH010061955.1:73856-112573 GCA_932178445.1 Andricus quercusramuli | reverse complement strand
ATCTGCAGGGTTGCATATGAACACCACTAAGATTTATTTTAATTAGGACATACATATTTTACCTCGATTTATTGGAAATAGCTATTTTTTATTCAAATATTGTTCCAAGGATGTATTGAAATTAGTAATTTTTTGGAATGTGGGTTTTAACGGTTCATATCGGTAATTTTCTGTTAAATAATCCCAGATGAGAAAGTCCAAATTGGCTTCGAAACATATTGCTTAAAGAGATACACTAAGCTCAATAATCGTTCCAATCTGCATGGTTGCACATGAATACCATTAAGATTTCTTTTAATTAAGGCATAAATAGTTTACCTCAATTTATTGAAAAGATCTATTTTATATTTAAATATTGCTCCAAGGATGTTTTGAAATTAGTAATTTTTCGAAATGTGTGTTTTTTTTTTATCATTTCTTTTTCTATTTGGAAAATATAATAATCTGAATCGATTGGTTCAGGATCAACCACGAACTATCCAAACAGTTTTTAGATCCATTGTAGTCGAACCTGTATGTGCATTTTAATTAATGTGGGCTTCAACTGTTCATACCGGTAATTTTCTGATGAATAATCCCTGATGAGGAAGTCTAAATTGGCTTCGAAACATATGGTATTGGTCCCCAGTAGTACGAAAAAGACGGAGAAAAAATAAGGATCTAAAATGAATTTTTAAAATAGATACACTAAGCTCAACATTCGTTCCAATCAGCAGGGCTGCCTATAAATACCATTAAGATTTCTTTTAATTGAGGCATTAATATTTTACCGCAATCAACCACAAACTATCCAAACAGCTTTCGGATCCACTCTAAACGAACCTATGTGAATTTTAATTAATGTGGGTTTCAATTGTTCATACGGGTATTTTTTTGATAAATAATCCCTGATGAGGAGGTCTAAATTGGCTTCGAAGTATGTTGATCCCCAGTAGTATAAAAAAGGCAGAGAAAGAATAAGGATCTGAAATAAATTTATAAAATAGATACACTAAGCTCAATATTCGTTCCAATCAGCAGGGTTGCCTACGAATAACATTAGCATTTCTTTTAATTGAGGTTGTAATATTTTACCTCAATCGAATTTTCCTATAAATAATCCCTGATGATGAAGTCTAAATTAGCTTCAAAACATATTGGTCCCCAGTAGTATAAAAAAGACAGAGAAAAAAAGAGGATCTGAAATTCACTTTTAAAATAGATACACTAAGCTCAAGATTCGTTACAATCTGCACGGTTGCATGTGAATATCATTAAGATTTCTTTAAATTAAGGCATACATATTTTACATTAATTTATTGAAAATATCTATTTTTTATTTGAATATTGCTCCAAGGATGTTTTGAAATTAGTAATTTTTCGAAATGTGTGTTTTTTTTATCATTTCTGTTTCTATTTGGAAAATATAATAATCTGAATGGATTGGTTCAGGATCAACCACGAACTATCCAAACAGTTTTTAGATCCATTGTAGTCGAACCTGTATGTGCATTTTAATTAATGTGGGCTTCAACTGTTCATACCGGTAATTTTCTGATGAATAATCCCTGATGAGGAAGTCTAAATTGGCTTCGAAACATATTGGTCCCCAGTAGTATAAACAAGAAGGAGAAAAACTGAGGATTAGAAATTAGTTTTTAAAATATATACACTAAGATCAGTATTCGTTCCAATCTGCAGGATTGCGTATGAATACCACTAAGATTTATTTTAATTAATACATCAATATTTTACCTCAATTTATTGTAAATAGCTATTTTTCATTCAAATATTGCTCCAAGGATGTATTGAAATTAGTAATTTTTTGAAATGTGGGTTTTAGGGTTCATACCGGTAATTTTCCGATGAATAATCCCAGATCAGGAAGTCTAAATTGGCTTCGAAACATATTGGTCCCCAGTAGTATAAAAAAGACGGATAATGAATAAGGATCTGAAATGACTTTTGGGAATAGATACACTGAGCTCAACATTCGCTCGAATCTGCACGATTGCCTACAAATAATATTAAGATTTCTTTCAATTGAAGCATAAATAATTTAACTGAATCAAATTTTCCTACAAATAATCCCTGGAGAGGAAGTCTAAATTGGCTTCGAAACATGTTGGTCCCCAGTAGTATAAAAAAGACGGAGAAAGAATAAGGATATGAAATGTATTTTCAAAATAGATACACTAAGCTCAATATTCGTTCCAATCAGCAAGGTTGCACTGTTAAAAATAGAATTAAATTTAAGATACCAATGTATATTAAAATTAATATCTCAAGTATATGAAATCGCTATTTAGGTACGTGTTTATTAAATTTCATATACATTCATGATAATCGGTCAGATAATTCTATTTTACACAAAATCAAACTAAGATGAGCAGTGATTTTCGATTTTCAATAATAAAACACGAAATCTTCTACTAGTTAACCAAAAACAAAATTGGATTTCAAGTCGAAAAGTTCAATTACGCAAATGAATTACAGACCTAACCTACAATCAACTGTACTCACATTAAATTTCTACCATTCAGGGCAAATTTTGCAAGGAGTTCCACATGTATACGTTGTGCTTTGATCATAAAAAGGAATTCATTCGACGAATTCTAGATTATTACTTCAATCGCGAATATTTGATAAGATTTGAAGAAATAAAAGCACTTTGAGTTTTCAAGCACGCTGCTATGCCGACCTGCATATTAAATTTAATATAAAGTGTACAGCTATTCATATTTTAATGTATATTAAATTTCAACTACCGTGTATGCAAATGACTTCATATACATTTGTATTAAATTTAATACAGATTTTTCTAACAGTGTGCCTATGAATACCATTAAGATTTCTTGTAATTGAGGCTTTACCTCAATCAAATACAAACTGTCTAAACAGTTTTTGGATCCATTTGAATCGGACCTCTCTATACTTGATAAGCACTGTGGATTGATGACGCGAGTTTAAAAAAAATGCAGGTTGAAGAAGAACCCTTTTCAAGCAATCTTCTGATGTGATAGCCTTTTGCGCTAAAGAATCTTTTTTCCTCTTTACAAAACAAACCACTATATTCTGCATTTTAAAGTTCTGCAATTGTATAAAGTGAACGATAGACAAACAGTAGGCAATGACACACTTTGTCAAATGGAAGGTATCGATTGGTAAAATAAATAAAAACTTTAAAATAACCACAGAGTGTTTTGGTTTCTGTACAACGAAACGATCTAGAATAGTAGAAATGTAACATTGCAAAACTGTAGAATGTTAAGAGAGGATGCTACTGTTGTTAAGTGATGATGGGGCTTTCTACCCCTGGCAGTAAGTAGACAAATAATAGTTTTCATGCTTTCACTCTTATTGGCGTTCTATTCTGCTCTGTAGGATATCGGTACTTGCTGAAATACGCCTGAATGCTATGTAAAGTTATGCGCCGCGATAACGATAGCCATGTACGTAATGGCACGTGCACTTTAGTGTCGCTACCACCTTTCACGAGATATATAGAAAATAAAAATAGGAAGGAATAATATGTAATTCTTTCGCAATACAGTGCAAACGAAATGCGATAACTTTTCTTGAATATTGTCTTTATTTCTGTTTGCCATACAAAGGAGTCATTCAACCCTCAAGAACTAATCATTGCTTTCGACCCATCGTATATGGAAATAACACACTTTTTATAAAAACATAACTCTCTTTTTATGAAAACATGACTCTATTTTTATGAAAACATAATACTCCTTTCATAAAGACATATGTCTCCTTTCATAAAAACATAAATCTCTTTTTATATAAACATAACTCTCTTTTTTGATTAATTAAATATCTTAGGAGATATTTAATTAATCCAGTGTACGTGAAATCCATTCGTATAGTCCAATTGGGCGAATGAAATTGTTTGAGGCTTTTCTTTCGATCACCGAAGTTAAGCAGTGTTTGACTCGGTTACAATCGGATGGGGGCCATAGTACTAGATGGAGTGTTTATCAGCTTTTAAGCTGTTAAAGCCAAAACTAATATAAAGATTTGGGTTAATACAAGATTTCTTCCATCATCGTCATTTACTGCGATCAAATCAATTTTTTGTTTTGTAGATTTTTAATTTTAAAAAAACATATGAAAAACTTGTGATTTTCTTTTATGAAGTTTTCAAAAACTATCGAAATGTATTGTCTCTATCTCTAGTTTTGAAAGCTTTCCAATTTGAAATCCTCAATTTAAAATTAACCTGACAGAAATTGAAACAGAAATTGAAGTTGATTTCATTTTTTGTTGATAATTGAAAAAATTTTGTTGAAAGGTTATTCTTTTTGGTTAAAAATAAAAATCTTTATTAATTTTGATGTTAAGGTTGTTGACCAATGAAATATTAATTTTATATGATGTTAATGTAGACAAAAAACATTAACGTCATATAAAAAAAAATAAAAATCTTTGTTGGTTAAAATATTAACTACTACATTTTTTGTTCAGAATTCATCTATTTTGGTTGAAAATGCAACTACTTATTTGAAACTGGAACTACTTTGTTAATTTTGTTTCTTGATGGTTCATCATTTTATTTGAGAGAACTTTTTTTAAATAAAAATTTAAATATTTTATTGAAAATTATTTCATTCGACATTATTTGTTTTGGTTAAAAATATATTTTTTCGAAAATTGTTATTTTTTGGTTAAAAAGAATTTTTGTTTTAACTGAAAATTTAACTATTTCATTTTATGTGATAACTGATCTTTTTTCATAAAAATGTAACCTTCTTGGTTAAAAAATAATCTGTTATATATATAATTGTTATATTATATATATAATTGTTATATTTATTTTATTTGGCTGAAAATTAATTTTTTACGGAAAATTTAACTATTCTATTCTTGGTTGAAAATTCATTTCTTTGGTTGAAAATTTAAGTATTTTATTGAAAATTCGTTTTCTTCTAAATTGAATTGAATTATTATTCAACTAAAAACTATTGAAAATTCATTTCTTTGGTCGACAATTCATTTGGTTTGGTTACAAATTAAAATATTCTATTTTGGGTGAAGAATGTATTGGTTTTGATGAAAATTTAATTGTATTCTTCGTTGACAATTCATCAGTTTGGTTGAAAATTCAACTATTTCGATACAAATTTATTTTATTAATTTGAAAATTATATTTTATACCTGAAAATGTAACCATTTTATTTTTGGTTAAAATTAGTTTCTTTGGATAAAATACTATTTTGTTGAAAACTTATGTTTTTTGGCAGAAGGCTCACCATGTTTGATTAGAAATTCATTTTTTTTTTCTGAAGATTCATAATTTTTTTTTAAATTCATTTCTTTGGTCACAAGTTTAACTATTTTGCTGAAATCTCGTTTTTTTAGTTAAAAAATAAATTTTCAGTTTGAAAATGTGAATATTCCATAATTGAAAATTACATAATTCCATAATAAATAATAATAATCATTTCCATCATGCTTAGAATATTATTTTTGTTACTTGAACATTCGACTTTTTGAGTTAAAAATTCAATTCTTTTGGTAGAAAATTCATATTTTTGGGTTAAAACTTCAACTTTTCTGTTAAAAATTCATATGCTTGGTTTGAAAATTCAACTGTTTTGCAGGAAATTGGTCTTTTCGGCTTGAAAATTCAACCTTTGTTGGATTTTTTTTTCTTTATTGATTAAAAAATAGTTCCTGGTATAAAACTAATCTTCTTGGTAGCAAATTCAATTATTTGGTTAAAAATTTATGCAATTTGTTGAAAATTTGTCTTTTCTGGTGGAAAATTAATATTCTTGGTTGAAAAATCAACTATTTGGCTACAAATTGATGTCATTTTTTGAGAATTGATCTTTTTTGGTAGAAAATTAATCTTCTTAGTTAATAATTTATCTTTTGTGTTGAAAATTTAATGTTTGACTGAAAATTCAACTGACTGGTTGTAAATTAACTTTTGTGTTGAAAATTCATATTCCCAGGTTGAAAATTCAACTGATTTAAAGAAAATTGTTCTTTTTGGCTCGTAAATTCAACAATTTAATATAAAATTCAACTATTTGTTACAAAATTAAACTGTTTTGTAGAAAATTAGTTTTTTGTTGAAAATTAATTCTTCTAAATAAAAATGTAACTATTTCAATCAAATGTAATTTGGACTAATATCATATCCATTTTTCAAATTATTCAGTTAAAAATTTATGAAAATTGATCTTTTTGGTTGAAAATTAAACTATTCGGTTCAAAATTGATGTATTTTGATGAGAATTTATATTTTTTGGTAGAAAATTAGTCTTTATAGTTAAAAATTTATCTTTTTGGTTCAAAATTCAACTATTTGGTCGAAAATTTAACTGTTTTGTTGAAAGCTCATCTTTTTGGATTGAAAATACTTTAGTTGCAATTTATTTTATTGACTGAAATTTCTTTCTTGCACTGAAATTTCTTTCTTGCATTGAAAATTTAAGTATTCCATTTTTAGTTGAACAATTTCTAACTATTTATATGAAAATTAACTTCTTTGTTTTAAATTCATACTTTCGGATTGCAAATTCCACTGCTCTGTATAAAATTCATCTTATTGGATTAAAAATTCGTCTTTATGGGTTGAAAATTAATTTTTTAACTGAAAATGTAAGTATTCAATTTTTGCTTGAAAATTCATGTATTTTGTTGAGAATTTAAATCCTTGGTTGAAAGACGAACTATTTGATTGAAAATTAATTTGTTTTGGTTAAACGCATTCTTATTTTGTAAACTTTTTCTGATTTTCCAAAAAATAAATATTGTACTGTTCTATTAATGCTTTACGAAAAGCTGAAAACAGTGCTATATTTGATAATAAAAAAGTTGTAAACTAGTTTGAAATTGCCAAAAATCGTTTCAGTAGAACAATAACAAAAAAGCACATTTATTTGTTGACGTTGGAGGATCATCCTGAGTTTCGAATTCGTTAAAAATCTGTCAAAAGTGACAAATGAAAAGGTCGTAAATTGATTGAAACTTTTGAAAGCGAAAAATAATGGAAGAGTGTAAAACCTTCGAAGCGAACCCATCCAGAATCATGCAATATCAAAAACAATGATTTTGTCATATGTGTGCTGAAAAAGACAATAAAATTAAAAAAGAATTTTGAGTACGTTATGGTTCAATCGAAGCACGAAATGCTCACAGCGATCGATCCTATCGGTACAATATATCAGTAGATATCTGACATTACGACCATATATCGTAACGAGCGATTCGATGTGGTTTACATTCTGTTTACTTTATTGCTGCCTGTAACACGAATAACGATGCTAGAAATCGCACATCAAAATTATCATATGTTTCTATCATTGTTCAAATTGCCGATAGGCAAGAGTGGGGCTAAGCCGAAACTGTTTCTTAAAGTCGTTTTTTAATTTTAAAAATATTTGTTTGACAACGTATTAGGTATTGTTGGATCGAAAATTCATTTGACTACGAAATTTTGTTTTTTATTTTGAACTACGATGTCTTCTTTATCAATTATTTTAAAAAAATTAAGTGATGGAAAATCTGTCGAGCGAAAAATCGTGGGGCTAAGTCGACACTTGACTATAATTTTTGAAGAAGAAAAGGACACATTTTTTAAGTTCTTACTATTGTAGCCAATTAAATTTTGGATCCAACAATACCTAACAAGTTGTCAAACAAAATGTTCGCTCAAGTACTCGGTGTCGACTGAGCCCCACACGTCAATTTTTTATATTGGTATCCAAAAAACATTGAAAAAAAAAGTAAGATACCTTGATTGTAGTGGACGATGATATACAAAAGAAAAACACAATTTTCCACAAGCGTCGAAAAAACTTTCAACTTCCGAAAATTGTCAAAAACTGTTTGAATTCCGAAAAATGTCAAATGTGCCATGTCATGTAGAATACCACGAAACACTGTCGATAAAGTTAGGGCATAAGGGCCCACTTTTATTACAAAAAAAAAATCACACGGTTTACAGTTTTCTTTAAAATAGCAAGTGTCCGCTTAGCCCCACTGTCAGCTTAGCCCCACTCTTCTCTACATAAACGGCCACTTTCTGCAGGCATTAACTGGTTACAAAAAAGTCAACTTGGTATAAATTTTTCATTTTTATTGGACCAAAGACGCGTTTTAAATTAAATATTGTTCTTTTTATTTTATTTATGAATGACATATCTACCAATAAAAATGAAAAGCAAGAATCAGAGTAGCCGAAAAGCTTCAATAATTCCCGAACTTTTTCCCAATTTTTCCATGAAGAATTTTTCATTTTCCGTGACCATTAATGTTCAAGGAACAGAATGTCAATCGTAAGTAAAATTTTTAACAAAGAATTTTTTATAAACGGTATAAAACATATCAACCAAAACAAAGACTTTTCTACAACAAAAGATACATTTTTTATCCAGAGGGACGAATTTTCAGCAAAACAGTTGAATTTTCGACAAAAAAAAAGAGACTTTTTATCATGAAAAATTAATACATTTTGAACAAAAAAGATACGTTTTCAGAAAATGTGTTGTTTTTTCGACCAAAAAAGATACTTGTTCACAAGAAACTTGAATTGTTAACAAAATAATTAAATTTTCAACAGAATAATTAAGTTTTCAACAAAATAGTTTAATTCTGAACCTAATACTAGAATTTTCCACCTACAAAGGTGAATTTTTAATCAAATAGTCGAATATTCAAACAAAAAAGATTAAACTTCAACTAAAAACAGTTGCACTTTCAACCAAATAGTTGAATTTTGATGCCGAAAAGACAAATTTCTGAAAAGATTTGAATTTTCAACCCAAAAAGTTAAATTTTCAATAAAAAGACGAATTTTCAACCAAAAAGTTAACATTTTAACAAATTAGTTGAATTTTTAACCAAATACTTGAATTTTCAACCTACAAAGATGGGTTATAAAAAAGGTAATAGTTGATGATTCAACCAAAAGTGATGAAATTTCTACGAAAAAAGATGAATTTTAATAGCCAGAAGAAAAATTTTCGACCAATAAGATGACTTTTTAACAAAATACTTGAATCTTTAAGATAATCAATAATTTTTTAACAAAATTGTTTAATTTTTAACTAAATACTTTAATTTGAACCTACATAGATGAGTTACAAAAAAGGTAATAGTTGATAATTCAATCAAAAAGATTAAACTTTAACCAAAAACAATTGCATTTTCAACCAAATAATTGAATTCTGAAGAAAAACGGCGAATTTCGCCAAATACAGTTTAATTTTCAACAAAAAGAAGACGTTTCAACAAAATAGTGAAATTTGAAACAAATAGTTGAATTTTACCTGCAAAGATAAAAGTTCTACGAAAAGAGATCATTTTTAAAATAAAAAAAAAAAATTTGCAACCAAGAAGATTAATTTTCTACTAAAAAGACGAATTTTCAACCAAAGACATGAATATTGAAAAAATATTCAAATTTTTAAGCAAAAAGTTAAATTTTTAACAAAATAGTTGAATTTTTAACCAAATAATTGAATTTTCAACCTACAAAGATGAGTTATAGAAAAAGGTAATAGTTGATGATTCAACCAAAAATGATAACATTTCTACGAAAGAAGACAAATTTTAATACCCAAAAGAAAAATTTTCGACCAATAATATGACTTTTTAACAAAATACTTGATTCTTTAAGAAAAAGATTAATTTTTTAACAAAATTGTTTAATTTTTAAGGAAACACATTAATTTCCAACCTAAAAAGATGAGTTACAAAAAAGGTAATAGTTGATACTTCAATCAAAAAAGATTAAACTTTAACCAAAAACAATTGCATTTTCAACCAAATAATTGAATTCTGAAGAAAAACGGCGAATTTCATCAAATACAGTTTAATTTTCAACAAAAAGACATTTCAACAAAACAGTGAAATTTTTAAAGAAATAGTTGAATTTTCAACTTACAAACATAACAGTTCTACGAAAAGCAATCATTTTTAAAGCCAAAAAAGAACAATTTTCAGCCAAGAAGATAGATTTTCTACCAAAAAGACGAATTTTCAACAAAAGAACATGGATATTCAAAAAATATTTGAATTTTCGGCTAAAAAGATAAATTATTAACCAACAATGTAAAAGTTATATTTTCAGTAAAAAAGAATTAAATGCCAATTAAAAATAAATTTTCAACAAAATAGTTATAAGTTCAACCAAATTGATGAGTGTTTAACTAAAATGTATGCTATTCTTGTCTCTAATGAGCCAAAAGTGAGGTTGTTTTGGAAGTCTATTTTTTAATTATGAATCTTTTTCCTGCTTATTTTGCAAAAATTATTCATGATAAAATATATTTCTTTTCAATTTTAATTTAAAAAAAAAATTTAAATAGAGACACTAAACTCATGATTTTTTCCAATCTGCCGGGCTTGCTTATGAATAATTTAAGATTTCTTTAAATTGCGTTTACATGATTTTACCTCAATTTTCCTGTAAGAAGTCTTTCTTCTTATTTAAATTTTTTTTGTAAAAAGAATGTATTGAATTTCAGCATTTTTTAGAAATGTATTTAAATATTTTGGATTGTTTTCTTTTCCTGTTTGGAAAACTTAATAATCTAAATAGATTGGTTACAGAATCAAGCACAAGTAAAATGATGAATTTTTCAACAAAAAGACGAGTTAAGCTTGCAAAGGAAAAGACCATTTTTTTATAAAACAGTTGCAAATTTTTAACCCGAAAATATAAATTTTAAACCAAAGTGATAAACTTTCAACCAAAAAAGAAATTTGTTAAAAAGTAGCTTAGCCAAGTAGTTGAATTTAGATTTTAAAAAGTACGTTTTCAACCATATAGTTAATAGTAATAAATATCAAAAAAGTATAGTCATAGCATAGTAATAATGATAAATATAAATAGTTAGAAATAGTTTTCCTGGCCTACGGGCACCCTGAAGAATGGATGTTGGCCAAAAAGAACAATATATCGAAGTTTCCAAATAAGAAGGTTCCATCTCGGATCGTGCATTTAGAAATGTTCTATTTTAGGAGTCCTAATAACAAGGTTCTATCATAAAACATACTAAACATTCCCTACATTATTAAATACTTGAAAAATGTAAATTAAATGGCAAAAAGCCCAGAGGTAGACCGCCGAAAGAATGGTTAGAATCTGTGAATGAGACATTAATCCGAAGAGACATAAGAAGCCATAGAAACACAAAAGCTTGCATGAAAAAATGCATGGACGTGAAGGAAGCTAGAGTAGTATGCCAGGACAGAAAAGTGTGGCGACAAATAGTTTGTAAACAGAGTGGCAATAGAGCGAATGACGCCTGAAACAAAGACCTTGGATACTAATGGGCTCAAGTGGGGAACCACACGTAACAATTTTGTGAGGCTCTTCATTTGGGGTGATCGCTAGAGAGATTGATCAGCAACCTGGGTCGGAGTAGTGTTGCGGAACGAAAGTGTTATTCAAATAAATAACGCGAGAAATCTAGGTCAATTTAAAATATCTATACCTGACAGCTATATACCTATCTACCTTATACCTATATACCCATCTAAGCAGTACTATTTTCCAACCGAGCAAATCACGCCTACCTCGAATTAATGGTATAATAATAATTAAGAAATAGTTTTCCTGACCTACGGCCACCCTGAATAATGTTGGCCAAAGACAGATGTTGGCCAAAAGGACAATATTTGGAAGCGTCCAAATAATAAGGTTCCATCTCGGACCGTGCGTTTTGAAATGTTCTATCTCAGGAGTCCTCATGACAAGGTTCTATCATGAAACATACTAAATAATCCCTACATGATTAAATACTTGAAATATGTAAATTAAAGTTTTTTTTCTAATTTAAATGTTGTATGTTCATTGTTCCTTTGAGAAAATTTGAAAAGAGTTAAATATATTCAAATGGCAATATGTTACCGAGATGGACGCGACTCTTCATCTGTTGGTCACGTATTGGACACAAACGTGATGTTTATTTTGCGACGATACATCACGACCGATTGGTTGATCGTAAAAAAGTCCGTCAGACGCGTTTGCAAGAAAAGCTTGAGGAACCACCTGCAGTTCCTCGATGTACTTTACGAGACTTTCATCAGTAGCTCTCAAGATCGTAAATTCGCGAAACGGATACCTGCAGTCATACGTAATGCTTAGTGCTATAATTTTATCGCTGAGGAGCCATTCAAGTCAATCGAAAGTTTACCATCTGTTTTTGATCGAAAGATGAAAGGGTTCTTTCTATATACCGAAACCGTTTCTGTTTACACCCACTAACTTGCGTCTATGCAAAATAAACTTTTTTCAATTTCGCGGTCAACGATATCTAAGCCATTCAGTTTCAATAAATGAAGCTTGAAAATTCAACTTATTGGCTAAAAGTTGAACGCTGTTTACAATTTACTTTTTTTGCTGAAAATTAATTTTGTTTTCTCTTTCCTTTTTCTTCCTCTTTTTTTCAATTGTCATACATATGTATCTAATGAGCCGTTTTACAATGTTATTTAAAATCATATTTCTCTTATTTAAACTCTTTTTTTGCAATTATTTTGCATAAATTGATTTTCTTGAGTATTTCTTTTTTAAAAAACAGTTTTTTGGGGAACATAATTCGTTTTGAGCCTTCTTGTGCAATTTTGTTGCACAATTTGTTTTTTAAAAGTTTATGTTGATTTAAAAAATGGACTTTCAAAAATTTAAAATTAATACTTTTTGGTAGAAAACTAATCTTCTTAGTGGAAAATTCATCTGTTTGGTTTAAAATTCAATTTATTGATTTGTTATTTTGTGATTCTTTATTAAATTATTCATTTATTTGACTGAAAATGAACAAGTTTGTAGGAAATTCCTATTTTCCGGTTTAAAATTCAACTTACTGGTTCAAAATTCAACTGTTTTTTGCAGAAAATTGATCTTTCTGGCTTGAAAATTCATCTTTCTGGTATGCAAATTCAACCAATTGGCTAAAACATGAACTACTTTGCTGACAATTTATTTGTTGGGGTTTGGAAATTCATTTATTTGGTTGAAAATTCATGTATTATGCAGGAAATTCGTCCTTTTTGGTAAAAAGCTAATATTCTTGCTCGAAAATTCATCTATTTGGTTCAGAATTGATATTGTTATTGAAAATTTAAATTTACGGGTGAAAATTCAACTGTTCTGTAGTAAATTCGTCTTTCTGGCTTGGACATTCAACTAATTAGCTAAAAGTTAAACTATATTGTTCAAAATTTTTGTTGTGAAAATTCATATATTTAAAAAAAATGTATCTCTCTTGATGGAAAACTAATCTGCCTGGTATAAAATCCATCTGTTTGGTTGAAAATTCATCTATTTGTTTGCAAATTTAACAATTCGCTTTAAAATTAACATTCTTGTTGAAAATTTATATTTTAGGGTTGGAAATTAATATTTCTGATTTTAAAATTCAACAAATTGGCTTACAGATTAACTACTTTGCTTACAATTTATTTTTTGTGGTAGAAAATTCATTTCTTTGGTTAAAAATTCATGTAGTTTGCTGAAAGTTCATCCTTTTTTGGTAGAAAACTAATCTTCTTGGTAGAAACTGCACCTACTTGGTTGGAAATTCAACTGCTTGGCAAAAACATGAATTACATTGTTAAAAAAATTGTTTTCCTTAATATTCATCATTTCAGTTGAAAATAGTCAAACTTTCAACCAAAGAGATGAATAATCAACGAAAATGATAAATCTTTAATTGGAATAATTATATTTTTAATTAAATTATTTTTCTACAAAAAAAGAATTTTCAACTAAAGAGATAAACTTTCCACAGAAAAAATTTTTTTTTTACAAAGTAGTTGAATTTTTACCCAAGTAGTTGAATTTTCAATGAAAAAATATCAATTTACAACAAAATATTATTATTTAGAAAATTATTATTAAAGTTAAAAAATTATTTTTCAACCAAAAAAAACGAATTTTCAACCAAATTTTACATATTTTGGAAATTTTCGCAAAAATAACTCCGGGAAAATTCCATAACGATTTCGGACATTTTTCCAGTGTTTAGGGAATTTTTCCGAAAGTAATTCCGGAAAAATTTCTTGATGATTTCGGTAATTTTGTTACATATTTTGGAAATTTTTCCCAAAATAACTTCGGAAAAATTCCGTAAAGATTTCGCTAATTTTTCCAGTAATAAGGGAATTATCCCGGAAATAATTTCGGGAAAATATCCCAATGATTCATGTAAGTTATTTTGTTATTTGAAGGAATTTTTCCCCAAATATCTATGGAATAATTCCATACAAATTTCGATAATTTGTCCAATGTTTGTGGAATTTTCCCGAAAATAATTCTGGCAACATTTCCTAATGATTTCAGTAATTTTTTTTACATATTTCGGGAATTTTCCCCATAATAACTTCGGAAAAGTTCCATATCGTTTTGGTTAATTGTTCAAGCATTTCGGGAGTTTTCTCCAAAATAATTCAGGGAATTTTTAAAAACTATTTCAGTTGTTTTTTGGCATCTTCACACTAATTATGATCAAAATACAGAGTTATTCAAGAGAAACAAGAACAAATTACTTCAGTTTTAATTTTAATATAAATGCGAATGATATTACAAATTGTTATAAAAAAACGGAGAATGTGCCCAAAAAATGCTATTTTTACCAACAAAATAATATAAAAGGTTTTTCTTTTTGATCTCATTCAAATGATTCTATTAACTTGACCATCAAAATATTAAATAATGCCATTCAAAAAAAGTCCCGGCTGGAAACAATGAAAATAGAAAATGTCCTCTTGTATATTTTTATTGTTCTACTGGAAAATTTTTTCAACAGTAAATTTACATATTTACAATTATATAATTGAAAATATGTAAATTTACTGTTTACAAAAACCTGAATTGAAAGGGAATACATAATTATAAAAATTAAATTTAAAGGAATGAAAAAAGTTCTCGTAATGTAAAATATTAGAAAAGTACAAAAATATGATAATAATTGTTTTTTTTTCTCTCAGTCAATCATTCTGAAAAGAAAAACATGAAAAATATAAAATTGGTTCTCGAGATTCTGAACCAGTAACGATAACTGTCACGTGGGGTGTAAACCTAGAAAACCATTGGATATAACCTGCTATGGTTATTCCGAACTATTGGATTGTTCCATTTCAATGTTCCACCCTCTGAAGCATAAAAGTAGCGAAAACGAAATTTCGCATAAGGGGGCTTTCAGCAAGTGTGGTGAACGTTCGTTCAATTGCGTCGGTCCCTTATTTCGACATTCACCAAATTCACTGAAAATTATTTTTATTCCCTTGAAGCATAAACCATGATCATAATTTCATTATGTCAGGCATGAATAAAGTGAGGACCTTTAAAAATAAACAATCCAAATTCAAAAAATGTCTATTTAAGGTTTTACGAAAAATGGTTAAAAGATAATGAGAAGTACATACACGGGGTATTTTTTTTAAGTATCCATAATAAAAACTTTTTATTTTCGAGGGGGAAAAGCGACATTAAAGATTCGACTATTTGGTTCAAAATGCAACTGTTTAGTTTAAAATTATTATTCTTTTTTAATTCGACCGTTTGATTATTGAACTATTTGGTTGAAAATGCAACTGTTTTGGTCTAAAATTAATTTCTTTCTTTGTTGAAAATTCAACTATTTGCTTAAGAAAATATCTTTCTTTGTTGAAATTTCATATTTTATTTTAATTAATTTTATTCAAGAGAAGGCATTCTTCTATTATTCCCTATTTTCTTGAGAAATTTCTCGAAGATTCTCTGTTGAAAAAAAAATTTATCAAACAAATTTTTTAAAAAGGATCTAGAAAAATGTTTGGAACCAAATTTTATTAAATAATAATTACGTAAAAAAATAACGAAAAAAAAACATTTGAAA
This sequence comes from Andricus quercusramuli, assembly GCA_932178445.1. Classification (NCBI taxonomy): domain Eukaryota; kingdom Metazoa; phylum Arthropoda; class Insecta; order Hymenoptera; family Cynipidae; genus Andricus; species Andricus quercusramuli. The sequence continues at coordinate 96,743 of CAKNXH010061955.1, read as the reverse complement.
TGATTTTTTCTAATTTATAAAAAAATGGTCAAAAAAAGATTTTTGAATTATTTTTTGAAACTATATTCCTGAAAAGAAAACTTAATTAAGTCGTTGAAATCTCCCCATCGCAAATTTTCCCTGCCCTACTCCACCTATTTTCTCCTCCGCCAGATTCTTTTTTGACAATTTTGGAAATCTTTGAAAATATTTCTAAATATTCCTCTAAAATTAATTTTTAAAAATAAAAAGCCTTTTTCAATTTTCCCAGGAATCGTAAGAAAATTTGTTTCATTCTCATAAAACCTTTCACAATTCTCGAAAAGCTTCTATATTTTTTGTTCCAAACCTGAAAAATGTACATTTTTTAAAATGATTTGAAATCATTTCAAGATTTACATTGATTTTGAATCTTTTCAAAACTATCTTTAAAAAAAATATCTTGAAATTACTCGATTTTTTTCTAAACTGCTAAGTGTTCAATTGCTATTTAAGCATCAAAATTTAACAATATCACATACAAATTAAAATTTTTCAAAATAAAAAGTCTTTTTTAATTTTCCTAGGAATCGTAAGATAATTTTTTTATTCTTATAAAACCTTTCACAATTCTTGAAAAGCGTACATTTTTTTTTAATTATTTGAAATCATTATAAGATTTACATTAATTTTGAATCTTTTCAAAACTTCTCTTTAAAAAGACATCTCTTGAAATTACTCGTTTTTTTCTAAATTACTAAGTGTTAAGTTGCTATTTATACATCAAAATTTAACTACGTCACCTACAAATACAAAATTTCCAAAATAAATCAATTAAAATTGTAACATTCTAAGTTTTTAGTTCTTTAAAACGTTCACGATTCAACGCTTTCTATTTCAAAATATCCAGTTTTAAATATTTGATATTTATTTTCATTAAAATTTTAATGGTTGAAAATGGATTTTTTTTAGTGAAACAGTATTTAAATAGAATTTGAAATTGAATCATTTGGTGATTTAATCAAGCTTTTAGGGTAGTTTAAAAGTTGTCATGCTTTCCATAGGAAGTTAAACATTTTTAGCTTCTATGTTGGATTTCAAAAGATTTCTAGGGATTCCACAAGATTTAATGGATTCAAGACATTTCAAGGGATTATAAATAATAAAGTATATTTTAAAATATTCGAAGATTTCAAGGACTTTTTACGGCATTTACCAATTTTTAAGGGATTTCAAGGAATTTTAAAATATTTGAGGGATTCATAGAATTTCAAAAGAAATAAAATAATAAAATAATAATAATAAAATAATTTTCGAAGGAATTTTCAGAATTTTAGGGACTTCAAGGGATTTGATCAAATAAGGGATTCATATAATTTTGAAAGAAATTATAAGATTTCAATAGTTTCTTACGGAATTTATGAGATTTAAAAAAATTGACGAGTTTTTCGGAATTTCGGGGGATGTCTAAAGATTTCAGGCGTATTTTCAAAGATTCGAAAGGATTTCACTCGAGACGAATTGCTTAGAAGACTGTTAAATTTTCAACAAAGAAAGATGCATTTTTAATTCAAAAAGACGACTTTTAAACAAAATAATTAAATTTCCAACAAAATAGTTAAATTTTCAAACATATAGTTGAATTTTCGACCTACAAAGATGAGTTTTCACTAAATAGTTGAACATTCAAGCAGGAAAGATTTGTCAGTCAAGAGAGAAAACAAATTTCAACCAAATTTCAATTTTCAAACCAAAAAGGCGATTTCTCTAGAAAATCGTTGAATTGTCGATCCGAAAATATGAATTTTCATTCAAAAAGTTAATTTTCAATCAAATAGTTGAATTGTCTACAAAAATAATATAATTTTTAACTTAAAAGAAGAATTTTAAACGAAATGGTTTAATTTTCAACCAAAGAGATGGATCTTCAGCTAATAAAATGAATGTTCAATAAAATAGTTCAACCGTCAACCAAGCAGTTATATTTTCAATTAAGAAGATTAATTTTCTACCCAAAAAGTTGAATTTGCAACAAAATACATAAATTTTCTACAAAATTTTTGAAATTTCAACGAAGCACGACCAATTTACAAGCAATGATGGAGTATTGAATATGCAGTTAAAAAATCAATTATCAAACAAAAAAGAACGAATTTTCAACAAAATAATCCAATCTTCAACCAATGAACCAATGAGGTCAATTTTCAACCAAGCAGTTGAATTTTCAACCAAAAAGATGAGTTCTCAATACAAAATTTAATAGCTGAACTTTCAACTAAAAAACGTTCCATTTTTAACTTAAAATAGAATAGTTAAATTTTCAGTTCAAAAAAATTAATTTTAAACCGAAAAAAAAAGAATTTTTAACCAAGTGAGATGGATTTTGAACCAAAAATATAATAGTAGACTATATTTTTCTTGAAAACAGTGAAAAAAGAGGAATTCTTTGAAGAAGGGTAAAAGAGGGGAATTGGTGAAAGAGTGAAAAATGTTTAGAGAGCAAAGTGAAAAAATCTTTGCAGTAGCGAGAAATTAGAAAAAATAGTAGCATTAGTGTAATTTAAAAAAAATAGTGTCATAATTTCTAGGCCTGCATATTTCATTACATAATGAAAAAATCTTTTAGATTAAATTAAAATTAAATTTTTAAGTTTTAGTATAATGAATAGGGGAAATCACGAGGTGATACCTCATGATACTTATTCCTAACTTTTCAAGTAAAAATATTGCATTTTCAACAAGATAGATAAATTTTTAGCACAATAGCATTTTTAACCAAAAAAATTAATTTTCTATCAAGAAACACGATTTTTCAGCAGAATATGTACACGAATTCTCACCAAAAATGGAATAGTTTAATTTTCAGTTAAACGAAATAATTTTCCACGAAAAAAGATTAATTTTTAACAAAAGAGTTTAACTTTGAAACAAATTCTTTATTTGCATACAAAAAGATAAGTTTCCAAATAAAATGATGAATATTTAACTTAATACTTGAATTTTTAACCATAAAGATGAATTTTCAAACAAGAAGATTCATTTTCTACAAGAAAAGACGCTTTTTAAACAAAATACAGGAATTTAAAGAAATTAGTTGAATTTTCGTCTAAAAAATACCAATTTCCAACCAAATAATTTACTATTTTAACTAAAAGAGATCAGTTTTCAACTAGAAATGGAATAGTTAAATTTTCAGCTAAAAAAATAATTTTAAAATTCTTATTTTCAACCAAGAAGCTTAATTTCTACCAAATCAGATGAATTTTCAACTAAAAAATGATTTTTCAACCAAAAAATGAATAGCTGAATTTTCAGTTAAAATGATTAATCTTCAACTGTCATAGTGGACTTTTGAACCAAAGAGATAATTTTTAAACTTAAGTTATAAAACTTCAACCAGAACAAATTAGTTTTCCACCAAAAACAAGAATTTTCATTCAAGAAGATTAATTTCTACCAAAAATACCAATTTTGAACGAAAAAAAGATGTTTTACCCAAAAATTGAATAGTTACATTTTTAATTCAAAAAAATTAATTCAACCTAAGAGATGAATTTTGAACTAAACTGATGGAATATTCAAATGGAATAGTTACATTTTCGGTTTCAAAAAAATTTCTCACCAAAAGAAAACTAGAAAAAAAAATACATTTTCAAAGAGACGAATTTTCAATTAAAATTAATAATCTTCAACTGCCATAGTAGCATTTTGAACCAAAGAGGTGATTTTTCAACTCGGATTATGAAACTTCAACCAGTATAATTTAATTTTCAACCAAAAACATGAATTTTCAATAAAGAAAATTAATTTCTTCTAAAAATAAGAATTTTGAACTAAAAAAAGATCATTTTTACCCAAAAATTGAATAGTTACGTTTTTAGTTTTAAAAATTAATTAATTTGACCAAAGAGATGAATTAATATCAATTTAATCTATATATATTATATTATATATATATTTATATATAATATATTTATATTTAATTTAATACCAATTTCCAAGCAAAAAAAAAATGAATAAATTTCAAAAAAAATAGTTAAACTGTAAAAGTTAAACCAATTCATTAAAATTTTCAGGTAGACTTGAATTAGAAGTCAGCAGAGTTGGTTAGTAACATAGAAGTTAACTAGAAAAGTTACGTTATTTGTGAGTTTTACGAAAACTTCGTTACTATTTTAAAAAGTAACTTGTAACGTAACTTAATTACGATTTTTTCATTAACTTGGATCTTTAATTTTAGTTAGTTTGAACTTACGTTATGTTTTTTGTATATCTCCTATAAAGAGAGGTTTATGGCTCAGTTGCGGGAAATGAATCTGCTTTGACTGAGGATTCCGCTATTTTTATGAAAATTCGTATTTCTTGCTTGAATTCAACTGTGATTGATTTCAAATTGATTTTTTTTATTTATAATAATATCAACTATTATTACAATTTTTACTTTTTGAGAGTTTATCTATTTTGGCTGAAAATTCACGTATTAATATAGTAACCATAATTCTCTCAAAAAAGTAACCGAAAAGTAACAATAATGTGGACAAAAAATTAATCAAAAAGAAAAATTGTTGACCAAAAAGACGAATTTCCCACCAAAATAATGAATCTTTAGGAAAATAGTTCAAATGTTAACAAAATGGTTGAATTTTTCTGACTAACAAAATTTAATATAAAAAACCGAATTCATTAAAAAAAGACGATTTTTCAACAAAATAAGTACATTCCTAAACAGATGAATTTTCAAATAAAATGATGTATTTTTAAACAAAAGGGTGATTTTCAATCAAAAAAATTAATTTACTTGGTGGACAACTTTTTACAAAAAAGTACAGAAACCTAAAACTATTTTTACAACAATCTGCAAATAAACACAGTAAATTACAACCAAAATTGCAGGAAAGTACAAGTTTTTTCTATTACTTAAAACAGAAATCCACGCTATCATTTTCAATGCTGTGAATTGAGAAATTATTTTAAAAACTTAAAAATTTTCAAAATTATATCATTTTAAGCAACGCGAATTTTTCCTACAATTTTTTTGAAAATTTTAGCAAATATTCTTTTAAAATTAAATTCAAAAATCTACTTTTAGTTTTTCTAGGAATTTTGATACGAATTTTTCATTCATTTAAAACCTTTCAAAATGCTTAAAAAGCTTATAAATTTTGTGTTCGGAATTTTTGAAACATCTGCATTCTGTTTAAATTTTTTTTTAATTTTTTCACGTTTTAAATTATTTTGGAGTCTTTTCAAAACTTCAAAATATATTCTAAACTTACTCCATTATTTTCCATATTAATAATTGTTCAATTGTCATTTATTAAAAAAAAATTCCATCTTTTTTAATTTTCCTCTTAATATTAATTTTTCAAAATAAAAAATCATTTTAAATCTTCTCATCAAAATTAAGAATTATTTGGTTTTCTTAAAGTCTTTAAAGATCCTTAAAAAGCTTCAAACTTTCATTTCGAAACCTTAAAAAATCTAATTGTTCAATTGTTATTTATGCATCAAAATTCAATGATTTCACTTACGTAATAAAAATTTGTTAAATAGAACAATTGAAATTGTGCCGTTCAAAGTTTAAATTTAACACTCTCAAGTATTAATGATTCAAGGCTTTCTATTTCAAATAATGCAGTTAAAAATTTTTTAGTTTTTAATATTTGATTTATAATTGCTAATTTCAAATTTAAGTGAACCAAAAAATACGAATTTTCAACTAAAATGATGAATTTTCAACAACAAAAAAGTTTTAACGAAAATTCTTCAACTTTTAACCAAATTTCAACCAAAGAAGATAAATCCTCATTGAAAAATATAATACATGTTTCGATATTTCAACAAAAAGATTAAAATTTGTAATTAAAAACTAGCAATTTTAGCTAAATTGCAATTTTTACCAGGATTTACAATAATTCAATTGATAGCCCTTTTTATACTTTTTACATACGAAATTTTTTCTTCTGAAAAACCAAAATAAGAATAAGATAAGTTTTAAAGAAAATAGTTCAATTGTTTACTTAAGAACATCAGCTTTTAACCAAAAATCGAATAGTTACATTTTCGTTTCGAAAAATTAATTTTCAATTGAAAAAACTGAATTTTCGCCCAAATTGTTGAATGTTGAAGCCTGAAAGAAGAATTTTCTACAATGCAGTTGATTTTTCAACACAAAAATATGAACTATCAATTAAAAAGTTCATTTTTAACCAAAAAGTAAAATTTTTAGTTAAAAAGCATAGTTTTTAACAAACAAAAAAACTTTAACTGAGATCATGAATTTTTAACTTAAAAATGACGAAAGAACGAATTTTTTACAAATTACATAAATTTTTAACCGAATATTTGAATTTTCAAAATAAAAAAGATTAATTTTGAACCAAAAATGGAATTGCTACATTTTCATTTGAAAAAACTAATTCTCAAATGAAAAAAAAATGTCTACCAAATTATTGAATTTTCAGCAAGAAAAAAAGAACTTTCTACAACATATTTGAATTTTTAACTCAAAAATATAAGCGAAATTTGAAAATGCAACAAAATAGTTGAATTTTCGACTAAAAAATATCAATTTTCAAACACAAATGGAATAGTTCAATTGTGAGTTTGAAAGAATTAATTTTCAAAAAAAAAAAGTTTCAACAATAGTACATTTAAACTAAAATGTGTTAATCTTCTAATACTTGTTTCAAAAGTACTGTATATTTTGTAACAGTTCCAATTTTATATTGAATAATAACGTTAAAGAGTATTTATTTTTAATGGTCTGCACTTGAAACGTGTACCTTATTTATTCATAAATAATTTATTTGAACGCTATAATTGATTGAATTATTATTCAATACTGGGTGCAATTTCAAATATCGTATATTTGAAGAGGAAAGGGGAAAAGGGGGAAGTTTTTTGAGAATAGGGGGAAAAAGGGGAATTTCAAGAAGAAAGGGGAAACTAAGAAAAAAGGGGAAGGCTGTGCACTAGGGTGGTCCAAAAATGCATTGGCAATTTTTTCTTTTTTAATTCTTATCGGGGCACCCCCCAAATTTGTTCGAATAAACCCAAAAATACATCCATTTTTTTGTTTTGAAAAAAATGATATTTAGGGGTGCCGCAAGCCCCATGAAGTTTAACATGATTTCCCCTAAGAAAAAAAGACGTTTTTGTAAATCTTATTCAGAATCCTCAATATTATCTCAATCGAGTTGAAACTCAACATTTCTCTTATATGAATAAAATATCACTTTTCACATATCACCCCCATAAGTCTGTTTCATAGGGTCCCAAAGAAACCCCATGAGTGAAAAAATGGGTATTGCGAGTTTTTGGCGCTAATTATGATTTTTTTGAGGTTTTTAATGCGAATAGTTTCTCATACATAAAATATTACTTTATACTAAAAATTAGATAGTTTCATGAATTATTTAAACAATTTATTATTGTTTTTAGCAATTTTCTCATAGAATGGTGTTAAAAAGACGCGGGTTTTTTTACAAATTTTCCATATGTTGTCCAATTTTCAATTAGAGGGAAGTGATAGTTCATCAATGTTAACAATAGTGATTGTTTAAACAATTTATTATAATCATTAATAATATTATATTTGAATAATGCTAGAATGATGCGGATTTTTTTTAAATTTCTGGCTTTTCGTCCAATTTTCATCTGTAGTGAAGTAATAATAAATTCAAGTTAACAAAATAATTGTTTAAACAATTTATTATACTTATTAATAATATTATATTTGAATAATGCTAGAAAGATGTGTTTTTTTTAATTTCTGGCTTTTTGTTTAATTTTCATTTGGAGTGAAGTAATAATGAATTCAAGTTAACAAAATAATTGTTTAAGCAATTTACGATTATTGTTGATAATATTATCTTTGCTTAATTCGTAGAATGCGGTTTCTTCTGAAATTTTCAACTGTTTGTCTTTTTTTTATTAGGCGTGACTTGATAATTAATTAGATTTTGCAAAAATAATTGCTTGAACAAATTATTATTGTTTATGGCTATCTTCATCTATATCAACTGAGCCTGATGGTGCCGTTTTCGGCAATTTTTACCTTTCTGTCCTTTTTCACTAAGTGAGGTAATAATTAATTAAAGTAAACAGAAAAATTGTTTAAACAATTTAATATTGATCTCTGCCTCTTGTGTAAAATAGCTTTTTTTCTTTAAATTAATTTTTTGAGGCATTGGCATTTTTGTTATGGTTGACTTATTATTTGTTGATAAATAAGAAGGCGATGCAAAGTGAAAGATTTGAGAAAAACGCGCCACTTTCTAGCACTTATATAAAAAAAGATAGTGATAAACAATATTAAATTGTTTAAACAACTTTTTTGTTAACTTTAATTAATTATTACCTCACTAAGTGAAAAAAGAACAGAAAGGTAAAAAATTGCCGAAAAACAGCACATCAGGCGCAATTGATATAGATCAGGGCTCGCCAGAATGCAGTCTTTGACTGACAAGACTGACAGTGTCAGTAACGAAGACTAGGTCAAATAGACCCCAATAAATTTTCGTCGAACTTGTCCTTCGACTGGTCCCTAATCCTTCACGGTAAATTACAGTTTGAAAAAATGTATTGCGGACTCAAGTAGAAAAAAATCAGACCCTTCGGTGTGAACAATAAGCCCAAATGAACCGTGACCGTAAAGACCGTAACCCTTTCCAGGATTCCTGGAAACCGAAGAAAAAAATGACGGAAAAACTTTCTGTCAGTCTCGCACTTGTCGTGTCAGTCTGCACCTGCTGAAAGTGGTGAGCCCTGATATAGATGAAGATAGTCATAAACAATGATGATTTGTGTAAACAATTATTTTTGCCAAATCTAATTAATTATCAAGTCACGCCTAATAAAAAAAGGCTAAAAGTTGAAAATTTCAGAAAAAACCGCAACATTCTACCAATTAAGCAAAGAGAATATTATCAAGAATGATAATAAATTGTTTGAACAATTATTTTGTTAACTTGAATTTATTATTACTTTACTGCAAATGAAAATTAAACAAAAAGCCAGAAATTTCAAAAAAACCGCATCTTTCTAGCATTATTCAAATATAATATTATTATTAATTATAATAAATTGTTTAAGCAATCACTATTGTTAACATTGATGAACTATCGCTTCCCTCTAATTGAAAATTGGACAACAAATGGAAAATTTGTAAAAAAAAACCCGCGTCTTTCTAACTCCATTATTATTATTATTATTATTATTATACCATTAAGCCATTTCCCTTTTGGGGTAGGCGTGACTTGCTCAGTTGGAAAATAGTGAAAAAGGTATGTAGGTGTAAAGTAGGTCGGTATATGGGTATAAGGTAGATAGGTATATAGGTGTTAGGTATAGATGTTTTAGATTGATCTGGAGTTTTCGTGTTATTTATTTAAATTACATCTATGGTTTTCCTATCCACCTCGCACTGGTTTTCCCCAATTCTAAACCCTTTTTTATACAATTTCTAAAAAGTGGAAGGGTTTTTGAAAGAAATGGCCATGGGGTTTAATTTACTATACGTTTTTATTTCGTCTGCGTATCATAGTTATAGCTTACGAGTATAATTCTACATCAAGTTTCGAAAATGGATACATTTACATTCATTGTCACTGGATTACTTCCTCGTCATAACTCCGCACGTCTCGCCATCATCGTCGTGGTAATACTAATTTTAATAGTTCAGTTAAAACATGAGACTCCATTACTTCGTTACTTTATTACTTATCGTGGTAGGTAGGTAGGTAGGTAGGTAGGTATTGTAGGACAGCTACGATCTCTTATTTTCCTAGTGTTACATAAATAGGTATTCCATGGGTAAAATTTCTGAGATCCACGAATCTCCGCTCACTGGGCAATTACGATAATAATTATTAAGGTTATGTTAATATTTACATCGAGAATTATCAATTAAAATCCACGACTCCTCCATATTTTTAATTAGGGGTAGGTACAGCGAGACAACACGTAAGAGAATTAAACCTCTTTATTAAAGACTTACGCTGATTGGAACCAGATTTTATCCTAAGAATGCGACATCGGAGAGATCCAAGAAATTTTTAGGAAATTCGCTTGGCATCCTGTCCTCTCTACATAACCATTTCTTAAAAAACTTTTACATTTATTTACGTATTTTTCAGCTTTTGCTACTTTCCATCCACACTGAGAAAAAATAATCATCAATTTTTTGTGTCTATATTATAGTTGCATATTTATATTTCTGGTGAAACTTTGTAGAATGTAAAAGGTGAACCACCTGCAAATATCTCATTTTTTCTCAGTTAGAATAGTTTTTCAGCATTGCCAGCGAAATTCCTTGTACATATTCTTTACGTTGGACGTAGATAATTAAGACATTATAAAAACATTTTATCTCCGTCTGCATACCATATGGTGCGTGAAGAACAATTGCTGACAGATGTATGTAACATTTAATTATTACATGTACTCGAAGCCTCGCACGTTCCGTTCATAAATGAAAAACAAAATCTTTTCAATGTTTTTTTGGGATTTCAGATTACGAACGAGACTTGAGTTGTTGAGCTACTTTCATCACTGAAAGTCGTGTCCCTTAAATCTTTACAAAACAAATCTGAAACGTAATAAGCGGCGCAGTCGCTAACAAATAAAAGCGAAGCATAACAGTCGAGAAAAAGTGCGGCCTAAATTAATAATCGTAAAATCAGCTGCCTGTTGAAATAACACATATAACACGATAGTAGTAAGGGACAACTTGGTGCCTCACTACTCCCGATCGTAGACTCCCGATCGTAGACCAAAATTAATTGACTATAGTCTACCCGAACTGGTACTTTTTTTTTGCACGTCAGGGGAAAAGGCTTATCTTGTTATTATGTTACAAACAGTGAAAACGACTACGAGAAATTATTACAGGCCCCCGACGCGAAAAGTAGGTCTGTACAAATACTAGAATTTTGCCCGATTTTCGTTTTTACGTCTTGCAGACTTTTTGATTAGATGCTTCTTTTTCTCTCGTTTTTTTTATTTTATTTCCCCACAAGCGTTAAAGAAAAGAGAGGAATTTTCACGCTCACAGAAAAGGTCGCAAAAAAATTGTCTAAAGGAAATTGGATTTCCGAACGTTCTGTTTTGAAAACGGACGTATGTAGCAAAAAAGGGTAAATCGCACTAAGCTAGTTTTATAGAGAGTTTGTCAGTACCTTTCTCTTCCATTCGTATTAACAAAAACAAATACGCAAAAAATACAAAGTAAAATAAACAGCTCATAAATAAACAATGATCTATAGGTAAAGAAAATATAACAAACAATTTTAACTTCATTCTGCGTTTCGCGAGACGGATTGGGCTGTTTAGCGCTATTTGCGATTTTCATCGCGCTTTAATCAGGGCGCAAGGCTGATTTAATTTTGTTAATTCTGGGTTTTCTTAGCTTACGCATCATTTTTTATTGTTTATCTTATAGGCTATTTTTTCAGACACACGACCAATCACACCCTCGGTATAACGCGATATCATCCTTTGAGCCATACTCTAAATTTTTCTTATCTAGTTTCATACTAATCTTATTAATTCGGATAAGAGAAGTCCTCGCGCCACTTGTCTCAAATCCTACCATTTTGAACCTTATGGTCGCGAGTTTGGCAAGTTGGGCAAAGTTGTACTACTCAATGCATTCGAATAAATGAACAGATAATCCAAGTCTATCAAATGCCAGGGGAGAAAATCTGATTTTAATTTTATGCAAAATATTGTTTAATTTTAACTGGAAAACACTTAAAATCAAATTTCAGAGATTTAAATCCTTTTCATGTTACAAATTGTTATAAATAATTAAAAGTATAACTTTTATCAAGAACAAAAAGCATTGAAATTTAATTGAATTAGGAAACTTTTATTCGTTTTGCCAACTATATATTTTTTAAGTTTAACTGAGTTTTACTTAAACAATTAGTAATTAACTGATTACCCGTGATAATTCTTTGAAATGTAAGTTAAATTTTACAAAAGAAAATGTAATTTTACGAGAACTAAAATTTCACTAATTGTTTTTAAAAATTGTACTAAAGAATCAGTAAAATTATTTCCAGTATTAGTCAAAATCAATTCAGATGTTAGTGAATTTTCGTTAATTGCCAGACGAAAAAAAAACGGATTTTTTTTTAATATCAATGAAATTCGTACGAGAATAGTCCATTTTTAAATTTAAAATTAAATCACCTACAAATTTGCATTTCATAATTTCTAATGATTTTTCAAAAATTTCATAATTGAAACATTTATTGTATTGTATTGTCATAAAAAATGTTAGCAAATACTAATTTTGAAACATTCAATTTAAAACTGCTTAAACAGTCAAGTACAGGGTAGCCGTTTTAATAAAGGAAAACAATTTCCGGTTATTTCCCGTTTCTTTTTCTTGTTCGCAAAAATTTGTCACAATCACTAAAATTGAAAAATTTGAGCTCGTAAAGCTGAAAATTTCTTTATTTGAAGTAATAAAAACTGAATTGCAAATTAAAGTATTCAAAATGGACCACTTTTTGAATTTGAAACTTTCAACCAAATTTTTAATTCGGAATTTTTTTATTTATACGTATAAACAAAATCTTTTGAAGATTTTCAATTGATCAATTTTACCGTTAACAAATTGTGCCGTTAAAACTGCAAAATTAAAAATGTTAAACTTTTATAAATTGAACATTTCCAAGATTTCTGGTTAAAAAATCGAAATCTAAAATATGTTATCTTTTTCAATGCTCTAATCTGAATTGAAGAAAAAATGAATAAATTGTTTGAATTATATCATTTTAAGCAATGTTAAGTTACAAACATTAAAAATTGAACGACTCAAAATTCAACACTTTCACTTACAAATTAAAATTTTTTATAATTGAACAATTAAAATTGTAACATTTAAAGTTTAATTTTAGCACTCTGAAATTTTAACGATTCAAGGCTTTGCAATTTACATGTTCAAAAAATTAAGTTTCAAATTCTTTATATTTGAATATTTGATTTCAGATTTTAAATTTTAAATGAACAGTCAAACATTTATAAGTATTTAAAAACTGATCTTTTATTTAATTAACAAATTTCAAATTGAAGCGGTTTAAAATGGAATATTTTTAATTGGAACAATATTTGAATAAGATTAGAAATTAAACAAAAGCGTTTAACTTTAGAAACTGTTTTCAAAGTTGAAATAATTTTAAATAAATAAAGTTTTAATCGGACGTTTAAATTTGTTTAATTACGAATGCTTTCGAACAAAAACATTTCAATTTTTAAAGTTTAAAAAGGTAAATTGTTCAATTTTTAACAGATTTAGAATTGTTTTGTAAAATCAATTATTGTTTAAGTTTTCAAGCGCTTTTTACTTTTAATTGTTCAAGACTTAAAACTGCATTTTAAAATTCTTTAAATTGAAAATGTTTGAACTTATTTGAAATGTAGCATTATATCATGTGATATGAAATTTCTTCCCAAGATTTGATCCCAAGAAAGAACAAAGAAAATGTAATAAAATTGCATTTCACCTAATAAAGAAACACCTCTACAAAAATGGACTTTCTCAAAATTCCCCAATCTAATCCAACCAAATTAAAATCAGATTTTCCAAAATATTTTCAGGAAAATTAAAACAAAATTACAACCCTCGACCCTTGATAGATAGAAAAAATCTGTCCATCAAAGCCCGCATTGTAACTTACTTTAATATCCGGTAAGTTTGGACTTCAGCGCGAGTATATATAATAAATGGAGTGGGGGATTAGGGAAAAAGGGAGCGATGATCAAAGGTTTCTGGGGAATGGGAAAAGTTATGAACGCTAAATATGATATGAATACGCGTCGCTATTTCATAATAAGGTGGATATAAAGAGCCGAACATTGCCCGGAGACGAGCCGACAGGAAGCTTGAGTGTGGACGGCGCCTGCGCGATATTTCGTTTTTTTTTCTTTACTTTAAAAAAAAATTCTCCTTACGCCAAGAGGCGGTACCATCTGGCGACGGAAAAATATAAAAGCTCGGACGATGAAGCATTGGCGACCATGAACAATAAAAAAAAAATGCTTTGCTGTGGTCAACGGGATCGCTCTCCTTTTATTCTTTAATCTTCCTCAACAATGTAAATGGCTAATCGACATTCTGCGTCAATTTTATTCTCCTGTTATGTCCTTTTAAAATACGAAAGCAAACTATAAACTAATTAAAAAAAGAAAATGAAAAATGAAGCAACAAATATGTACAATGAATCAAATTTCTCCCGAAGGTCGTCTGAATTCGCTTCTTTTCCGTTCGCCTTTCTAATTACGGTAAATATCCTAAGTAAGTGTGATCTGTACAAAATCGCTTATTCGAATTTACGTATCTACTTGTCGGACGTATCGGCGCCGCCACTGCATCACACTAATCACTACGCATCATTAATTAACGACATAACATCAAACGTAACTATAGCAATAATTGATCATAATACAGTTATCATAAAGCTTTCTACAAATAGATACACCGTTTTTCGTCCTTGGAACCTCTTAAAAATAACCTAACATTCTTTTTTTCTGCTCAAATTTTGCCGTATACATGTGCCGGGCGTGATCACACTCTTTGACGTTTTGAAAATTTCAATCATATTCCAATTATACTTGAAACATACGAAACATACCTAAAATAGAACTCAGAATACGCGGAGCGGAACCGACATATGATTATATTTTACACCTATTTCTTAAGGTGGTGAGGTCTCTGGATAGCCACTGGATATCCTGGAGGTCCAATCAATGCTTGGAGGTCCAAAAAATAATCAATCGAGGACCAACGGACATTTTAACCTGTTCAAATGAAAATATTCCAGCTAGGAGGAACCAAGAGAAACAGTTCTAACACGTAGAGACCAAACGAAAAGGTGCTACAGAGTTGTGGGCGTTGATATTCCCAATACAATTAATTTAGGGTTTTTAAGCTTCGAGAGTTTGCGCCGCAAGTTAGCACCTTTTTATTTGATTTCTCCGAGATGGAACCTTTTCATTTGGACAAGTCGATTTGTTCGTCAGAAATTCAACGAACAATCATTAGAGGTCCAAAGGAGAGTGATTCAAAGAACAATGCTTGGAGGATCAATAGATAACCATTGAATGTTCTAAGGAATATTTAATGCTCTTAGGAACATTTTTGCATCAGATATTCAATTAAAAATCATTGGATGTCTCACAAACAATGCGGGATAATCAACGAACAATCCAAATAAAAAGGTTCCATCCTGGAGAAACGAAATGAAAAGGTGCTACAGAGTTCTTTCACCTTCTCATTTGGACACGTGGATTTGTTCGTCAGAAATTCAACGAACAATCATTGAGTTTCATCGAATAATCATTGAAAATCCAACGAAAAAGCATTAGAGATCAAAAAAATCACTGGAACTGGAAGCCCAATAGACAATCATTGGACATTCGTTCGTCATAAATTCAACAAAGGAAGAAAGGATTGTTCCTTTCCAATGAACATTGATGATTCAACAAATCAAGGAGAATTGATGATTCAATAAACAATCCTTGGAGGTCCAATAAATGATCCTTGGATGTCCAGTGAATAATAATTGAAGGTCCAACGAATATTTACTGAAATTCCAATGGACAATCATTGGACATTCGTTTGTCACAAATTCAACAAAGGAAGAAAGGATTGTTCCTTTCCAAGGAATATTGACGATTGAACAAATCAAGGAGAATCGATGGTTCAATAAACAATCCTTGGAGGTCCAATGAATAATCCTTGGAGAACCAATGAATAATAATTGAAGATCCAACGAATATTTACTGAAATTCCACTGGACAATCATTGGACATTCGTTTGTCACAAATTCAACATATCAAGGAAAAGTGATGGTGCAATAAACAATCCTTGGAGGTCCAATGAATAATCCTTGAAGATCCAATGAATAATATTAGAAAATCCAACGAATATTTACTGAAATTCCAATGGACAATTCATTGGACATTCGTTTACCAGCGATTCTACAAACAATTGAACCTCCTACAATTATTCGAGATCCAACAAAGTCCAGAGACTACCACCACCTTAATAAATTTTCTCTCGCCCTTTTTTGAGAATCGAGGCATCTCTCGTTCGATCTTCGATTCTTTGCAGTTAGATCCTACACACTCCCTCCTTTTATTTAATTAATCTAAACACTATTACGAATAGGGTACTTCACTATGTGGATTATACGTGAGAATATCGTGTGGACTCGCATACGCGCCTTAATTACGTACGGATATTATTTATAATAATATTTAATTAGATAATTAGCGGTAAAGTACTATCCTTTACGATGACCTATACATAGATACTCTATATATATATATATATATATATATATATATATATATGCGATTTCACCTGGGGTTCGGACGTCTATTAGAGCTGCTTGTTGTCGTTTTCTTTATTAATTAATATCTTCTTTATTAATTTGTTACGTACATCTTCATACGTATTCTATTTTCGTTCTTTGCTTCCGGAGCACGTTAAACCGACTCTCTTCATATACAGTTATATGCTTATCAATTTTAATTATACACGAGTAATTTTATTTTTTTTAGTTTTTAAGGTCGCATTTCATACCAACCCCTCATCCCAAAAATGACCACTTTCTACCATTTTTTTTTATATCTAAATTATTATACATTACTTTTTTTCTGGGTAATTTTAGTTTAATTCAAAACTTTTTAAATTTAATATTCATTTCTCTTTAAGATTTACTCAGAATTTAGATTTTAGACACTTTTTGGGATAGGAGTCGGCGAAAAGAAAAAGTATTGTTTGATAGTTAGATTTTTGTCTTTAAATTACATTCCGCAATGATTTTGCTTGTTTTGTCTTTTACAAGTATACTAGTTAAGCAATACCAACAACAGGCTCTACTCTACGGAAAGGTCTACCCTGACACCAAATTACGTATTTAATGTACTATGAGTGAGATACTCGTCCGGTATTATAGCATGATTACTCATTTCCACGTTTCCTGGTCTTTAAGTCCCAAGTTACGTTTCTTGAATTGAATTAGGGTCTTTCAATTTTAAAATTACATTATCCTCTTCTCCAGTTCCAAAAGAAATAAAAAATGTTGTAAAACAACATTTCATCAAAAATCAGGCTTCGAAAATTAGATCCCATTCCGACCATATTTGTATTCCATAATCGTAAAATACTATACAAACCTTCAAAAACAATTTAAAATTTGAAATGAGGTAGAAATCTTCAAATCTCGGAATCAAGAAGAAGAGAATGTTATTTCAAAATCTGAATTATTCTTGTCTGCGTACGTGTGTCTCGGTGCAATTTCTTTCTCTAGGGTTCGAAGGTTGAATATGTAGACGAAGAAAGTATAAAAAAAAAATTTGCAAGTCGGGGTGTGCAAATATCTTGATAAGAACATTTTTGGATTGAATGAAATTCATCTAAATAATGGCTGTCGATTGGACTTATAAAATTGAACTAATACTACTGGTATAAAATGAGTATAAAAATAAAAACTTCAATTGTTTCAGACTTTTATTGTTTGACATGGAAAAAGAGATGCGATGAGGACTTCATAATAATTAATTTATCCGTTGTTTAAAAATAGAAGAAATTAACAAACGAAACAAAAATGATCTTATTACCAGTAGTTTGAAGCTTAGAAAGTATCTACTTGCTAAATCGAAATCAAAGTTCTAGATTCTAGAATAGAAATACAGTGACAAATCAGATTCGAAACTCAAATTCTTCTTTTAGGGTTTGAAGAAAATCAATATAATGAACAACAGAGTGTCAAAGGGAGACAAAACCGGGATAACAGGTCTAAGTTAATTTAAATAAAGCCTATCATACTACAACTTGAACACAATAAAAACTCTCAATAACACTACACAAAAAATTTACACGGACAATTCGGAGGGGAAAAAGAAAATCCTTTAAATTTTTTAACAAAATAGATTTCATTCTATCAATTTCGCAGATGTCAAAAGTATTTCTGTAAAAAAATATTTTCAATCATCTTTCGAGATACTCGTCGAAAGTACTTACGTGAAAAGCCCTCCATAAAAGGGCGAAGATAACGTTAACGAGCAACTGCATTTCTTCGTAAATACTTTCCTGAGGATGGCAATTGAAGAAAATGGGAAGAAAACTTTCGTTGAGTCTTATAAAATATTCACTGGGCTTTTTCCGACAATCGATTTTTCAATTGAAATAATAACCTTTTGTCTCTCTGTAAAACAACTAGTTACACTAATTGCTATAACGAAAATTTTCTTCCCTCCCTATCCGAATCCCGCAATTTTCGTTTTTCCTTTTTCTACCTAATCAATAATCAAATTCCATTATAAATAAACCGAACACATAAATTTTTGTCTTAGCACCGGTATAACTGAACGATTCTCCAAACTCTGAGAATTTGCAGAATGTTCGATTCCATCAGACAGAATTACCCTAACATAAATCGCATTTTCTTGTCTTTTCCGAGTCCCAGATGGGTCCCGAAGCACTATTGCGAACTTGAATCGTCATTAGATCCTAGACTCTAGAATGGTCACAGATTGAATTGAATCACCGAGAATTATAACAACTTTCACCTGGCCGGATTTAAAGTTCGTTCCACTCCTAACTGAAATTTGCAGTATGCAAATTTTTAAGTCTTTGTCGATGCAGGAGTAGAATCTTCATCAGGGGCAAAAGCATCAGGACAGGATCATCATCAAAGGAGTCGAGAATCGTTCGACGAACGAGAGCCTTCTTTTTTCCTAGTCACTACTCATTACAATCCTTTCTGGATTTGAAATTTGTTGCACTTGGTCAATCCAGAGGTTCCTCCATCCGCTATCTTAGTATTAACTAATTACGGAAGGACCTGGGGTTCCGTTTATTCTGTTCTTTCGCGAGCAGAAAAACGTAAACGATGCAGTCTTCTTCTCTTCGACGACTTTGCTACGGAATCGTTTGGACGACTGACTATGCCTTGGAGTCGTTTCGACATCCTGGTTGGCATTGTCCTGGTGGACAAAAGCCGGTCGTACGAGTTCGTGATGGCTCGTTGTCGCCTCCGTTCTTACAAAAAATACATTCTAGGGATCAGTCGAGCGAGACCACAGCGGTCAATTAGCGCTATAGGCTCGCCAGGTATAAGTACGTAGTCGAGTGTGTGCTTCGCGGTTAGTACTATCTCCTAGGAAAGAGAGAGTCGCCTGAGCAAGGTCTCCTATGTGGGTACTTTGCTGACAGCCTTGAGGAGATCGCTCTGCGTCTTGTCGAGACCACCGACGTGGTGCTGCTGATGCTGCAGGGCATTTTGCTGTTCCTGCTGCATCTTGGCCTGCTTTTCTGCCTGCTGTTTCTTCATCATGTCCTGCTCTTCCCGTTCCCGTCGAGCCTGCTCGTTGATTTCTTTCACCGCCCTGAGCTCCTTCTTCAGCTTCATCCGCCGATTCTGGAACCAGATCTTGATTTGCCGCTCGGTTAAACAAAGGGCGTGCGCGATCTCTATTCGCCGTCTTCTCGTCAGGTAGTGGTTGAAGTGGAACTCCTTCTCCAGCTCCAGCGTCTGGAACCGCGTGTAGGTTTGTCGACCTCTACGCCTCGGACAGCCATTGGGACCTGAAACATGATGGGGTTTGATCAGTTAGGTGGGATCTTGACTATTCAATTTCATTATCTTATACTCCACAGGGAAAAGTTTCTTGGCAGTCTAACCTGGGATCTGGTTTTGTTTAGATACCCAAGACAATCTAATTTGGAACTATTCCTGAATTTTCCCTGGTCAATTTGTTATTTTGCCTGACGTTTCTAAATTTATTTTAGGTATGAAAACAAACTTAAACCTAGGAGATCAATCATGCGACTGCAAAAAAAGGTTTGTTTCTAAATATAGTTTGAAAAAATTTAGTGACAACAATCTTACAGAATTTTATAAGAGGTCAGCCACAAATTACGCAAGATACATAAAACTTCAAATAAATAGTTGATTTTTCGATTAAAAAAAGATACATTTTGAATTAAAAAATCAAGAATTAAATTTTCAGTAAAAAATTAATTTTCAACCAAGAAAAAAGATATTTTCAACCATATAGTTAAGTTTTCAACGGAAGTGATTGATCTTTCATTAAAAACAATTTATTCTCCACGAAAAGTGTAATAGTTGATATTTTTTATTTTTAATGAAATATATGAATTATCAATAAATTAATTTATTTATTTTGTTGGACCAAATCAACCAAACCAGACTAATTTTCAAACAGAAAAGATCATTTTTCAAGCAAACAGTTGAATTTTCAAACATACATAGATTTTGCAGTCAATTAGGATAAAAATCTTAATCAAAATGTTGAATTGTCAAGCCAAAAAAATGAATTTCCTACAAAAAAGTTGAGTTTTCAACTCAAAAATATGGATTTTTTTACAAAAAAGTTTAATTTTCAATCTAAAAGAAAAATCATCAACATAATAAATGAATTTTCAACTAAAAATTATGAAATTTGAAGCAAAAAGTGTATAGTTACGTTTTGAAATGGAAAATTTAATTTTCAACTAAAAAAGCGTTATTTAAACAAAACAGTTGAATTTTCAACCAAAGAAATTAACTTTTATCTGAAATGATGAACCTTCAACAACAACAAGAATGAATTTTTAACCAAATAGTTGAATATTCAACCCAAAAGATCAATTTTCTACCAAAAAGACAAATTTTCAACGAAATACATGAATTTTCTACAAAAAAAAAATAGTGACATTTTCAACCAAAGAAATTAATTTTTGGTTAAAAATTCATTTCGAAATTGAAAAATAATTTTTTTAACTGCCAATTTCACTATTCAATTTTTTGATGAAAATATATCTTTTTTTATAGAAATTTAATCTTCTTGCTGGTTGAAAATTTTTCTTATTTGGTTTAAAATTAATGTTTTTACTTGTGTTATTAATGTTTTTAATTTTAAAGGAATTTTTCAACTAATAGTTAAATTTTCAACCAAAGAAATGAATTTTTAACTAAGAAGATGATTTAGTCACCAAGGAGAATAATATTCTAGCAAATGCCATGCATTTGAAACCAAATAGTTGAATTTTTATCTAAAGAAGATAAATTTTCAACCAAACATGGAATAGTTAAATTTTGAACAAAACAAGGAATTTTCAACCAAAAAATATTAATTCTCAATAGAAAATGTAATAGTTGATATTTCAACAAAAAAAGATTCAATTTCAAAAGAAATAAATTCTCAATCCGGAAAGATGAATTTCCAACAAGATAGTTGAATTTCAACATAAAAGAATTAATTTTTAACAAAATTTTGAAGTCATGAAAAAAATAATCAAATTAACTTGAACTTCAGTTTATCAAAATTTCCCTGACATTCCATACGGGAAAATAATTGAGAATTAATAACGAAATTATGAAAAATTGAAAACAATTTTAAATATTGAGGATATCAAATTGTAAAGTTTCCAAAACTAAAAAAGAAGCATTTTAATAGTTTTGGGATTTTCTCCATTTAAAAGGAAGATCTTGATAAAATGACATCACCCAGTTTTTCATATCTTCTTTTTTAAGTAGAAATCTACAAAAAAATTGATGTAATCAGGAAAAGGTCCATCAAGCAGAAATTTTATTAGCCCAAATATTTATATTAGTTTTGGCTTTAACAGCTTGAAAAGCTGATAAATATACTCAATTTAGTACAGCGGCCCCCATCCGAATATCACCGAGCCAAACACTGCTTAACTTCGGTGATCGAAAGGAAAGCCTTAAACAATTCAATGCGCCCATTTTGACTATGAGAGTATAGATTTCACATACCCTATGTATATATGAAACTGGTTTGTCTCTTTTTAGTAAGAATAGATTTTATCAAGTTTTTATATTCTTTAATCTGTTTGACAAAAAAGGGCCTAAGTAGTCAAAATGTAGTTAGATTCGCGATAAAGGAGTATTAAATGTCCTCTTATGAATTTTGAAATAAGAAGTATATTAATAATGTATACTCAATCTTAAAATTTATCACAAAGTATGATGATAACCGAATAGGGAATTAATTTTTTTAATTTGAACCAAAAAAAAAAAAAATTCAAAGTTCATTCACGGGAAAAGACGATAATTGTATCAAACTAAAAAATAAGGTAAATCAGAAAAGAAAAGGTAAAATATTATTTTCTAAACTTTAAAATTCTAAAATTTAAAAATTCTCGAGAAAAAAAAATATTGCTCGAAAAGTAAGCAAGTTTTCAACAACAAAAAATATCAAAAACAGTTAGAAGTATTTTTTCTACATTCGCTTTTCTGATGAAATCCCAATTAAAATTTCGTAGTATGAAAGGTCGTTCTTGCAATTATTTAAAGAGATATCAGGTCGTAAATTCTTATTCTTATCATTCATTTTCAATTCAAAAATAATATTTCATATTTGCAAAAAACATCATAAGCTATCTGCTGACACTTATTTTTATATTTAATTCTAAAAAAAATGAATTTAAAAAAATTATAAATTATAAGTTAAATTAAATTAAAAACTCGAATATGAAAATTACGAAAAGGATAAAAAATATACGTACTATATGCATATTGACCCTCCCAAGTTAGATCATTGTAATTCTGCTTTGACAACGCCTCAGAACGGCATATGTCCAGGGTATTTAGGTTGGACATGCGGCCCTCTGAAAGTTTAACAAAACAAAAATAAAGTAATCTTACTTTTGAAAGGGCCAAAAGAGTGATTTTATTTTTAAAGTGCTTTCAATATTTTGCAAGTGCTTTTCTAAAATTATAAATATTTTAATACCATAAACTAATATTTCTAAAACTTAAAAAAATGATTTTACTCCGAGGGGCTTATTGCTCGAATTTTAGGTGTACACTAGACTGCAAGAGTGCATGGGATTGCAAAAAGTGCATGGGATTGCAAAAAGTGCATGGGATTGCAAAA
>CAKNXH010061955.1:43661-73846 GCA_932178445.1 Andricus quercusramuli | reverse complement strand
ATTGCAAAAAGTGCATGGGATTGCAAAAAGTGCATGGGATTGCAAAAGTGCATGGGATTGCATGAGTACATGGGATTGCAAAAGTGCATTAATTAGAATAAATAATAAAAAAATATTGTGGGAAAAAATGTAAAACGTAGGTGAACTACAAAGGAACTATTCATAATCTCATATTGAAGAACACTAAAATAACTATTCTGCAGAATTAAACTTTACAAAGAAAAAATCTTTGAATTCCCTTGATTTTTTAAAATTGTTGAAAATTTCATTGAGATCTTTGAAGATCCTTTGAAATCTCTTGAAATTCCTTGATACCTTTGGAAATATATTTGAATCCACTAAAATCTTTGAAATCTGTTAAAATCTTTCTCTGACAAAAACCCGTTTGAATACCTAGACATTTTTTCAAATCACTTGAAATCCTCTAAATCTTGTGAAATTCTTTGAAGTTCCTTAAAATCCCTTGAAATCTTTGGAAATCGTGAAAATCAATTAAAATAAACAAAAATCATTTTAAAGCCCTTAAGAATATAAACTTAATTAATCTTATCAATTAAGGTTCTGTAAAAAAACGTTCAATACACCAGGAATCTTTGAAATACCTCAAAATCCCTTGAAATCTTCGGAGACGCTAGGAATCTCTTGAGAATTAATTTCAATAACTTTATTTTCTATAGTTCTCTAGGAATCTCTGCGGATATTTGGAAATCCTATACAATTCTTTAAATCCCTTAAAAATGTATAAATCTTGAGATTCTTGCCAATCTTTTAAGATAACTAAAAAATCTGTGAAATCCTAAAAAAAAATTTAATTCTTTCCTATCTCTGTAAATTATTGAAAACCGTAGAAATACGTCTGAACAAAATGTAATTTATTCCGCAAAGTTCTCTAAAAATTCGTTGAAATCCCTTAAGATTTCCCGAAATTTTTGGAAATCTTAAGAATCCATTAAAACAAAGTAGAAATCATTTGAAATACCTTAATATAAATTAAAGTAAAATCTATCACTAAGTTCTCTAATGAAGAACCGTTTGAAACCCTAAAAATTTGTGAAATCCCTGAAAATCCTTGGAGACTTAAGAAAATCCTTTAAATCTTTTAAAATTCCTCGAAATACGAGTAAAAAAATTGAAAACCTTTGGGATTCCGTAAATGTTTGAATATTTTTGAAATGTTAAAAAATCCGTGGAAATATATTTTTTATTTCTTGAACACCGATGAAATCCTTTAATATTAGTTGAAATGTTTCGAAATCTCAATTCCTTTTAAAAACCATAAAATCCACGGAAATCCTTGACTCCCTTAAAATCTCCTGATTTGTTTGGAAATCTTTGAAATCCCGTGAAATTTTTATGACTCGCTTGAAATCCGTGGAAATTATCCGGAATTCCTTAAAATTCCTTGAAATCCATCAATGTATTTGAATTTCTCTAACTTTTTTAGAATTCTCTAAAATTATGTTTTTATGATGATTTTCAATAATGGTTTGTCTAAAATGACACAAAAATTATTAAAAATTCATTATGGGCAAATAATTATTTATACTGAACTTCCTATAATATTTTTTCGTAAGGGGGGATTACAAGGGATTGCACGAAATTGCGTAAGATTGCAGAAAGTGTACACCAGATTGCAGAAGTAATTAACCCCTAATTTACTCCTTATATTAATAAATAAGTCAATAATTTTCCAGATTTAACTGTGCCCCAATCTAGAAAAAAATGACTCAACCTTTTTAAATTCTTAGAAAAAGTTGACCTCGACTGAAAAAAAAATCTCACAGCGAAAATCAACATTAGCGGTTGTGCTCTTCGTCACGAACATCGTTTCCGCCCTGTCACAAATCTCAACTCTCTCTTTCCTCGCTTTCCCTTCCACAAAAGAGTAATTCTGGATGGTCAGTTTATTGCAGGGGTTGAGAGACAAGAAAAAAGGGCATAAAAAAAGAAAACTTTCTCAAAACGCCAGGGAAAAAGTCACCGGCACGGCAAAAGGCAGGAAGAAACCCTTTCTGAAAACCCCCAGGTCTGAACTGACTTTCTCCCCGGGAGTCAGAGTTGTAAACACGGGGTTCGGGCACCATGAACTTTTTTATGGTGTTTGGGTAGTTAAAGCTGTTAAAATCATACCGGGGAATACCTGCGGTCCTTTACTCGCAGGTAGCTTTCTTTCTTATCTGTGCTACTATGCTGCAAGTAAAAAATCAGGTTTTTTAGTTTGGACTTAAAAATGTGGACCTGTTGACACCTTTTTTGAGGGATGGCACTATTTTGCTACTATTTCAAAAAAAAAAAAAAATGTCACTAAAGGCAATATTTTCTCACACTCAGAAAAAAGTTGGAATCAAACAAACATTCGTTTGATCCTATATCACAAGACAGAATTTGTCTGATTTAAATAAATTTGGGTTGAGTTAAACAATGGCTTGTTTGAGTAAAATAAATTTTTTTTGAATTAAAAAAATATTTATTTCAATCAATCAAATATTTGCTGGAACTTATGTCAAATAAAATATTTGTTTGATTCAAACATTTTTCTGAGTGTACAATTGTCCGTTATATCACGGCATAGTTGATATTTTAACCAAGAAAAGATTTTCACTTTAAATGAAAGGATTGAACCAAAAAGGACGAATTTCCAACAAAATATTTGAATTCAAAACAGATTAATTTTCAACCAAACAGTTTCATTTTTAACCAAAAAGATGAGCTTTCTACAATACATTTGAATTTTCAACCAGTCAAATTTTCAAAGAAGAAGATGAATTTTCAACACGGAAGATTAATTTTTAACCAAAAATGATAAATTCTGAAGAAAATACATCAATTTTGAACCAAAAAGGATGAATTTTCTACCAGAAAAGGCTTTTCAGTCAATCAATTAGATTTTCAACAGAACAGTTAATATTTTAGTTTTAAAAATTAAATTTTAACCCAGAAAGTTGAATTTTCAACGAATGACACAAATTTTCAACTAAATAGTGCAATTTTCTTGATTAAAATAAGAATTTTCTAGGAAAAAGTTGAATTTTCAACAAAAAAGTTAATTATTAGTCGAAACAGGTTAATTTTCAACCAGGATGTTGTATTTTAAACCAAAAAAGATGAAATTTCTACAGAAAGAGACGAATCTTCAAGCTAAAAAGTTGAATGTTAAACAAAGTAGTCGAATTTTCAACTAAACACATTTTTTAGTCAAGAAGTGAATTTTCGAACTAAAAAGACGAATTTTTAAACAATTAAGAAGTACAACTTTTTAACAAAATAATTAAATTTTGAACCAAAACGGATGCATTTTCTACCAGAAAAAGGCGAATTTTCAGCGGAATACATACATTTCTAACCAAATAAATGAATTTTCAACAAAAAAGTGAATTTTCAACAAAAAAAGTTGATTTGCAACCAATCAATTGAATTTTCAACATAAAAGTTAAATTTTCAGATTAAAAAATGAATTTTTAACAACAAAAAAATAAATTTTCAACAAAGGACAAAAATTTTCAACTAAACAGGTAAGCTTTCTGGATCAAAATACGAATTTTCTAAAAAAAAGTTGAATTTTCAACAAAAAAATATTATTAATCGGAACAGGTTAATTTTTAACCAGGCTATTGCATTTTGAACCAACAAAGGTGAAATTTGAACAGAAAGAGATGAATTTTCAAGCTAAAAAGTTAAATGTTAAACAAAGTAGTAAAATTTTCAGCTAAAAAAATTTCTTAATCAAGGAAGTGAATTTTCAAGCTTAAAAGACGAATTTTCAAACAATTAAGAAGTATACATTTTTAAGAAAATATTAAATTTTTAACCAAAAAGATGAATTTTCAACAAAATAAATACATTTTCAACCAAGTAGTCGAATCTTCAACCAAGAAGATAAATTTCCTACAAAAAATACGAATTTTAAACAAATACATCAATTTCTCCCTAAATAGTTTTAACAATTGATGCGTTGTTAAACCAAATTTTATTTGATCAATTTTTAGTTTTTCATTTCTAATAATTTTTTATTAAATAGTTGCTTTTTTAAACTAAAAATGATACATTTTTAACAAAAAAATAGAACAGTTAAATTTTCATTGAGGAGAATTAATTTTCAATGAAAAATACGACTATTCTAAATAATAGTAGAATCTTTAACCCGAGAATATAAATTTCCAACAAAAAAGTTAACCGAAACCGATTAGTTTTTAGTCAAACAGTTTGCATTTTTAACCAAAAAAGAGGAGCAATTTCCAACATTTTTTTCTAATGGGAAATTTTTTAATTAGGTGCTCTCAAACTTTTTAACCCTCCCGTTATTTTTTTACTCAAATATACAATTGATGATTCGAAATAAGATGAAGAAAGTGCTTTTGGTAATAATGAAAAATATCCTAAAAAAGTGATCTTTGCATATGAGCATTCCAAGATGTTTGCAATTTAGAAAACGAAAATTTTAATGGCTTTTTCTGCCCTATTAAGACTTAAATAATTTCAATTTGGATGCTCTTGGAATTTTGGCAATTTCCGAAAAAAATTTCTAATTCAACATTTTTTAATTAGGCGCTCTTAAGCTTTTTAACATTCCTGTTCTTATTTGAATCAAATATACTGTTCACGATTCGAGATAAGATGAAGAAAGTGCTTTTGGCAGTAATGAAAAACATCCTAAAAAAGAGATCTTTGCAGATGAGCATTCGAAGATGTTTGCAATTTAGAAAACGAAAATTCTAATGGAATTTCCTGCAGACACGGAGATAGTCGAACCATGCCAGGCGTCTGACTGGCGGCGCCGTGACAAGAATACTAGCTTCCTGTGTCTTGATTTCTTATTTTCTTACACTACTCCTTTCGATTTGAAAAGTTATGAATTCTTCCAATTTTAAGAGGTTCAAAATAATTGTGCTCTTGAGATTCGACGAGTTGAAATTCCGGTAGATTTAAAATTTAAAGTAGAATTAATTTTCAGGGTTTTGCTATAAAATCTCAATTTTGAAATTCACTAACTTTTCCCGGACTAATTTTTAATTTTCCCTGAATGTTATAAAATTTTCCTTGAGGTATAAAAACATCCGCCAACTTAATAAATCAGTAACGTAAATGTAAACAAAATTGTTCCTAAATTTATTTTAAGGACTTTTAGTAAAGTGAAAACAGTCATACAGAATAAAAAATATAGGATAAATTTTAGATTGAAAAATTAATTTTTAAAAATGTAGCTTTCAGAAAATAGTCCAATGTTCAACCAAAGACATACATTTTTAACCTAGAAGATTAATTTTCTATCAAGAAAGACAAATTATTAACAAATTAGTTGAACTTCAACCAAAATAGTTTTCAGCCCAAAGATATTAATTTTTAACAAAGAAGTTAATTTCCAACAAAATTGTTAAATTTTGAAACCAAGAAACGTAAGTTTCTAAAAAAAAGTTGAATAACTAAACAAATCATTTTTTAAGGAAAAATGGAAATTTCAGCATAACAAAAATAATTTTCAACCAAAGAGAAACGAATTTTCAACGAAAGAAATTAATTTTCTCCAAAAAACTGAAGTTCAAACAAAATAATAAATTGATTTTCAACTAAAAAGATCAATTGTCAACCAAAAATGGAATGGTTATATTTTCACTTAATATTAATTAATATTTCACTTATATTTTCAATTAAAAAACGGGGTTTCAAAAAAATAGTTAAATTTTCAATAACAAAAAAAGCTTTTTGAACTAAAATGATTAATCATGAATTTTTAACACAGTTGTTTCACTTTTAATTACGTTGTTTAATTTTCAACCAAAAAGAATAACTTTTCAACGACATTGTTGAATTTTCCACAAAACTATAGATTTTTCAACCAAATGATAACATTTTTAACCACAAGATACATTTTCAATAAAAAAATTATAAAATAAAAAAACTAAATACCCTCTTCAGAAATAAATAACAAAAAAATGAGTTTTGTTTTAAAGGGCCCAGGCGATTTTTTATTTATTGGGCTCAAAATGATTGTGAGACATTCCAGAGTTTTAGGACTTCCAAACTTTGAGTCATTTAAATTTCTGCCGCTTTTAAATTGGGTTTTTTTTTACAAATTTGATAAATATTATAAAACATAAAGGCGATTCCTAATTTTTAAGAATTCAACCGAATTTCTAAAATATCCAAAATTTGTTCTCTTCCTAAATTGTATTATTTAAAAATCTGTAACATTTGAAGCAGGGAACGCTTAGTCCTAAGTCCAATTAGCCTAATTTTACAGAAAAATTTTAGAACTTTCTAGAGGAACAATTTAAAACCGATTGAGTAAATAATTTTTTTTGTTTAGGGGGATGGATCGGTTCAATAACCATTGTGTGATAAATAAAAAAGTGCACAAATTACTCAGTACTACATTTTTCAATTTTTATAATATCTTTGATTGCTCAATACCTTTTAAAATTCTATAATAACTGTAGGATTTTTTAAAACATTTATTATTTTATTTATTTAATTCGCATAGTTTGGATTCTTTGAAATGGAAAAATATTTGGCTACACTAAATAATGAATTTTAAGGTAAAAATTTCAAAAGCTTGATTTTTTCACTGAAATAGATTTATAAAGGCGAGAAAGTATGCTTTTTGAAGAATAGTCAATTATCTCAAAAAGCGGACCGTTCAGCTTTGCTTCATTCATTTGAGACTTATAGAAATTGGCACTGAGAATCTTTTACAACCTTAATGAACTGAAACTCAAAAGTTTCTAAAGCTTTACATTTTAGAACTTTGGAATATTTTTATTTTCAAATTTCGATCTCATATAGCAAATTCTATCTTTCAATTATTTCCCCTCTTTTGAGTCGCAAATATCCCAAGGAGCCCAGTCTTTTCCATATCCTAATTTCGCATTAGATAAGGACCAATTCTACCCATCCTCCCGATCTTTGAACGACCCCATCGTTTTTCCACAAACAGATCCAATTCCAGTGCACATTGAACTTCCGAAAAATTAGTTTTCCGGAAATTGTTCGCCGATGCCATTATCAGTTCGAATCCAGATAAGGCGCTCACGTATATCGCAACCGCATTAAGCACGTATCGTTTCGAATCGACCGAAAAATCTTCTGGAATGCAGAGAATGCTGATATTGAATTCAACATGGCCGTTCTCGACTATGCGGTCCAGAGTCAAACACAGACACAAATGTGTGTGTATTTCTGCAGGCTAAACACATATATGAACATATATATCTATTCTAACGACGCTATACATCTGAACGTCTGTGAATGTGTGCGTGAGTGTGGGTGGATACACAATTCTGCAACCCCAAGTCTCTACCTATTAGAAAATTGTATGTGTCTGTCAGTGTGCGTGGGATATGTTTGTGTACGTGGGAAATGTTTGTGTGTATGGGATGTGTCTGTGTGCGTGAGAGCCTGAAAGTGCCTGAAGCAACGTGTGCTGGGTCGAGTAGGGTGCACTGGGTACATGGGGTGGTCGCCAGAGCGAGAAGGGTGGGCCATGGGTTACCTTGGCAACCAGAGGGGAAACCATTTCATCCTGCTGACGGCATATCACACAGGGGCGAGTCAACTGGCAAAACCCTGTACACTGCAACCGTGCTACTACATTTTCGAGGAGTCGACACCCCCGGTTCTAGCACGATCACAAACACTCCACTGACGTAAATAATTCTCCACCCCCGCCCTCTCAGACTGAAATTCGTTATCCGAATGGACCGAATTGTTGTGGTTGCGTGTCCTCGCAGCCTTGTCAGGGATGACAGGGTTTCTAAAATTAGCCGGTTTCCCTGTTTGGATAAAATATGAGGTTCCTCAAAAATTCTGTCCCAGGAAGTCTGCTTCGGTCTGCTTCAACAATTTTAATAAAAAGAAGCTTTAGGCTCAGGACTCGGACTCACTTGAGAGATAAAAAATAGCATTATAGTGCCACAGATTTTTTGGAAATAGTGACAAAATAGTGTCATACAATTTTTCAAGTATGGAAAATTAACTTTAATCTTCATTTAAAATAGTTCATTCTTTTCGCTGGAAAAGTCTACCATTAAATTTTTGGTTAAGAATTCTTTTTTATTAAAAAATTATATCATTTAGTTGAAAATGAAATAGTTTTGTTAAAAAGTCATACTTCTTGGTTGAAAATATAACTGTTCTGCTAAAAAGACATTTTTTAATATCAAAAATTCAACTATTTTGTTGAACATTCATCTTTTTAGTTAAAAAATGTATCTCTTTCTGTAGAAATTTAATCTTTTTCAATTAAAAATGCAACTGTCTGGTTAAAAACTAAGAATTTTTGAGTTCAAAAATAACTTTATTTGTTGTAAATTTACATTTTCATGTTCAAAATTGAACTATTTTATTGAAAATTCCACAATTTTTTTAAAAATTCATACTTCTACATTAAAAATTTAACTGTTCTGTTAAAAATTCTGCTTTTCAGCTTGCAAAAGCAGTGTTTTTTTAATACGAAAATTCAACTACTTTGTTGAACATTCATCTTTTTATTTCAAAAAATTTTTCTCTTTCTGTAAAAATTAAATCTTTTTTGGTTAAAAATACAATTGTCTGGTGAAAAATTAACGTTTTTTTTCGTTTTTAAATGACTTGCTTTATTGAAAACTGAAATTTACGGTTGCAAAATCGAATTATTTTGTTGAAAATTGAACAACTTTTGTAAAAAGTCATACTTCTTGGTTGAAAATTCAACTGTTCTATTAAAAATTCTTCTTTTTGACTTGAAAATTCAGCATTTTTTTATATGAAAATTCAACTATTCTGTTAAACATTTAACTTTTTGTTTTTAAAATTTATCTCTTTCTGTAGAAATTTAATCCTTTTTGGTTAAAAATGCAAGTGAATCATAAGTTCATTTTTTTGGTTAGAAGTACAAATTTCGATTGATAATTCGATTTTTTAAATTAAAATTAATTTTTTCAAATGAAAATTGTAATATTTTGTTGAAAATCCAACTGTTTTATAGAAATTTCGTTTGTTTGGCTTGAAAATTTAACTAGTTGGGATAAAATAAAACCATTTGGTATAGATTTAAACTGTTTTGTAGAAAATTATTTTTTTTGATTGGAAATTAATTGCCTTTGACAAAAATGTAACTAATTCATTTTTGAAAAGAAATTATTCAAATAAAATTTGGTCCTTTGTTGAAAGTTTAACTACTTTCTTAAAAGATCACTTTTTTGTTTGAAGATTCATAATTTTGGTTGAATTTTTTTTTGTCACGAATTATTATTTTTTAACTGAAAATTTAATTATTATGTTGAAAATTCAACTGTTTTGTAGGAAGTTCATATTATCAGCTCGAAAAATAAATAATTTAGTATGAAATTCAAGTAGTTGGTACAAAATACAATAGTTTTGATGAAAAATTCGTTTTTTTTTTATCGAAAATTGATTCGCCTCAATAAAAATGTAACTACACCATTTTTGGTAAAAAGTTGATCATTTTCAGTTTTGCAAATTCAACTATTTTGTTAAAAATGTTTGGATGCGAAAAAAATATATAAACTAAAAATTAATCAAATAAAATTTGAAAATTTAACTATTTGGTAGAACATATATGTATTTAGTTGACAATTCGTATTTTTTGGTAGAAAAAATATTCATCTTTTTTTTTATTTAATATTAAAATATTTTTTGGTTCAAATATCAACAATGACATTTTTTGTTGAAAATTAGTATTTACAGGTTTAAAATGCCACTGTTTTGTAGAGAATTCCTCCCGTTGGGTTGAAAATTTAACGGTATCGTAGAAAATTCGTTTTCTTCTTATTGAAAATAAATTTTCTTAAATGAAAATTTAAGTATTCGATTTTTGGTTTAAAAATTATCTGTTTTAGTTGAAAATTCAACTGTTTCTTTGAGAATTCATGTTTTTTTATCGCCTTTTTTTAATAGAAAATTAATTCTTTTGGTTTAAAATTTAACTATTTGGTAGAAAATATGTGTGTTTTGTTAACAATTCGTCTTTTTTGCTGGAAATAAAGTTTTTTTGTTAAAAATGCAACTGTATGTTTGAAAATTATTCTGTTGTAGTTGATGATTCAAGTATTTTGTTAAAAATTCGTCCCTTTTGGTTCAATTCAACTATTTTTTATTAAAAATTAAAATCTTATTTTTGGTTTCTCCATCTCCATTTGGCTTCAAAATTCAACAATTCGGTAGAAAATTCAACTTTTTGTGGAAAAAGTATTTACTTTTTCGGTTCAAAATTGAAGTATTTGGTTGAAAATTCAGTTGTCTTTTTAAAATCTCAGCTTTTATTGGCTTGAAAATTCAACATTTTGGACGGCCTTAATCAGCCCTTGAGACAATATGCAACCAATTAGCGAGTTCAAAAATATTTTTCAAGGAAAAGTAAAGAAATCGTATCATTAGCAGACAATTGTGAGGCAAAAGTGACTTTAGTGTAATTTTTTTCGAAATAGTATCAAAATAGTGTGATCGTTCAAAAAAGTGTCAATAGTGTCACTAGTGAGTCCGAGGCCAGCATTTATATATCTCGAAAGATAACCATTTCCACTAAAACTTTCTACTGTATCATCTCAAGTTTTTCCTGAGATAAAATAAATTCAGCCTCAAAGTGCGGAACTCTCCTTTGTCTGCAGTATCATGTACCATCAGAGGGATGGAGGTCTGCTCCTAATTGCGGCCGTATATTAAGTTTAATATCTGCTTTCGGTTCTCGCACGCGGACAAGGGGGTGAGATGAGGGGGTGGTTGCGGTTAGACGAAATTGGGGAAGTTTCGAGGGAAGTTTGCCAGGCTGAGCCAACTTCAACCCTACTGGTCCCCTTCACTTTGCCTTGTTGGCCCCCCAATATATACCAAGGAGCAATAAATCTCTTCGGAACAGTTAACGTCAGAGTCAGCTTGCACTTCTCCCCGTTCTACCGTTTCTGCGTGAGGATCCGGTCGCTTATTCGGAAGAAGTCTTCTCGTTTCCTGGCCATTTTTAAACTTGAATTGAGCCGACGCTGCAAAACATGCGATTTCGATATGGATCATGTAGTTTTTAACATATGGTGCCTGGCGTTCTTTCATCCTATCAATGTCAGTTCCAGATAAAGGGATCGTCCACACCCCCCCCCCCCCCCCCCCGGCGCGGGGCGCGGGGGGGTGGTGTGCTAAAAAACTACGGTTAGTAACAGAGAGGGGGGCAGTGGAAGTAACGTTACGAATTTAGATAACATTTAGTACGTTTCCTGATGATGAATTTAAAAGAATTTTTTTTCTCTATTTTTCAGAAACATACCCTTTTTCTCATTTTTTCGCTTGAATTCAAACTAAATGAATAGAACCCATAAAGAGAAATCAACTACTTTTGGTTGAAAAGTGTACAACTGTATTTTTGGTTCGGAATTCATTTATTTTGGTTACAAAATCTAGTATTTGCTTGAAAATTTGATTGTTTTGTTGAAAATGCAACTATTTTGTTAAAAAGTCATGTTTTTTGTTCATAAATTCAGCTACTTGGTTCAAAGTTGAACTACTTTCCTAACAATTATTTTTTTTCGGGTTGTAGATTCATCTCTTCGATTGAAAAATCAACTATTCCATTTTTAGAAAATTATTCTTCTGGGTCAAAAAGTCTTTTTTTGAGTTGAACTCTTTTGATGAAAATTCATTTTTTCAAGATTCAGCGTTTTCGTTGAAAATTCATTTCTTTTGTTGAAAATTTAACTTTTTGTAGAAAATTCGTTTTTTTTAAAGAAGTAATTTTTTAAACTAAGAATGTAACAATTTTTTGTTGAAAGTTGATGTTTTTTTTACAATTCATATTTCATCGTTGGAAAGTCATGTATATATTGTTAAAAATTCGTCTTTTTGGTCGGAAATTAATCTTCTTGACTGATAAATCATCATCTTCGATAGAAAATTCAACTATATGTCTCTAAATTAATCACGTTTCTGTAAGAAATCAAAAATTTTGTAGAAAATTGAACTATTTTAATGAAAATTTAACTTTTGATATGAAATTAACACTATCGTTCAAAAAATCATTTCGAGTAAAAAATTCAACAATTTTGTAGGCAAATCATCAGTTTGCCTTCAAAATTCAACAATTTTGTTGAAAATTGAGGTTTCTTCTTCCAAATTCGTATTTTTTGTTGAAACAGCTGAAAAATTTTGTTGATAGGAAATACATTAAATTAAATCTTAAATCATGTCGATTTTTGATTGAAAATTGAACTATTTGGTTAAAAATTCATCTTTTTTTTTTAATTCAACTACTTGTTTGAAAGTTGAACTAGTTTTTTTTTTTAATTCATATTTTTTTAGGATTCACCGCTTTGATTTAAAATTCAACTTTTATATTGGAAATTCGAGTTTTTTCGTTGAAAATTAATTTTTTACCTGAAAAATTAGACTATTATATTTTTGGTTAGAATAGTATCCTCTAAAAGTTTAAAATTCGTATTTTTTGTTGGAACATTAAACTTTTTATTTTTTTAATTGTGAAATTTTCTAATTGTGAAATTCTTTGATTGTGAATAGTTTTTTACTATTACAAAAAGAAAAAACTTTTCTTTGCAGTAAATACTTTGAAACCGAATTTAAAATTTAACTTTTTAAATTTGAAACAGTCAAATCAACACAACTTGCTTGAAGAATTGATATTTTGAAATGTACGATCCGGGTTATCAAATTACTTGAATATTTATTAACTAAAGTGTGAAAGTACGTATTAACTGAAACTAATATCTAATCAAATGTGCAATTTTATTGCGAATCAGAAAATAATACTTTACTCGGAATCGACACATAATTTCATTAGCTTGCTCTGATTAAAATTTTAATTTAGTTTTTCACAATTATGCTTACAAGAACATGATAAGATTTCGCACAAAAAAAACAATAAACAAGGATTTATATTCTGCTAACAGTTAATGTTTTCCTATATTCGAGGAAGATAAGCAACGCGAGGATCTTCATTTCTGTTATCGCATGTCAAACAGACCCTAATTAAAAATGAGTCGCGCAGAATTATTCAGCAAAAAAGTACCATATCTTTGTCAAAAAAAGAAAAAATCTCGTTGTTTGAGATAAATGGTACTAAGTCTTTCATTAACAGAATTTTATTCATACAGTTCAACGATATTTTAACAAGATGCCCAGTAAAATTATCTATACAAACTATTTCATTTAGTTTATATTAAAAAATTTATTTAATTTAAGAAGTTAGCTTGCATTGAAAAATATTTTTGGAAACTCGTGAGGCTCAGTAAATAAAAAAAAATTGTACTCGATATTTCCTTCCATATTGAATTTGGAATTTTCAATAATATTAGTATTAGTTCGTGGGTAAAAGCAGCTTAAGGCTGATGAAAATACCTTCAATAAAATACGAAGGCACCAATCCGAATATAACCGAGCCAAGCGCCTCTTAACTTCGGTGATCGAACGAGAAGCCTTAAACAATTCCAGATGTCCAAGCTGACAGAATATCCTATAAATTATTTTAAAGCAACGTTTGCTAAATTGAAAATTTGAAAAATTTTACATTTCTTTACATTCTTTATACAGTCTCTGAAAATTATTTGAAATCGATGAATAATTTTTTTATTTAATGAAATTAAGATCTATTCTCCTATTAAATTAGATCATTCAAGATATGCATTTGGAAGAACGATGAAATATTTCGCACACCATAATGAAAATAAATTAAATTTGTTGAAATCCATAAAAATCCTATAAAATGCTTTTATGGGCCATGAAATCTCAAACCATTGACGAAGTAATTTGAAGTTATTTAAAAGCCAATCAGGTTTTTTAACAACAATGAGAGCGAGTTTTTCGAGACATTTCGCTACACCAATTTTTTTTTAGATAGATTAAAATAAAACATAATCAGTTACCGCGCCTTTTAAAGAAAAACATTTTTTTACAAAATTGAGCCATCCACAGAAAGTGAAAAATACTGATTTCAGACTTCGGATTCACATTAAAGATAAAAAATATTGTAAAGAGTGTCACAAACTTTTTTAAGTATTGTAAAAATGTTTTAATTATTCAACAGGAACTTTAATGTTTATTCAAAATCTTATTATTTAGTCTATAAATTATTAAAATTCCTATTAATTTATCGCAGCCTTCACATTCTTTTCCCTTTTTCTCATTTTTCAACTTGAATGAGAACTGAATTAATAGAATCTAATATCAAAATTTTAACTATTTTTGGTTGAAAGTTCATTCTTTTCGGTTGAAAAGTATACTATTAAAATTTTGTTTAATGAATCTTCTTTTTATTTAAAAATTGCATCATCTGATACAAAATTGAATTATTTTGTTGAAAATTTAATAATTTTGTTATGAAGTCATACTTCTTGGTTGAAAATTCAACTTCTCTGCAGAAAATTCATATTTTCGAGTTGAACCTTCGTATTTTTGGCTTGAAAATTCAACTATTCGGTTTTGTAAAAAAATTCGCTTTTCTAAGTTGAAAGTTATTATTTTTTTATACAAATTTATTTATTCCATTTTTGGTTGAAAAGTGAACTTTAGACTAAAAATTTAACTATTTGGTTGAAGATTCGTCTTTCTTGGTACAAAATTAATAGTACTGGTTGGAAATTCAACTATTTGGTTGAAAATGTTTGCTTTTTGTTGTAAATTGATCTTTTTTGGCTGAAAATTAAACTGTTTTGTATGAAAAATTAATTTTTTTGTCTTGGAAATTCAACAATTAGAAAATTTAACTGCTTTGTAGAAGATTCGTTTTTTTTATTTAAAATTAATTTTTTCAAGTGTTAATTTAACTATTCGGTTTTTGGTTGATTAAGAATAAACTTTTTTTATAAAACTGCGTATTTTCAGGTTGAAAATAAAACTGTTTCGTATAGAAAATTCGTCTCTTTGTCTTGGAAATGCAATATTTTGGTAGAAAATTTAACTATTTTGTACATGATTCGTTCTTTTTATATCAAAAAATAATGGTTTTCAGTCAAAATTTAAATGTTCCCTTTTTGGCTAAAAGCTGATCTTTTTAGTTAATAAAATCATCTATTCGATTGAAAATTAATGTAATTTGTTGAAAATTCTTCATTTGTAGTAAAAAAAAAAATCTTGTTGGTTCAAAAGGCAAATATTTGGTTACAAATGTATGTACTTTGCTGAGAATTTGTCTTTTTTAGGAGAAAATTAATCTTCTTGATTGAAAAATAATTTTTTTTGTAAGTTGAAAATTCTACATTTTGAAAGAAATTTCTTTTCTTTATTGTTTGGAAAATCTTTCTTTGTTGAGGATTCAAGTACGAGTATTTTGTTGAAATTTCATATTTTTTGGTTTAATTCAACTGTTCGTAATATAATATTAAAATCTTCCCTTGGGTAAAATATCAACTATTTTGTTGTGAGGTGATTTTTTTGAAAATTCACAACTAATTGTTTAAAAGTTCAACTACTTTGTTAATTAATAAGAAACAGGAAGATTTCACGAAACTCTCCTACCCCAAATCGTCTTAAGGTATTTTTGGATGACCTGTAAATAAATTCACGAAAAAAATGTAGTCGGTAAAATTTTAGGGGGTACGTGGTTAAAAATTGCAGAAAAAAACTAAAAATAAGGTCTGATAATTAGGGGGCTCAACATTTTGAAGGTAATTTTGAGGCCTTAAGTATTTTATGTAACTGATGTACATATTTTCAGAATTTAAATTTGATTTCTTAAATCACAGGGGACATTTTTAATAAATTTATTCTTGACGCCATGCGTAACAAAACATGTAACCTGTTTTAAATTTAAAAAACAGTGCATCAAATATACATTAACATTCAAGTGACTCAGCCTAAATGAATATAACTTGAAACTGCAGTTTGGCAAACGGCTCGTACAAATTATTCTGATTCGGACCATAAACGCCTGAGCAATAAATCACGAGTGCGCTCTGGTGGTTACATGTTTTCGATCGTATAATAAAATATATTCCGACCCGACTGACACTTCCCGGGGAAAGACTGACGGACCCGCGTTATCAGAGAGGTGTTGGATTGGCGGTATCGGGGTTGGGGAAGGGCGAGATAAGTTTGCTCGACCGCAATAAAATGTCAGTGTAAACGGCCTGAACGGCTTAAATGGCCGTTAAAATCGCGTTATTGTTTTCGGACGCATCTCGTCTGACGGAGGATCCGAAATCGGAATGAAGGCTCGGGGCACGCCGGTTGACATTTAATCGCCTTTTTGAGATTTACGATCGCCTAGACCTGTAGCGATCGTAGTATGTCCATATAATCTCCTGGTCATCCTGTTCAACTTTAAGCGAATCAGTGTCCGGTCCACTTGCCGTAAGTGTCGCCTCCGCTCGGATCATTGAAATCCGGCTTTTTCAAGGCGCGCCCCATTCGGTTTTAAAGCTTGATTTATCTTTCAATTTTAGAATCGTTTAGAATCGTTCTGACGTTTATATCAGCAATTATTATTCGTGGGAATCTTATTTTATACAGTTTTTTCAACATCTTTTAGTAGTGTAAAGAAGATTTTTCAATTGGCATTAGGGTCGATAATATTCATTTTTGTTCTGAAATTAATTATTTAAAAATATATTCTTTTTTAATAAAATAAAAATTAAATTTTTTATGCTGCGTCCCGGACTGACTCATGGAAATTACAATTTAAATGATCTAAATTCCATCATAATGTATATTTAAAAAAAAATTATGTTTGTGAATTTTTCAGTTAATAAACAAATATGACTTTTTTTTGTAAAATATGCATTATAATGAAATTTAGGTCAGTTAAATTGTAACTGTATAAGGCAGGACTGTTTCACATAGCCTTATACTGACGAGTCCCGTGAGTCAGTCCGGGACCATAAAAAATATAATTTTTATTTTATTTCAAAAAATATATTTTTTTAATTAATTGCAGAACCAACATAAATATTGTCGATCCTAATGCAAATAAAAAAATCTTTACAATTATGATACTTAGGTCAATAAAGAACGATATCTTTAAAAAAAAAAAAGATGTCATCTATATTTTGTAAGTTTCAAATCACTAGCCTCAGACTCGCCACACTATTGACACTATTTTGACACTATCTGGCACTTTTTTACAATTATCCGCTGATGCTTATTTTAGAAATTAATTTTATTTTTGTTGAAAATTCATCTTTCCGGGTCCAAAAGTCAACTTTTTTCTAAACAATTGGACTTTGTAGCTTCAAAATTTTCTTTCGTTAGCAATTCATCTCTTTTAGTTAAAATTAGTGGATTTTTCAATGAAAAAGTTCATTTTCAACTAAACTGTTAAATTTTTAACTAAATCGATTAATTTTTAACCAAAAATAAAACACATATATAGCTGAAATAATATGTTTCTTATGAATGAAGAAAGTAGTTGCACTTTCAACCAAGTAGTTGAATTTTCAAACAAGAAATATTCTTATTCTAAAGCAAAAACAGTTGAACTGGGCCAAAGAGAATGAATTTCCAAACAAAAAAGTTGAATCCTAATCAAAAAAGATTGAATTTCAATCGAACAGTTGCATTTTTAACGAAAAAAAAGACAAACTTTCTACCAAAAAAATCCATTTTCAAATAAAAGAAGAATTTTTAACCAAAAAACATTTTTATTGGTCTATCTTCTTTGTTGAAAAACCATATTTTTAGTTTAGAATTCATACATTTTATAGAAAATTTGTCATTTTTTTAATAGAAAATTAATCTTCTTGGTTAATAATTTATTTTTGTAGGTTGAAAATTCAGCTAATTTGTTAAAAATTTAAATATAATATTAAAAACTTAATAATTTTTTTAAAAATTCATTTATTTGGTTAAAAAGTCATCTTTGTGGTCGATAATTCAACTGTTTTGTAGAACGCTCGTCTTTTTGGATAGTAAATTCATATTTTTCGGTAGAAATGTCATCTTTTTTGGTTCATCTTTTGTTGTTGAAAATTCTATTTTTTTAAATTCGAAAATTTGGTTGGAAATTCACCATTTGAGCTTGAAATTTCAAATATTTGGTTAAAAATGTAACTATTTTGTTAAAGTCAGCTTTCATGGCTCAAAATTAACTTTTTTGTTGAAAATTCAACTATATTCTAAAAAAATTCTTCTTTATGGCTAAAAAGTTGATCTATTTTGTTGCAAATTTAACTCTTTTTGACTGCAAATTTGACCATTTGGATGAAAATTCATGTCGAACCTTTGGATGAAAACCCAACTTTTTGGATGAAAAGTCATCTCTTTTTATTGAAGGTTCAACTGTTTGGATAGAAATTAATTTTTTTCTTGAACATTGAACTATTTTGTTAAATATTTATTTATTTCTATCGAAAACTAACTTTTTAATTGAAAATTCATCTTGTCGGGTTCAAAATTCAACTTTTTTCTAAAAAAATTAGACTTAGATTAGTTTGGTTAGCAATTAATTTTATTTTTGTTGAAAATTTACCTTTCAATCTTTCTTGATTTTCGTGAAAAGCAACCCTTTTTCCCCTTTTTTAAGAGCATTTTCGGCTTCAATATCTAAAACTGTTACAAAATTATGATTCTGATCTTTACATATTAATGCTAAGAGAAAATTAAAAATTGGTCAGGGACAAATTAGGGAATTATGAAAATAATTAACATGTTCAAACAGATTTCTTCTATCATCATACAAATAAATTAAATCATGCAAGAAACTTGACAAGTGTCCTATTTTATTTTTCCTCTTATTTCTCACAGATTAATAAAGATTGTTCAGAAAAGGAGTTATAAATCATGCTATAAAATAGAACAGGAAATTTATTGTAAAATAATGCAATAACAAAATAATAAATAACTTTCATCTCCACAATATATGATAGAAAAGGCAAAACTAATTTCACAAGGTTTCTTTTATACTTCATTTGAAAAAAAATCCAGTACAAAGGAAAAAGATAATTTTTGTAAATAAGATAACGACCCAAGTGTGATCATCCTACCGAAAAGATCCAAAAGTTGTATTTCCGTGAAAATGTTATGGTGGACAATTAGAGAGGTGTCGAAGCATGTACTATACTTTGCATCCCAAATTAGGCATTATTCGTTGATTACGACGCTAATTAGCTGTTAAGAGCACCGTACATGGGCAATAATAATTATTCATAAAAAAACATAATTTAAATTTTATAATGATTCATATTTTTATAATCTATGTGACCCCCTGCACTAAATAAAATAGCGGCTATTAGCTTCAGAGCCGGTTTATCGAGTTTTACAGTAAATCAGATATTATAAAAAACCAATAGGATGGGACTTTTATTCATAATTGATATCAAATTCAAATTTATATCTGAGCTTATATTTAAATTAATTTTCTTAATAAAATATATTTTATTACTTAATTTTCTTGTTGCTAATCAGTTATGAGAAGTATCTTTTGTGTTTTGTGAATCCATTCTTTTCAAAATTCTTTCCTACACAAAACGGAGAAAAATTTTTATTGAAATATGCAATTGCGATTTTTAATCTTGTATCTTT
Organism: Andricus quercusramuli; assembly: GCA_932178445.1. Classification (NCBI taxonomy): domain Eukaryota; kingdom Metazoa; phylum Arthropoda; class Insecta; order Hymenoptera; family Cynipidae; genus Andricus; species Andricus quercusramuli. Next base: position 54,403 of record CAKNXH010061955.1, on the reverse strand, counting down.
ATAACGCAAAATCTCGCATTTTGACACTTTCGGAAACGACCATTTTATCTTGGAAACGAGATGCTAAAAGCTGAATATGTACCTGTTTAGATTATGCTTAAGCGTTTCGAATAGTATATTTAAGTCTTTATGTGACAAGTTGTCCATGAGTTGTAGTTATTTATTATTTAAACATTCATTCTAGTGTCAAAAGAGCCTTGGAATTTTTTATAAATTTCTGAACTAGCCTTGAAAATCAACGAAACTCTCCTAGAAATTATTTTTATAAACATTTATCAATTATTTACAAACTTGGATCGAGTACATTCTCATTAAAATTAATATACGATGTTTAATGAATCTTTGAATAATTGAATGCATCAAAATTTCAAGTAGACTTGGGAGAATAAATAAATGTTTATTTTATTCATTATTCCATTTAAAAAATTAGGAATGTTTAACAAAACAATAAAATTTTTTGACCAGAAAAGATGAATTTTTTAACAAAATAGTTGAATCATCTCCGAACCCAGATTAATATTCAACCAAATTTTCAACAAAAGAGTTGAATTTGAAACCAAAATAATAGAATTTTTCGGAATTTTAAAACCGAAAAGACAAATTTTCAACAATATGGTTGAATTTTTGAGCTAAAAAGATGTTTTTTTCAAGAAAACGGTAAATTTGTGAATTCGAAAGTATTAACGTATATTGAGCCAAATATTAACATTTTCAACTAAATCTATCAATTGTTAACCAAAAACAGAATAGTTAAATTGGAAGTTTGAAAATTTTGATTTTTAACAACAGAAAATGTCAACAAAAGACCTAAATTTTAACCAAATAACTTTCGACAAAATAGTTCGACTTCCAAGCAAATATTTGCATTTTCAATAAAATACATGAATTTTCAAGCAAAAATGACATTTTCGAATTTTCATTTGAAAAAATTAATTTTCAACTCTAAAAGTCGAATTTTCAACAGTATAGTTGAATTTTCAGCCCAAAAGATGAATTTTCTACAAAAAAGTTGAATTTTCTATAAAACAAGTTTTTAACACAAAAAGCAAAAATGTCAATAAAAGAGTTACATTTTAACCAAATAATTTTTAACAAAGTAGTTCGGCTGTTAACCAAGTATTTAAATTTTCAACAAAATACATAAATTTTCAAGCAAAAATTGAATACGCAATTTGCAGTTCAAAAATTAATTTTCAACCCATGAAGACGAATTTTTAACAGTGTGTTGCATTTTTAATCCAAAAAGTTAAATTTTCAACTAAAAAGTTAATTTTCAACTAAATAGTCCACTTTTCATTTAAAACGAAATATTTAAATTTTCAGTGAGAAAATGAATTTTTTACCAAAATAGTTGAACTGTTAATAAAAAAAGATGAATTCTTAACGGAAAAGGTAATAGTTGATATTTCAACGAAAAAATATTTTTATTTTGAAACAAAAACAGTTGTATTTAACCAATGAAAATGAATTCTTAATGAAAGATGTAATTGTTGGTATTTAAAAAAAAATTGTGATCAACCAAAACATATTAAATTTCAAGCAAACCATTGCATTTTTAACAAAAAAGATTAAATTTCTACGAATTTTTATAAAATAAATAAATATGCAAACAATAAAATTAATAATAAACAATGTAGTAAACTTTAAACCTAGTGATTGAATTTTGAATCAAAAAGATGAATCCTCAATGAAAAATTAAATAGTTGAATTTTTAATTAAAAATATCAATTTTCAAACAAAAGAAACTATATTCAACAAAATATTTTAATCGTCAACCAATATAATACATTTTTAAGAAAGTAGTTCAACTTTCAATCAAGTAGCTGAATTTTCGAGCAAAAATATGTATTTTGAACAAAACTTTCAAACTAAAACAAGGGAAAAAGGGAAATTTTCTGAAAAACAGGGTAAAAAGAGGAACTCTTTAAAAAAAGGGGCAAATAGGGGAATAGTAAAAAGAGTCTGAAGTCTGCTTATATGATCGTTTGTATTCGAATTTGGCGCTATATGACAATTTAACACTAAACTCATAAAAATGAATAAAACTGAAACGGAAATTGTTTCCTCTGATCGAAAACGATACAACAGATACGCTGCCTCCATGGACGAGAAGAATCCTGCTTCACTCTTGGGAGGGGAAATGAAAATGGCGCGGATTAGACACCATAAATCGAGAGAAGTTGGAAGAACAGAACGCCAGGGAATAGAAAGGAGTTATCGTGGCCATTTTTCCTGCTCTTCCCTTCTCCGTGCACCCTCCCCCGTCCCATTCTCCTATATCTCTTCCTCTGCGCGCAGCAGTGACCCGAGACGACGATCAAGTGGGCCGTGGGTCGTGGCTGTGCCGTATCTTTTCTCCCCCATGGCAACTGTCTGCGTTTTTCACCGGCTCGAGATTTTATTCGCTTGCAGAGCCGCGAAATTAAGCCGTTTTGAGATATTTATGAATGGATCGGTGCACGCTAGGATGAACAAAGACGAGAGATATATTCGCGATCTTGTTTTCAGGGGAAATTCAATTTACGGATTTTATGTCTAGGGAAAAGGGCTCAACATTCAATTGATAACTCTGAAAATCAGATTAATTATGTAAATTATCAATTGTCAATTATGTAAATGATTAATTATTGTCATTATAAAAATTATAAACGGAACCCTCGTAGTTTTAGGGGCCATTCACCAACTACGATATCAATTTTTGAATATTTTTGACCTCCGTTTTTCACGTTTTTAGTGAGCTAAAAAATTTTCAATCCGAAGAGGCGATTTGTTAAGAAAATAGTTGAATTTTCGACTGAAAAAGACGACTTTGACAAAACTAATGAATTTTCAATGAAGTAATTACATTATTAACCAAAAGGGATGAATTTTGAACCAAAAGGATTAATTTTCCACAAAAAAAGACGAATTTTCAACTAAATAGTTGAATTTTCAACTAGATGAATTCAACCAAAAAAACAAATTTTAACAAATTAGGTAGATTTTCAAGCAAACAGATGAATTTTCAAGAAAAATTGTTCAACATTTAACACTAGTTAAATTTTCAGTTTAAAAAATTAAGTGAATTTCTAACAAAGAAGTTGAACATCAAAACAACGATTTTACTTTTCAACCAAAAAAAATGAATTTTAAACCATAAAGATGAATTTTCAAATAATCGATCTTTAACTCGAACATTTGCATTTTTTAACCGACAGATTAACTTTGTACAAAAAAATAATAATTTTTAACAAAATACAGAAAGTTTCAACTAGAAAAGCTAAATTTCAAAACAAAAATGAATTTTCCGATAAGAAGATTATTTTTTAACCAAAAAAGTCGAATTTTCAACAAAATATATGAATTTTCAACTAAATATTTGCATTTGCAACTAAACTCATGAATTTTCAAACAAAAAATGAATTTATGAAAAAGTAGTTCAACTTTTTACTAATTAGTTGAATTTTCAACCTACCATTATATTTTTGGTTGAAAATTCATCTCTTTTGGTTAAAAATTTTATTATTTCGTTAAAAATGATTCAAAATGATTATTATTTGCTAGAAAATTAATCTTTTTGGTTGAAGATTCAACTATTTTGTTAAAAGCTAATTTTTTTTTTTTGAAGATTCATCATTTTAGTTAAAAATTCTAATCTTTGGTTGAAAATTCGTTGTTTTTTTTGGTTAAAATTAATTTTGTTCACCTGAAAATTGACCTATTCCATTTTTCATTAGTAACTTATCCTTTATAATTTGAAAATTCAACTATGTGGTTTGAAATTCATGTTGAAAATGTATGGTTGAAAATTCATTCATATCCAGGTGACATATTGCCTGATTGTGTAGAAAATAAAACTTTTAGCTTGAAAATTCATCTTTGTAGGAGGAAAATTCAGCTTTTTGGTTAAAAATTCAAACACTTTGTTAACAATTTAATTATTTTCTTGGAATTTTATTTATTTTGTTAAAAAGCCATCTTTTTTGGTCGAAAAATCAACTGTTTTGTTGAACATTCGTCTTCTTGAATAGAAAGTTCATATTTTTAGCAGTCATTTTTCTTGGTTTTAACTGATATTTAATCTTTTTTGTTTTGAAAATTAGTAATTAACAATAATTAATAGTTGAATCATCAACAAAATAGGTGAATTTTCAACAAAAGGGTTAAGTATTTTTCTGTCAAGTACGTGAATTTTTAAGAGAAAAAGATCAGTTCTAAATAAAAACTAGAATAGTTAAATTTCCACTTTAAACAAAGAATTTTCACCAAAATGAAAATAGACGAATTTTCGACCAGTTGATGTCAACCAAAATAGACGAATTATTAATAAAATAGTTGAATCCTCCGTCAAAAAGATGCATTCTCAACAAACAAGTCTAATTTTCTAGACAAATAGACGACTTCTCAGCAAAACATGAATTTTATACCAATTAGTTAAATTTTCAACTCATAAAGGATACATTTTAAACCTTAAATAAAACAGATATTTATTTTTAACCAAAGAAAAAACGGAATTTTCAACTAAATAGTGCAATTTTCAACCAAAGAGATGAATCTTTAAAAAAACAAATTCTTGGCAAAGTACGCTCAGAAAAACAAATTTCTTGAACGAAAAAAAACTTCTTCGATATACATTATTTAGTTGAATTAAATAAATGATGGTTGATGTAACAAAATATTCTACATTTGTTGATTCACACAAATTATTTTCTGAGTGTAGTTCAATTTTCAATCAAGTAGTTGAAATTCCAATCACATTGTGGAATTTTGAAGCCAAAAGGATGTATTTTCTACTAAAATAGTTGAATTTTTAACAAAAAATGACAACTTTTAACAAAGAAGTTAATTTTTAACCAAATAGTTGAATTTTCTACCAAAATAGTTGAATTTTCTATCCAAAAAGTCGAATGTCAAACGAGCCCTTTAACAAAATAGTTGCATTTTCAACAAAATAATTCAATTTTCAACCAAACAGTAGAATTTTTAAGCACACGAGATCAATTCTGAACCCAAAATATAAAGTTAGACTTTTCGAACAAAAATAATTAACTTTTAACAAAGAATAGTTGGATTTTCTGATCGGGGTAATTTTTTTTGGTCGAAAAGAGGAACCCCAAAATCCGCCCCTTTTTTGCGCCCAAGGTAGTTTTTGAAGGAAAGAACACAAATTGACGCAACAAAGCTCAAAATAATCGTCAATGCATGCTGTAACCGGGTTTTTCATTAGTTTACCCTTTCAACCCCTTTTAACACTGGAAAATTGAAAAACTACCCCTAATTGGGTTCTTGGTCATGAAGTACTTTCCACACCCTGATAGGGGTAATTTTTCGGCTTTTAAGGTTTGAAATGGTGCTAAGTAAGTATAATTAACGTAATTATTATACACGTACGCTAATTAATTTTATCGATGGGCAAAAAAAAATAATTTAAAAATATTTTATACACGTTCTTGTTTATGACGTATTTTCAACACCCTCATATGGGTAGTTTTCCAGTGTTAAAAGGGGTTAAAAGAGTAAACTAATGACAAACCCGGTTACAGCATGCATTGACGATTATTTTGAGCTTTGTTGCGTGAATTTATGACCTTTCCTTCAAAAACTACGTTGGGCGCAAAAAAAGGGGCGGATTTTCGGTTTATTTTGGGGTCCCTCTTTAACTGCTTATTAAAGCAAGTAACATATCATTGTAATCATAAAAAATGTATATTTCGAATATAATATTACAACATTACTAAATGCAAAATAAAAAAATATATATCGTATTTTATTCATCGTTAGGTACAAAGGCGGCAAGGGTCGGCGGCAGTAGTCTGGCGATACCTCAGCTGCGTGAGGGACCGCCATAGATTCAGTAAATATCGGCACCACTGCATCTCACTTATACACGAATTCCACTCACACATTGAAATTCGACTCACACATTGAAATCCGACTCACACATAATTCTTGGACTCACGCATACAACTTAAGGCTCACGCACTGAAAAGATTCGAGAAGAGGGGTTAAATAGCCGCCATATCCACGTGCTTTCACCGATTTTTTCACAATGTTGGTGCGTGTCCATACAGAATACACATGTCCAGTGTCCACGACCATTCTTCGCAATAAGCTCTAATCTCTCGCGAAATTGTAGAGTCGAGGTGGAATTTATATCGCGGCGGGACACACGCGAGATATCGGTACAACACGAAAGCCATTTTAGTCCCTCCCCTTAAAGTATCGTCTCGGGATAAACAGTAAAAATCATCAGAGGAAAGGTTCGCTATCGTAAATTTCACCTTCTTCGGAAACCACCAAGCCGGATCTTCTCCTTCATTATTCACCCGCCGAGAAACTTGTTTGATTTTCGCTTATCGTATTTCACGTTTCTGTATTACTTTATTTATTCTGTATGCGAAGAAGCACCTACTTACATTTTACAAATATTTGAAAGAGTGAGAAAGTTGCGAGGAAATCCTTATCAAAATTACTACAGTTATAAAATAGATAAACTAGAAAGTTTGAGAATTTTGCAAAAGATGGCCCCTTTTTCAAGAAATCTGATTTTTTCCAGTTTTCAAGAGTTCCCCTTTTTCTAACTTTTTTTTTCGCTTGAATGAAAACAGAATTAAAACAGAACCCAATGAGAAAGTCTCACTATTCTTGGTTAATTTTCTTGAAAACTTAACTATTTTTTTGAAAATGAAACTGTTAAAAAATTACCTTTTTGGCTGAAAATTCAAATTGATCTTACCTAATTAAAACTTCATGTATTTTTTTGAGAATTCGTCTTTTTTCGTAGAAAATTAATCTTCTTGGTTAAAAATTCAACTTTGTGGTTGAATATTCAAACATTTAGTTGCAAATGCATTTGTTTAGAATTGATCTTTGCTGAAAATTAGTTTTTTTCGTTTAGAATTAATTTTCTTGCCTGAAAATATAAATATTCCATTTTTGGTTAGAACTCATTTTGTTAAAAATTCGTATTTTTTGGTACAAAATTAAGCTTCTTGGTTAAAAAAATTACTTTTTTGGCTGAAAATTCAAGTATTTAGTTGAAAATTTATTTATTTTACTGAAAATTATTTTTTTTTGTTCAGAATTAATTTTCTTCCCTGAAAATGTAAATATTGCACTAATGATTGGAAATTATTATTTTTAAATTAAAAATTGATTATTCCTAATTAAAACTTCATGTATTTTGTTGATCATTCGTCTTTTTTCGTAGAAAATTAATCTTCTTGGTTAAAAAATCAACTTTTTGGTTGAAAATTCAAACATTTAGTTGCAAATGCATCTGTTTAAAATTGATCTATTTTTCTGAAAATTGGTTTTTTTCGTTAAGAATTAATTTTCTTCTCTGAAAATGTAAATATTCCATTTATGGTTGGAAATTATTATTTTTATTTTTTTAAATTGTAAATTGATTCTTTCTAGTTGAAAATTCCTATATTCTATTAAATAATCGTCTTTTTGATATAAAATTAATCTTTTTCATTAAAAAATCACGGTTTTGGTTAAAAATTCAAGCATTTAGTTGAAAATTCAGCTCTATGATTCAAAATTCATATATTTTGCTGAAAATTTGTTGTTTTCTTTCATTAAGAATACATTTTTTGGTCTGAAAATGTATCTATTTCATTTTTTGGTAGAAAATTATCACTTAAAATTTAAAATTGATCTTTTCTAGTTAAAAGTTCAGATATTTTGTTGAAAATTCGTCTTTTTTCGTAGAATAAATGTATCTTCTTGGTTAAAAAATAAACATTTTGGTTGAAAATTCAAGCATTTAGTTCCAAATTTATCTCTTTAAAATTTATCTATTTTACGGAAAATTAGTTTTTTTCGTTGAGAATTAATTTTCTTGTCTGAAAATGTAAATATTCCATTTTTGGTTAAAACTCGTTTTGTTAAAAATTCGTTTTTATTTTTGTAGAAAATTGTATGATGGATGAAAATTAATCTATTTTGGTTTAGGATTCAAGTATTTTGCAGAAAATTCGTAGTTTTTACAACGATTTAATGGAAAATTAAACTATTTGGTTTAAATTTAATATTTTTTAAATAAATATTTCATGTTGAAAATGAATATTTTTTGTTGTAAATTCAACTATTTTGTGAGAAAAATGAACTATTTATTTAAAATCAACTATTTATTTGCAATTCAACTATTTTGTTGCAAATTCACATATTTTGTTGCAAATTCACATAGTTTGCTAAAAATGCGTTTACTTGGATAGAAAGTTAATCTTCTTTGTTGAAAATTCATCATTTTTATTGAGAGTTCAAATTTTGTGTTAACAATTCTTGTTTTTAGTTAAATTCAGCTGCTTGAAAATTCGCTGTTTTTTCAATTATTTTTCTTATACTGAAAAAAATTATTACTTCTTGATGGAAAATTAACTTTCTCGTTGTAAAATTCTTCTTTTCTGGTTTAAAAGTCTACTGTTTTATAAAAAGTTCGACTTTTTAGCTGAAAAACTTTACTATTTTGTTAAGAAATCTTCTTTTTTCATTGAAATCAGCTGTTTTGATAATTCGTTTTCTTTTGTTAAAACATAACTTTTTAAACTAAAAATTGAACTATTCCACTTTTTATTGAAAATTAATCTTTTTAGTTAAAAATTCAACTAGTTGACTGAGAATTCATGATTTTGTTGAGAATTTAACTATTTTATGAGTCACCTTTTGTGACCAATTACCATTTTTTTTAGATTCATTTTTTATGGTACAAAAGTCATCTTTCTTGGCTTAAAATTTATTTCACTTGGCTGAAAATGAATTTTATTCTCGAAAATTCAATTTTTCTGGTTAAAGATTCAACCATCTTGAAAAAATTAGTATTTTTTTTCTGCATTACTAATTACAAAATAAAAAAGCGCACTAAACCAAAGCGTGCGATAATTCGGCAAAAATTGTTATTTTGGCAGAATTCTACTTGTTGTAAAATTGTTATATAATATTTCTGAAAAAAGGCTTTTCTCTTGCTAGAAACAAATTTTTTAGAATTTTTCAAAACACCTGATTTTTTTAAGTACCTAGTAGATTTCTAATAGATTTCAAGTTTTTAATTAATTATAGAGCTTTCAAAACTGGATTTTTTAATTATTAAAAATATTCAGATTGACGACGAAATTCAATGTTCGATAAACTGATAGGTAAGTGAAAATAACAACTACTAAACCATGCGATGATTCTACATATGCCCGTAAAAAAAATCTGTGTCTTTCTCCAACGATCTGTTTCCATTTTACGACCACTCTGAATAGTCCCATATAATATGCGTATGGCTACTTCCTTTGAATAATATTACCACCGCATTGGTCAATTTATTTCCAACTAAAAGGTGAGATTCACGAGTTTCAGATTACACTGAATACTCAGGTTCTTCCATCCTTTTCATTATTTTTCAGACAAAGAGTGAAGTAATCCCAAATGCAAAAACCCTCTCATAATTTAATTTTCATATCCTCCTTTATATCCTCCACCTCCTTAACCACTGGGTATTAAAAACTAAATTCGCGATATTTTCCGTGAGTGTTCTGGTTCTAATAAAATTGGTTCTAGAAAAAATATAAGAGACGATAGAATGATAAAAAATCGAGTTAATTAAAGCTAGAATAAATTTTGTTGTTCAACTCAGAGCACCCTAATTTAATCTTAAGCCCGAAATGACAAGATCGGAAATAAAACCGACAAGACGCCCGATTCGATATAAAATCAAATCACGCGGAGAAGGTAGTTTCATCGGATTAAATTTTAATTCTAAATTAGGGGATGACATATTGGAACGATGTTGGCAAACATCCCCTGGAATAGGGGGCGTTCGTTCTCGGAACACTGAACCCTCCACGATCCGGTCTACCACTCCATAGCCCCCAGCTACCACCCCTAAACCCTGTAATTCCATAGAACCCCTAGGCTCTAATTACAATTCTGGGCTAGCGTTCTCCAACCCCGGAACCCATATTTCTACTACCCTCAGCATCGTTACATGCAAATGCCACCGTGTCTCTTTTTGCCAATAAAAGTCCTCTCGCGATGCAAGGAAGAATATTCCACGCTCGTGGGATCGTACTTTCGGAAAATTTCCAAGCCATTGCTTTAAAAAGGTGGACTATTCATTGCCTGGCTTTTTTAGCAAAGAAGGTTTTTTTCATATTCTGTCGAGTTCACTAAAAGAATTTTATTCAGAAGTAAACGACTTTGAAAATCGTTGGGTTTTGGAACAGAAAATAAATGTTTTAATTGTAAAAATGTCCTTTGAGAAACATCAATTGAAAAATGGACAGAAGATCGATTCCTCCTATAACTGACCAAGTATGTAAGTTAATTTAATTAGTAAGTGATCAATGGACACAATTGTAATTTATTGTAGCCCGCCAATTGTTTCAAGGACCCATAACTTAAATTGTGACAGCATTTTTTTCATTAATGAAACAAGCAATTAATATCAATCCAGGAAATATAAGAAGATATAATCTAAAGTAAAAAAGTGCAACCTTACTTCCAAGCAATCACGTAATTATCCATCTGCTTACATTTAGAAGGAATTGCTTGAAAGGTGCATTTATTTAAGAAATAGAGTCAATTAAGTTAATTAAAGTTCTGTTCTGAAGCCAACATTCAATTAAACTGATGAAACTTTTTCTTTTTGTATGTATCACTTCAATTTAATTTTAAAATCTATAGAATCTATGATAAAATATTTTGTCTTTTTTTTTTGTTAAATTAAATCAAAGTTGCTGCAGGTCAAGAAATTCAACAAAGTTAGAGAAAGC
>CAKNXH010061955.1:0-36037 GCA_932178445.1 Andricus quercusramuli | reverse complement strand
CGCGCAAAAAAATTACTATTGGTAACAAGGTGTTTGGGGAGCAGTGAAAGTAAGTTTTTAATAGTACGTTTTATGATGATAAATTTGGACAAAGTTTGCGGATATTTCAAAAGATGGCCCTCGAGCGGTTATAGTTTTCCCTTTCTTTCCCCTACACCCCTCTTTTCCCTTTTTTAAAATTAATTTTTTTAATTAATAAAAACCAAAAGTCATCTTTCTTGGTCAAAAATTGAAAATTTAACTATTACATTTTTAGAAAATTAATCTTCTTAGTTAAGCAAATTATCTTTTGACTTGGATGTTGAGCTCTTTTATTGAGAATTAATTTTTTCAACTAAAACTGTAACTTTCTATTTTCGGTTAAAAATTGATATTTTCAATTGAAAATTGATGTTTTCTAGTTTAAAATTCAACTATTTTGTTGGGAATTTAAGTATTTTGTTGGAAGTACAACTAATTTGTTAAGAAGTCATATTTTTTTTATCAAAAAATTAACTCCTTGGTTGGACGTTAAACTATAATTTGTTCAAAGTTCACTTTTTTGGCTGAAGATTAATGCCTTTGGTTAAAAATTTAATTATTCCATTATTATAAAATTAACCAACTTGGTTAAAAAATCATCGTTTGGGTTGAATGTTGACCTCTTTTGTTGCAAATTCATTTTTTTGTTGAAGATTCATTTTTTTCTTGAAGATTCATTTTTTTCTTGAAGAATCATCATTTTAGTTGAAAATTCATCTCTTCGGTTGAAAATTTAACGATTTTGTTGAATTTTCGTTTTTTTTGTTTAAATGTTCTGACAATTTTTATAAATAAAAATGGAACTATTCCATTATTGGTGGAAAATTGATATTTTTAATTAAAAATTGATCTTTTCTAGCTAAAAATTCAACTATTTAGTTTAAAATTGATGTGTTTTGTTGAAGATTCGTATTTTTTTGTGAAGAAAATCTTTTTGATGAAACATCCATTTTTTTTAAATGCAATTGTTGGGTTGAAAATGAATATGTCTGGTCTGATTTTTGAATTACTTTATTGAAAGATTGTTGTTTTTTCGTTTTTAAGAATTACTTGTTGAACTAAAAATGTAAATTCCATTTTCAGTTGATAATTTATATTTTAATTGAAAGTTAACCTCTTCTGGTTGAAAATTTAACAACGTGGTTGAAAATTAACTTGGTTCATGAAAATTTAACTATTCCACTTTTGGTTGGAAATTTATCCTAAGTTGACAATTAAACTATTTGGTAGAAAAGTGATGTAATTGAAAATGTTTCTTTTTGGCTAGAATATTAATCTTGTTTGTTGAAAATTCATCCTTTCATTGAGGATTCGAATATTTGACTCAAAATTTGTTATTTTTTTTGAGTTCAACTACTAAAACTAGTTGAAAATAATTTTTTTTAAATTAATTTTTCAAACTGAAAATTTGACGATTCCATTTTTGGTACAAAAAAACATATTTTTTAGTTAAAAATTCAACTACATATTTGATTTGAAATTCATCTCTCTGGATTAAGGATTTTGGATTTTGTTTGAGGATTCAACTATTTTGTTACAAATTCGTTGTTTTTCGTTTAATTCGCCTGGTTAAAAATTCGTCTTCAGGTGAAAAATTAATCTTCTGTGGTAGAACATTCATCTTTCTTGGTTAAAAATTAATTTTGTTTTTTAAAATTTAACATTTCGGGTTGAAAAATATAGCATTGTTAAAAAATTCGTCGTTCTGGCTTGAAAATTAAACAGTTTTTGTATGAATTTTCATCTTCTTTGTTTGAAAATTCGACCATTTGGCTAAAAATGCATCTTTGTAGCTTGGCAATTCAACTATTTTGATAAAGTCATCTTTTTTTATCAAAAATTGAACTGTTTTATTAAAAACTCGTCCTTTTCGATTAAAAATTCATCTTTTACGGTAGAAGTCATATTTCTTTGTTAAAAATTCATCTTTCTTGCTTGAAAATGAACTTTTTTATTTAAAATTTATCTTTTCGGATTTAAAAGTCAAATTTTTTCTACAAAATTCAACTTTTTAGCTTGAAAACTCAACTATTTTATTGAAAATTCGTCTAGTTTCCTTGGAAATTCAACAATTTGATTAAAATTGTTTTTAATTCATGAGAAAGAATTATTTTTCGAAGAAGTCAATATTTATTGCCTAAGTCGCAACAAATCTGACAAATTCGTAGTTTTAAATAAATTCCCGTCTTTCCCGGCCAGTGCCCACCCTGAATATAGTTTCATTTTGTTTCCTGACTCATGTGAAAATCACAATGGCGGCGCATCATGAACAGCTGGTTCCACTTGGCGAATAAAATTGTCTCTTCTAGGGATGGTAAATATTGTTTAGAATATTCGAAAATACTAATTGTGCCTATTCTTTTGAGATTCTATTTTTCCAAGTTGCATTTACAAATTTTGATGGGACATCTTGATTTGAAACGCTTCCAATTTGGACGCTTTATTTCGAGTATTTCTGAAAAATAAATCTTCAATGTCAACTGCAAGCCATATGGCATCAGATACAAAAGGCTCTTCGACTTCCTGAGAACAAGAGTGAGCCATCAAGAGACAAGAAATGCTGAAATGAAGAAATAGACCCAAAAAGTATGCATAAAAAAAAGGGTACCTGGATTTTGTTCTGAGTAAGACTCGACCAAATTCTTGGAAAGAGTCTGAGATTGTCTCATTGCCTCAAGGAAGCCATAAATCTTTCTGAAATTGAGGAAATAGAAACGAAGAGACATATGTCAATTGCAGATTTGTTCGGACAATAGGAGCTAAGAGCCGGAGAACCTAAGAAGTCGAAAAGTACTTTGGAAAAAAAAAATACTGGATGTTACAAAAAATTCTACCATGTGCTAATTTGATTTACTGCATCCTCAGGGACGACATTCTCACAAAGTCTACAATAATAGACCAATTTTCTTCAAGATTTCAAGGATATTTTAACCTAATTTTGTGTGTAGAAAAAAAAAGATGAATAGCTTTTTACTGAAGATATCTAAAACTAAGGGAAATAATCTTTGTATCTTCAACAGAGACACTAATCATTAAATTTAAAGAATGACCATAAAATTGCACTTAGAGATATTGTCACTATTTACTTAATTTAGGAGACTTGTAACTGATAAAAAAGCAACTATTTATAAAAGCAGATAACGCTAAAAAAGCGGTATTGTAGAATCGTAAAATGACTTTGAAGGTAGGTAAAATAACAATAAGAATATAGCGTTTTAATATAATTTTATGAATGACAAACATATTTGATTGAGTTAGAATTATAAGTATGTATTTGTGTATATATTATATGAAAAAATAATAAAATTCGAATTTAAGTATTGTGGTTTTCACAATACAACAATTTGAGTAACCCAGTTCAATTATACTGTCTTTATTACCATCTGCAGTCTGCAACTAGCAGTGAAGGACCTTTTACAGTCAACTTCATTATGTCTGATGATTCGTAATGACTCTATTGAGTTCAAGGCACGTATTAGGGCGAATTGAGAATCTGCTAAGTGCTCAAATTCAAGACTATAATAGGAATGAAAAGAATACAAATAACTTTAAATTTTAACATCTTTTTAATTTATAACCACCGGATAATATAATATTTTATTAAAGGATGATTGTGTCTTATAAAATATTAAAACAATTTTTTTTTAAATATTCACTACTATAATAAAATTAAATTCTAGAACTCCTAAATATCTTTTAAACTGACTCCTTATCATAAATCTTTCAAAATAAAAAAGATTGATTTCCTCTTTTCTATTTTTGTCCAAAGAAACACATTTTTTTATTTTGATTTTAGGAATTGCAATAGGAGCATTTTGTGGTGGTTGTCTAAATTTTATCGTTGAATTCTTGTATTATTTTCAGGAATTCTATATATTGACTTGATTATTGGACGTTAGATGAGATTTTGAATTTGATTTTAGTCTGATTCAGAATTCTTGAATTTCAGTTTTCATTAAATATTCATTTTTCAACCTGAAAATTCACCATTTTTGGTTGATAATTCCACTATTTTTTTCCACTGTTTTTATTACTTTTTTTTTTTTTTGAGAATCTGTCATTTTTGGTTGAAAATTTATATTCTTGGGTTGAAAATTGAACATTTTTGTTGAAAATTAATTTTTCACACTGAAAACTTCACTATTTAATTTTTTGTTGATAACATGCCGCTTTTAGTGGCAAATTCAACTATTTGGTAGAAAATTCGTCTTTTTTGGTTAAAATTTTTATTATGTGTTTGAAAAAATATTCTAGAGAGAATACATCTTTTTTTCATGAAAATTAATTGTTTTTACAGAAAATGTAACTATTTTATTTTTGGTTAAAAATTCAACTATTTGATAAAAAATTCAACTATTTGGTAGAAAATTCATGTATTTTGTCGAAAATTCGTCTTTTTGGTTAAAATTTTATTATTTGTTTGAAAATTGAACTATTTTGTCTAAAATTAATTTTTTTCCTTGAAAATTGAATGTTTTGAATGAAAATGTAACTCTTCCATTTTTGGATGAAAATTAATATTTTTTGGTTAAAACTTCAAATATTTGGTAGGAAATTCATGTATTATGTTGAAATTTTGGCTTTTTTGGTAGAAATTTTTATTATTTTCTAGAAAATTCAACAATTTTTTCAAAACTTCACCATTTTTGGTTGATAAATCTACTATTTTATTAGATTTTTTGTTAAGAATTTATCTTTTTGGGTTGAAAATTTAACTACTTGGTTGAAAGTGGAAGTACTTTGTTAAGAGTTCCATTTTTTGTTGAAGATTCATAATTTTGTTTGAAAATTCATCTCTTGGGTTGAAAATTGAACTATTTGGCTGCAAATTCGTTTTTTTTTTTGTTGAGAAATATTTTTTTTAACTGAAAACTATTTCATGCTTGGTTGAGAATATATCTCTTTTAGTGGCAAATTCAACTATTTGGTTGAAAATTCGTCTTTTTTGGTAAAAATGTTTATTATGTGTTTGAAAATTGAACTATTTCGTTGAAAATTCGTTTTTTTTTTGTTGCAAAGTAATTTTTTATCTGAAAACTTCATTATATAATTTTTGGTTTGAAATATATCTCTTTTAGTGGAAAATTCAACTATTTTATTGAAAGTTCAACTATTTTATTGAAAATTCATGTATTTTGATAAAAATTCAACTTTTTTGGATAAAAATTGAAATTGCACTATTTTGTCAAAAATTAGTTCTTGTTTCTTGAAAATTATTTCTGAAAATGTAACTGTTCCTTTTTTGGTTGAAAATTGATCTTTTTGTTTGGTTGAAAAGTCAACTTTTCGGTAGAAAATTCATGTATTTTGTCGAAAATTCGTATTTTTTGGGTAACAATTTTATTATTTTATTGAAAATTTAGCTTCAGTACCATCGGAAATTGTTAGTGCGACCATTAAAAATCACTGCTGACTTTGAAACGTGATTACTCGTCCGAAAAAGAAGCAAGAAAGTTTTTTAAAAAACCATTAGAAAGCTTACGAAATTTCGCGTCGAATGACTCCTAGCAGATATTTTTGATATTTTGAAGAAAATATACCACGTGAAAAGTTTTTTAAAAAGATAAAAGAATTTTTCGAAAAATCCTACTTTTAATTGAAGCCAATAACACTTCAAAAATTTGCACGGGCTCCCATGATATTCCAAAAAATTCTAATCGTGTCTGCGTAGGGTTTCGCGCTTGGACATTTTTAATCATAACTCGGTAACCCATCAAGATATTCTAAAATTTATCGGCTCGAATTTAAGATTAGACTTTAAAGAGTGTTTGTTTAAAATTTCAGATTTTTCTTACAACTTTCCTAGGTCATGCCACAAGTTGAATTCGAGGTACAAAATTCGAGAAATTCTTGGATTAAAAAAAAAACTTCTTATGTCGTATATTCTTTTCAAAAGGACAAACACATCTCTATTTGGGCTCAATCGACGCAGAATTTAATAAGCTTTTTAACGTTTTTTTTTTAAGTTTCTCACTTCTTTTCTGAACGAGTAATCACGTTTCAAAGTCAGCCGTGACTTTTAGTACCGGTCGCGCTAGCCCTCTAGATAATTTCCGACGGTAGTGTACAACATACACCAACGTCCGATCTGAAAACGGAAATTTCTGAAGAAATTTCAAAAAGGAAATCACGTCCTCCAACAACTATCCGAGAGGACAAATTTTCCGAGTCGTTGACTCGAGGACGCAAATCGCATCCGAGTTCGGATGAGCGTGTAAGTGAAGTCTCCCAAACTACATAGCAATCGGTGGTGAATCGTTATTCGAGATTCAATCGGACAAAGAACAAGCGATCCCTATCTACTATTTACTATCCTCCCCTCAAAGAAAAACCGATCTCTACTTTGTTGAAAACTAAAAAGAATGAAAAACGACGCATTAACAAGCTTTTTTTTCACTATAAAATTTGTCACAATTCATCATGAGTTACAACAAACATACAAACATACAAAAAAAAAACCAATAAAAGCTGAAGATAGAAAAACCCCCCTGGGAGTCCCTGACTGCCTGGCGTCAAGTTTGTGTTGGCAATTCTGCAACCACGCGGACAAAGGGGTTCCCCGGGCGCATGCGTCTCGCCCATTGGCGCAGGGTAACGATCCCACCCCCGTTCGAACTTGTCCCTTCCCACTGTGCTCCTAGCCACTGCTTTCGCTCGTCTGGAACGCGCGATCGGCTCACGCAGAAATTCCTACACCACTGAGAATAATACCCTATGTACATGTTCACGAGTGTGGAGTATGTACTCCTGTGTATTCGAATATACGTATATGTATACTGCTCCTGGGTGCACCCATACCATTAAACTGGCTGCGGGACGGTACAAAAGCTGGAAATGGAGCCTTTAGTTTTTATCGGGGGATAAAGTCGTGATAAGCTACGCCAGGGATGTAGCGTGAAACAGAGCGTGGCTCAGTACTGGAACAAAAACTCACCAGCAAACTGTCACTGCAATTTAGAAATGAACTTCGAGAATAAAAGGTTTTTCCGAAATGGTTTCTATTGTGGTTTATTGCAAAAAGATCGGCAAAATGTAGACTGCTGATGACTTTGAAACACGATAACTCGGTCAGAAATGAAGCTAAACGATTTTTTTTACAAATTGGTTAGAAATAATATGAAATTCCGGATCGGTGACCCTTAGTAGAGATCTTTTTGATATTTTTAAGAGGATATATCACGTAAGAAGTTTTAAAATCAAATTTAAAGCTTTTGAATTTTGTGCCTTCATTTCAACTCATGTTATGACCCAGTAGGGCTCAGAAAGGGTTACTTTTTCGTAAGTTACTTCTTGATCCACGGTTACTAAAAAGTTACTTATTTTATGAAAAGGTTACTTTTGGTTACATTTTTTGTCCGAAATAACGAAATGAATATTATTTCATTAATCGTATTATTTAAAAACTTGAGAAAAATGTAAAAACTCAAATTTTTCAGTAAATTTGGCACTTTAGAGCCGGAAAAATTAGGAAAAACAATAAAATAATAATCAGTTCGTATGCAAAATGTATAATAAGGGCTGTTAATTAAATTATTATGAATCCTGATCAGTCGAAATTTAGCGACTTTAAATCTTTTTTGTTGAAATTTTAGATTAAAATTCGCCTTTTTTGGTAGAAAATTAATATTCTTGATTGAAAATCACATCTTTGTTTTAAAATATATAATTTCATTTAAAAATTCATCTTTTTTGTTAGAAATGTACTTATTTTATTGAAAATTCGTCTTTTTCGGTTGAAGATTCCCCTGTTTTCATAGAAAATATATTTGGTAGACAGATAACTTTTTTGTCAAAAATCCATATTTACTGGTTGAAAATTCAATTGTTTTGTAAAAATGGGTCTTTTTGGCTTAAAAACTCAACAATTTGATTGAAAAATAACCTATTTTGTTGAAAAATCGTCTTTTTTTAATGAATTCTACTGTTTTTATATTAAATTAAAATCTTTTTGGATTATTGTATCAATTATTACATTTTTCGTTAAGAAATCATCTTTTTTAGTCAGAAAAAATCAACGATATTGTTAAAAGTTAAACGACTTTCTTAAACATACATTTTTTTGTTGAAGATTCATAATTTTGGAATTTTGGTGGAAACTTCTTGTTTAAAACAATATTCTTTTCGGTTAAAAATTCAAGTATTCCAGTTAAATATTTACCATTTTAGTTGCAAATCCATTCATTAGGTTGAAAATAAAATTACTTGGTTGAAAGTTATCTTTTGTTACAATTTTTTTGTAGAAGATTTGAAAAATGAGCTGTTTAATTGAAAACTTGTTTTTTCTTTAGATGATTTTCGGTTGAAATTTGTTTGTTTTTTTTTTCTAGCTGAAAATGTAACTATTATTCCAGTCGAATATTTCATAATTTTAGTTAAAAACTTATCTCTTTGGTTGAACATTCATTTTTTGACTCAACATAAATTATTCAATTTTTGGTTGAAAAATGATCTTTTTTATATGAAAATTCGTCTTTTTAGGTAGAAATTAGTCTTTTTGGTTGAAACTTCATCTTTTTGGTCAAAAATTCAATTATTCTAGTTGAAGATTTATCATTTCACTTAAAAATTCATCTTTCTGATTGCAAATTCAACTATTCCAGTTAAATATTCACGATTATATTTTTAAATTCATCACTTTGTTTGAAAATGTAACTAATTTTTTGATTGTTGAAAGTAATTTTTTTAACTGAAAATTTAACTTATTCCGATTGAAAATTCTATAGTTGTAGTTGAAAATCCATCTGTTTGGGTAAACATTAATTTTTTAACTTGAAATTGAATTATTTAAGTTTAATCTGTAAATCAAAGTTAAAAATTAAGTTTAAAGTTAAATCCATATTTACTGGTTGGAAACTTAACTTTTTTGTAAAAATTTGTCTTTTTGGCTTGAAAACTCAACAATTTGGTTGAAAAATAACCTATTTTGTTGAAAAATCGTCTTTTTTAAATTAATTCTGTTTTTTTATATTAAATTAAAATCTTTTTTGGTTAGTGTATCATCTATTACATTTTTCGTTGACAATTCATCTTTTTTAGTCAGAAAAATTAAACCATTTTGTTAAAAGTTGAACTACTTTCTTAAACGTACTTTTTTTGTTGAAGATTCATAATTTTGGTGGAAACTTCGTCTTTTTATCATCAATTAAAGCTTAGAAAAACTTTAAAAATCTTAACGGGTTCCCAAGGTATGATTGAAAATTTCCAAACGTGTCTGCGTCGCCGTTGGGGACTGAAACTTGACACAGACACGCTTGGACATTTTTAGTCATATCTCGCGAACCCGCGAATATTTTTGAAGTTTTATTGGCTTAAATTGAAGATGAAATTTCAAAGATTGCATCCTCTGATTTTCAAAAATTTTCTACAACTTCCCTAGATCATAGGGAAAGTTCAACACGAGTTGAAGTCGATGTTGCAAAATTCAAGAATTTTTTTTTTAACTTCTAGCGTGATATTTCCTCTTCAAAATATTAGAATTATTTCTACTAGAGGTCATTCGACGTAGAATTTCATAAGCTTTCTAACCATTTTTAAAATAAATATCTAGCTTTATTGTTGACCGAGCTATCGTGATTCAAAGTCATCAGTGACTTTTACTACCGTTCGGACTAACCCCGTAATTTCCGAAGTTAGGGTACCCATCAGAAAATGATCTGGGACCTGAAATATTAATTAACAACCGGAGAAACAAAAATATGATAAATTAATTTATTATCGGGAAACCCAAAAATTTGATTCAGAGACCGGAATTTTTCTCTCGGTAGTAATATGAGAATTAAAAGTGGTTTCATATATTTGAATATTCTAATTCTGAGTTGGAACTGATTAAAATATTACAGAAATTTTAGATTAATAAAAACGTAACAGCTGATTTACTTAGATGAAACTTTTTATTGATTATTTTCATATATGCTTCACAGATAAGGCATTATCCTTTCACAATTGAGAGATAATTAATGAAAGCATCCATAATATAATGAAACGAATTAATTAATTGCGGAATAATAAATGCAAAATGAGTCTATTATATTTCTCCCTCAACATTCCGATCATTTGTCAACAAAAACATCAAAAATAATTTACGAGTACAACTTGTAATGGTCATGATTCATGAAACGTGGACGCCTGTCCATAAAAAGAGATCATAACTTCTCTTAAGCCTTTTACTACACTTTACACAAGACTGGGCATAAACCGGAAATGACTCTTTTTTGCATGAGACGTTACCAACCTCACAAACGTTTGTTAATTCCCGGCAGTACATCTTCCGTTAAAAGATTTACAACTTTCACAAACTTAAAATAAAATTGGTTAAAAATTACTTCTTCAAAGGCTTTTTAATTGAAGTCTAAATTATATTTAGGAATTTATGTAAAAACCAGGCCAATTATTAAATTATGTCTATACTGATAGAAAATCTGTAATTATTCTGGAAAGTTGAATCGTTTAATGCCGCAATGTTTAGAACCTGAAAGTTGCGGACGTCTATTTTATATTACTTCTGAACAATTTAAAAAGTATTATTACAAATAAGTTTCTTGAATAATGAAGAAAAATATAAGGAAAACCTGCCTGAACTAGAATTAAGTTTTGGAATTAATGTTCATTACGCTCTAAAATTTCTCTTTATTAAAGTTTAGGAAACAGTTGTATGAACTATATAGAACAAATTTTGACACGCCCTCTGATCTCCCTTCTAGCATACATTCCCCCAATTTGATCTTAATTAAAAGAAATGTACAGCTTCCTGCAATCAGCTTCAATAATTCACATCTGGAGAAGAAATAAATTTGAGGAAAATGGCCGAGCCCCCAAAGCGTGTTCTGCCCCTAATTGGGGCCGACTTTGTTGAACTCCATTGTTGAAAATTCTTTTTATTTATGGTTGATAATTAATTTCTTTACTGGAAATATAACTTCTCCACTTTTTGTTGAAAATTTATCTGTTTTAGTTGGTTAAAAAATCATCTTTGTTTTTGGTATAATTCCACTGTTTTAGATTTCAAATTCAAATATAAGTACTTGGTTGGTTGAAAGTTAACCATTTTGTTGAAAATTCTTTTTTTTGTAGAAAATTAATCTTCTTTGTTGAACATTCATCAGAAAAGTCGTCATTAAAATTTCTTGGCTGAACATTCATCGTTCTCGATTAAAAATGAACTCTTTTGTTGCAAATTCAATTTTTTTGGTTGAATTTTCACATTTTTTGTTTTACATTCATGTTTTTGGATAGAAAAATTTAACTATATAATGGTAGAAAATAATTTAATTATTTCTTAAGAAATTAACTTTACTGTTGAAAATTCATACTTTTTAGTCAAAAATTCAACTGTTTGGTAGAAAATTAACTTTTATGTTGAACATTCTTGAAAAATTTTCTTTCATTGTAGAAAATACATCTTTCTTGGTTTAAAATTGAACTTTTTGATTGAAAAGTCCATTTTTCGATTTGAAAATTCAACTATTTGGTTGAAAACGCAACTGATTGTGGTTTGATTTTATTATCTTTTGTTGGAAATTTTGACAAATTTGTACAACTCAACTGTCTTAGTTGAAAATGAACTTTTTTGTTCAAACTTAAAATTTTCGAGTACAAAATTCTAATATTTCAACTAGATGCTTAAAAGTTAACTTTTTTGTTGAAAATTCAACTTTTACTTAGAAAATTCAACTATTTTGTTGACAATGAACTTTTTTCTATAATATTCATAGTTTTAGTTGAAAATTCAACTATTTTATTGAAAATTTGTCTTTTCGGGTTGAAAATTCAACTATTTTGTTGAAAATGAACTTTTTCATTGAAAATTCATGTTTCGGGTTGAAAGTTCAATTGTTTTGTGGAAAATGTTTTTGGTTGAAAGTTATTTCTTTTTGTAGAAATTGTAATTTCTTCCAAATTTATTATTGGGGGCCAATACAATCCCCCAGCGATTATTTTCAATTGTTTTGGTTGAAAATAGAACTACAATGTTAAAAATGCATTTTTTTGTTGAAGATTCATCATCATTTTAGTTGAAAGTTCATCTCTTTGGTTGAAAATTTAACTGTTTTTTTTTTTAATTCGTTTTTTTTTTTTGAAAAATTATTTTCTTTGCCTGATAATTTAATTATTCCATTTTTGTTTCTTCTTTCTTAGTTAAAAACCCAAATACTTCGTTCAAAATTATCTTTTTGGTTGATAATTCAACTATTTAGTTAAAAATTCATCTAGTTTGTTGAAAATGCAACATATTTCGACTTGAAATCTAATAAATAAAAAAAAAAATAATTATTCCCCTATTTTCGTGAAAAAACACCATATTTTCCACGTTTTGAGAACATTTTGGACAACGAGGGTATTAAAAATAGAACTACGATGTTAAAAATTCATTTTTAGGTTGAATATCCATCATTTTAGTTGAAAGTTTATCTCTTAGGTTGAAAATTTAACTATTTTATTAAAAATTCGTTTTTTTTTCTTAAACAATTATTTTCTTTCCCTGATAATATAACTATTCCTTTTTTGTTTCTTTTTTCTTATTTAAAAACCCAACTACTTCGTTCAAAATTATCTTTTTGGTTGATAATTCAACTATTTAGTTAAAAATGCATCTAGTTTGTTGAAAATGCAACATATTTCGACTTGAAATCTAATAAATAAAAAAAAAATAATTATTCCCCTATTTTCGTGAAAAAACACCATATTTTCCCCGTTTTGAGAACATTTTGGGCAACGAGGGTATTAAAAATAGAACTACGATGTTAAAAATTCATTTTTAGGTTGAATATGCATCATTTTAGTTGAAAGTTTATCTCTTAGGTTGAAAATTTAACTATTTTATTAAAAATTCGTTTTTTTTCTTAAACAATTATTTTCTTTCCCTGATAATATAACTATTCATTTTTTGTTTCTTTTTTCTTATTTAAAAACCCAACTACTTCGTTAAAAATCATATTTTTGTTTGTTAATTCAAATATTTAGTTAAAAATTCATCTAGTTTGTTGAAAATGCAACATATTTCGACTTGAAATGTAATAAAATCGGCACCAAAATTATTCCCCTATTTTCGTGAAAAATCACCATATTTTCCCCGTTTTGATCGTATTTTGGGCAACGAGGGGGATAGGATGGTAAAAAATAGCCTAAAATGGGCAATATACTTTATGAACGGCCCCTAATTGGAAAAAGCTCATTTCCGAAATTGCTGAGACTGCTTAACGAACATTAACACCATCTCGTATGTTAGTTTGAGCAGGAAAAACGCATCGCAGGGTGGAAAAGGAAATGGAAAAGTCATGGAATGGCACCGTCGTGCCATTCGGTATTGGCTATCTCGAGCTTACAAGATTACCCAAGTTCCCTGGGGAAGCGAAAACCACCCCAGGATCGTAGCCCCCATACTGTGCTACTCGCGACCCGCCCCCGCCCCTATCTCGGTATAGCTAAAGGTCTATATCGCGCACCGTCAAACCTGCCCGAATTGCTCGTCGTCGTGTTATGCAAACGGGCACATTTGTTACGATAGTACCCGCCAGGGTGTCGTTCTCCACTACCGCGTCATGCCATAGTAACACAGCCATCGAGTATCACAGTCATAGGGCATAAGCATAGCATAGGCAAGCAAGCGGGAATTTCAACCTTTAGGCGACGACAAAACGAGTCTCTTTTCATGCGATTTTGAACGACGTATTGTCATAAATGCGCACTTACGACCCCTAAAATGGGTTTGACATGTACATTTTTAGAGGGTTGGGGTTTCCTTAGGTTAGAGGGTTGGGGTTTCCATTTTGGAGATCAAGTCTTTTTTTATGGGGTTGGATAGCTGAATGAGAAATAGGCAATGGAGGGGTGGAATGCTTTAAAGGTGTTTTTGAAATTTGGGGAGATGATAAATTTTGAGTATCCGATCCAAGTTTGATGAGGTGTAACAAATGCTAGAAGAGTCTGAAGTAAAGAAATCTTGCATTTAGGGGTGTAGATTCCGTAGACGATTTTAGTTTCCCGGGTTTTTCATCGGGTTCTCTCAATTTTCTGTTTTTCTGGTTTACTTTTTTTTTTAATCAACAAAATATCAAAAAATGCTGAAAAAATTGTTTTGAACTTTGGGAAATGGTTTTTAATTAAAGATTATGTATGAGAAAAAATTGAAAAATTCCTAAAATTAATAATTCAGATAGTTACAAATTGATTGTACACTTCCATTTAATGTGTTTAAACTCACAAAAATAAATGCTTAATTTTTAAGTATTTACAGAATTTTCGTTTTGTCAAATGCACGAATCACAGCCCAAAAAAAGCTCAAAATGGAAAATAGGGTAATTCTTTCACGAAAAAGGGGAAACATTGAAACGAAAAATTACATGTAGAAAAGAAGAAAGAAATTTTATATATTTAAATATCGTTCTCATAATCAAGAATATTTTTTCTTTAAAAAAAGACTATAGTTAAATCGAGAAAAAATACTTGAAATTTTCAAGCTAAAAAGTTGAATTTTTTAGAAAACATTTGACTTTCAAACCCGAAAAGATGAATTTCTATCAAAAAAGTTAATTTTCAAAAAAAAAAGATGAATTTTCAATCAAAAAGACGAATTTTCCACCAATAATAACCGAGAAAGAACAACAATCCAACCAAATGTTAGATTTTCATGCCAAAATAATGAAGTTTTTTACAACACAATTATATTTTAAACCCGCATATATTAATTTTCAACAAAAAAGTTATCTTTTAACCAAATATTTCGAGATTCAAACCAAAAAGACGAATTTTTTATAAAAAAGTTGAATTTTCAACCCGAAAATATGAATTTTCAACTAAGTACTTGAATTTTTCACCAAAGGTAACAAGTAGTAAAAATTGTTAACCGAACATTTTTTTTTATCAAAATAGTAAAATTTGTAACGGAATAATTAAATTTTCAGTCAAAAGAGATGAATCCTGGACCAAAAATATGATAGTAGACTTTTTAAATAAATAGAATTAACTTATAAGCAAAAAAGATGACTTTCCAACCAAAAGATGAATTTTCCATGCGAAAGAGCGATTATTGAATTAAAAAAAAATAAATGATCAACAAAAGATATGAATTTCGAACCAAAAAAGGTGACAAAAAAAATGTTGAATTTCCCACAAAATAATGAAAATTTTAACCAAATAATAAACTTTTTAACCAAAAAGATGAATTCTCCCCCAAAAAGACGAATTTCCTATAAAATAGATGAATTTTTAATCCAAAGGGACGAATTTTCCTTCCAAAAAGACGAATATTCAACAAAACAATTAAATTTTATACAAAATGAATAAATTTTGAAAAAAATAGTCGAGTTTTTAACAAACTTATTATATTTTAAACCAAACAGATGAATTTTAAACCAAAAAGTAATAGTTGATATTTCATCCAAAAAATAATTGAAAATAAAAAACAGTTTAATTTAACAAAAAATGACGAATTTTTTACAAAAGAGTTGAATTTTCAACCCGAAAATATGAATTTTCAAGAAAGGTAAACACACAGTTAAATTTTCTACCACAATAATAATTATTTTTTTAACCAAAAAATATTAATTCTCAATCATAGTTGCATTTTCAACAAAAATGACGAAGTTTCAACAAAACAGATGAATTTTATAAGCCAATCAGATGAATTGTTTATAAAACGGTACAATTTTCAACCCGAAAATATGAATTTTCAACAAAAAAATCATTAATTTTCTGATGTTAAATTTTGTCGAACTACTGGTCAAATAATTTTCTAGATCGACAAAATTTAACATCAGAAAATGAATTAATTACCCTGGTCGACAAAATAACATCTTCCATTAGAAAAGATCATTTTCAAACAAATAAATTTGCAATTAAAAGAATTGATTTTCAACAACAAAAAAAACTTTTCAACAAAAGTAATTAGATTGTCAACAACATAATGCATACATTTTCAACTAAAAACGATCAATATTCTCAAGCGAAAATGTGAGAGTTAAATTTTTCCTTAAAAAAATAATTTGCAGCCAAAAAATGAATTTTCGACAAAATAGTATAATCTTTAACCAAATAGTAGAATTTGCAACCAAAAGAGATGAATTCTACCAAATGGATAACAGTATGAGTAGACTTTTCAACCGAAAATAGTTGGATTTTCTTATTAGGAATATTAGGATTCACTGCTTCAGTCGGAATTTGAGCGAAATAAACGAGAAAAAGGTGAAGTTTCTTCAAAACAGGGGAAAAAGAGGAATTCTTAAAAAAAGGGGGAAATAGGGGCATAGGGGCATAGAGGATGAAAACAAGAGAAAAGAAACTCTTTTTAAAAAAAAGGGGTAAAGAGGGGAATAGGGGAAAGAGGGTGAATTCTGGGATTCCCAAAGTTATGCATTCAGCTTTAAAAATAAAAAATAATGATAACAGAAGCACTTTTAAAAATGAACATCAATGGCCACGAGTATTAATTTTATTGACGCAGTCAATCCGCACTTTATCTGACTTCCGATAAGGTTACCATAATATTTATGAATCATCACCTGTTGAGGAAGTTAGGTCTTTGATGAAATTTGCAGAATCCCTTTGAAGTCGCCGTAGACGACACTTGCACACCGACTCATATCACTTGATAAGCGTATCGCGATAAAGAAATAAACAGAGTTTGTTTGGAATAGTTGCAGCAGATTAAATCGCTTTCGAGTACTGCACAGTGTCGGCTCAGTGTCAATAACATTTGATAGAAACATTCAATTAAATCCCAATGGACTTTCTGAGAATCAGTTTGACATATTATTGTGCAATAATAAATTTAGCATTTGAATAAAAAATCTTTCGATAAAAATGGCAAATATAGGGTAGCAAAACTTCATTTTCAAAATGCATTTTTAATTGAAAAATGATTTTTTCCTGATTTTCAGATTATCCCTGACCTACAGTCACGCTGAAATATGATACAAAATATCTCGCAAAAAATTTAATCCACAACAATTCTGCGCTATAGATTGCAAAATGTAAATTCAGGAATGATTTGTAGCAAATCTGCAAGTAATCGTTTATGGCGCGAAATACAAACTGAGCGGCGACAGACCCGCCCTGGACGCAGTCATTCGTAGTCAATAGCCATTGGTGAACGACTGGTGTAAGCCGTTGAATTACCATAATCGCGGCACGAAGACACATTTTAAAACCTGTAAAATTACGTCGAGACTCGATATGGCCATTTTTATTCGGACCCCCGGTACCGGCTGGTTTGTGTAACGTCAATTTTCTCATTATTACGTACTTTACACTGTCTCTCGTAATAACGTGCAATAAAAAAATGTAAGATTTTTCAACAAAATACGTATCATTTCAACCAGACAGTTAAATGTTTAACCAAAAGGATTCATTTTCTATCAAACAAAAATTTAGGCAAGAAAAACAAAATTTAATCAAATAATGGAATATTCAAATTCAAAACAAGAAGACGAATTTTAAAGAAAACACCTGAATTTCCAATTGAAGAGGATGCATTTTTAACGAAGTTGTTGGGTTTTCAGGAAAGTAATTAAATGCTAAACCAAATAACACAATTATTAACCATAAGATTTTTATTTAAACTCGTTTTGTGAAATTATATTGCACAAATTGACTTTACTTTACTTCTTGTGCGATTTTGTTGCACGATTTAACTTTCCGTTTGTTTAAAAATAGTGCTTTCAAAGATTTTTATTATTTCGTGAATTCATGATAATTACATTGATTATTAATACCAATATTACCAGGTACTACCAATATTATCAGGTAAATTATAAACAATACTGTTACAATTATCAATAAAATAACGTAACTTTTTATTATAATCTTAGATAAATCGTAATTCATGCACGGCCCCAAACTATGAGTTGACAATTATAAGAATCCAAAAAGTGGATGAATTTTAATTTTCAAGACTATAGCCGTATACATATTATAAATATAATATATATATTTCTCTCGAAAATAAAAACTGTATTTGCATAAATATTAAAAACTTACTGTACCCTAAAAAGACAGTAATAAAAAGATTGTTGCCCTAAAATCTAAATCACAGTAGGTAGACATTAACTTACAAATATTTCTCGAAAAATCAGAAAAAGTGTTGTGCTAAATTACTTCCTCGTAAAAAGGCGGAAAATTGCGTGGGAAATTTGAGTTAGATTTTTTTAGCACACTTAATAGGTTATTAGATCCCACGCAAGGCAAGACTTTGGCGCGGATAATTCGAACGAAGAACTGAAAGTAATTTTGCAAGAATAATTACGGTTTTGCCCGGCACTAATAATTGGGAGTGTTAGTTCACGAGTATCCTTCACTCTACAATCTATATAGTGGTTTTCTTATTTATTTTCTTTCCCAATGTTTTGTTTTTAAATAAATTTTTTTTATAATTTAAATTTAGAAATGTATGTGTGCATGTGCTAAAGATTCTCGTTCTTTTTGGCCAGAAAAGGAGGAAATTCTTCCCTTTCGAGCTCTTTCATTATTAAATTAGATTTCCTCGAGCGCAGACACTGGCTTCTGTGGTACTTTTGGTATAGAAAGTACTTTGCGAAATTAGAGATGATATTTATTCGATGCGGTGTGATGCTGTTTTCAGCAGTTGGTGAAATTCAATTTGTCTCAAGAACAGAAAAGTATATTAGTTTTAATAGAATCCAGAAAAAGTATTATTTTTGGTGAAATTTAAATGATTTTGGAAATATTTATGTAGAAGCAAAGTAGAATTTAAATTCATAATAAATTATTGAATAGATCTGAATTAGAGTATGAAGTCGTTTATTCGAATTTTCAATACAAATTAAGACACGCTTGAAACATCTGATTTTTCGAAATAGAAAAAAATCTAACTACGCATCAAACCGGCTCAATTTTCTTATATTATTAAAATTTTTTAAAACAAAATAACCCATTTTCCAGGAGAAAAATTGATTCAAAAGTTAAGTCGAATCTTCGAAATTCAAATATTCGAAAAAGTGGAATTGCGAAGAATTGAATTTATTTTTTGATCCATTTTTCAGTAAATTGAAAAAAAATCCAACAGTTATAAATTCAGCTGTGGAAAACTCAATGTTAATTTTCTTCAACATTTAACAATTAAATATTCATCTGTTCAAAATTCAATTATTATTCATCTTTAATTTTCAACAATTGAATTTTCAGTTTAAAATTTTTTTAAATAATTGAATTTTCAACAGCTGAAAATTAAATTTTCTTAATTTTCAACAATAGAATTTTCAACTGTTGAAAATTCAATTATCAACTTTCTTGGATTTTTAACAGTTGAATATTCAATTTTCAACAACTTACCTTTCATCGGTTCCAAATTCAATTATCAATTTTCTTCAATTTTCACAAATGGAATTTCCAGTTTTTTTTTTAAATATAATTTAAAATGTTGAAAATGGCTTAAAATAAAATTTTAAACTACCTATTAGAAATTTAACTACTGAAAATTGAAGAAGAATGATAATTGAATTTTCAAAAGTTAAAAATTCAATTTTCAACAATATAATTTTCAACTGTTAAACATTCAATTATCAACTTTCTTTACTTTTCAACAACAGGAAATTCAATTTTCTTTCATTTGAAAAAAAAAAAACAATTTTCAACTGTTAACAATTCAATTATCTATTTTCTTCCATTTTCGACAGCTGAAAATTGAATTTTTTTCAATTCTGAACTATAGAATATTCATTTTTCTTCAATTTTCATCTTCAATTTTCAACAATATAATTTTCAAATTCAATTATTTTTTTTTCAAGTTGGAAATGGGATAAAATCGAATTTTCAGCTGTTAAAAATTCAATTATCAATTTTCTTGAATTTTTAACAGTTGAATATACAATTTTAGATTTTCTTCAATTTTCAACCATTTAACTTTCATCTGTTTCAAATTCAATTATAAATTTTCTTTATTTTTCGAAAATTGAATGTTCAGCTTTTTTAAATTTAATTTTCAAAAGTTGAAAATTGCTTAAAATTAAATTTTAAACTATTAGAAATTTAACTGTTAAAAATTCAATGATCATTTTTCTTGAATTTTCAAACTGCAGGAAATTAAATTTTCTTCAATTTTCAAAATTTTTCTTCCTTTTTTGACAGTTGCAAATTAATTTTTTTCCAATTCTCAACTGTGAATTATTTAATATTCTTCAATTTCCACCAATATAATTTTCATATGTTCCAAATTCAATTAGTCATTTTCTGTAAGTTGGAAATTGGATAAAATCGAATTTTCAATTGTTAAAAATTGAACTGTTGAAAATTGAAGAAAATTTATAAGGAATTTTCAACAGTTGAGAATTCAATTGCTGCAAATTAATTTAAATTGAAAATTAAATTTAATGAATAAATATTTCAATGCATAAAAAAATGTACGATAAAAGTTGATTGTTTTAAAAACGGGTGGCAAACATTTTTTAGTTTTTTTTTGTAAGATTAAGAAATAAAATTTGAGACGCGAGATGCTAGAGGACTAACTAGCTCTTGAGAAGTTCAAGCAAATGCAAGTTAAAATTTTACAATTCAAACTCGAGTCTACTTTCCCGTCCGAAATTTCCCACCTAATTCAAATATTGAATTCTCAAACGTAGCTTATTTAAAGAGAAAAGGGGAAAAAGAGAAGTTTTTCCAGAATAGGGAAAAAAAAGAGAATTTTCAAACACGGGAAACGTCCGGGGAATAAGTGAAAGACTGATCCATGATTTACAGATAAACGGGGAAAAAGGAATAGTTTTTTGAGAATAGGAGTAGAAATTTTCAAAAAAGGGGTAAAAATACTGAAATCGGGGAAAGACTGAGACCCCTCTGATTGGAAGAAATTCCAATTTTCCGGAAATAATTTTTGCCTCGACTTCTGGCTGTCGTTTTCAGCGATTTTCACTTTTTCCTGAAGGATCAGGTATACTGTTTTTTATTGCGGGTCCGGGTTGCGTCTGCCGCGAGGATTGCACACAAAGGGTGCGGAGAAAGTTGGTCTGGGTTGAGTGAAAAAAACTGTTGAAAAGCCGGAAGGAAAAATGACCAACTCTTCGGCAAGGGTGAGGTTGGAAAGGAAAAGAAAGTGTGGACGATGAGCGGGTTGTTACTTGAGAATTCTCGAGGAACTTTCTAACTCAAAGTCCGAAGACTAAAAAACCACTCTTGGTCACTCGACTTGACACAACCACCCGTATATCCTTTTTTTAGGTGCAGTTCAGGAAAGGCAAAATGATCTGCGACTTTCGATGGTATCCGCTGACGAACGATATGCGTACCATCTCTATGTTGATATCTGCAGTCTGCATACGAATTTTTAAATGAGGTAGATTTTTCTCATGAAGGGAAATAATCGTGCCTTTGGGTTGATCTTATCTGAATCCAAATGAGGGTCAGAGTGACTACTCAAATTAGGAAGAAAAAAAATTCCCGGACAGTTCGAGGTTTTTTCCAGGTGTCTCTGATTTTTCGAGGTATCATTTTTCTTATAGCGATTTTGAACTCAACTCTCTCCAAAACAAAGTGTTCCTTTTAATGCCATGTCCCCTGAATTTTGGTAGAGTTAAAAAAATATGTATGGGTCTATCAAGTTTCATTTTGCAAAATTGCTATTTTTGAAGAGATAAGATTTTTTCAAAATCCGGAGATTAGTGACAAAGCTAAAAATAAAAAAAAATCACGGAGTTTTATTGGTCAGGGAAAGTCAAGGTTTTGAACAAAATTTGGCAAAAATCAGGAACTTCTGTAAGAATCATTTTAAATAACTGTCGAGGATAATATTATTAAATTTGAAATTGTTTTACTCCGTTCACAAAAGATTCAATGTTAAAAATATTTTTAAATTCAAGTATTTAAATATTAAAGGTCAGGGAATTATCTTTGTATTTCTATTTCTTTTTTTTTTTTTTAAAAGTATAACATTTTGTTGAAAATTTACTTATTTTGTTGGAAATTCAACTCTTTGGTTGAAAATTTAATTTATTTGTTAAAAATTCGTCTTTTTGTTGAAATTCCGTGATGAAAAATTGGGCCAATAACTATAAGGAAATTTTGAAAATGACTATTTAAATCAACTTCGACGTCTTGAACAATAAAATAAGATTGAAATACCAATTTTCAACATTTTCACACTCAAATCCTGAAATCACCGAAATAATTCTTCGTCCACTGAAATATGTACCTGTCACAACATTCGATCAATTTTCGAAAGCCATCAATTATCCTGCAACTGACCACTGTAAATTCCCAACAAACGCTCAACTAACAAATTCTGTCATCTGGCCAAGGATCGAGTGACGATTATTTTGATCGTAAATTCGATTATTGCCTCATCAAAGCGAGTCAAAGCTAAAATGCGAATGTCTTTTGTTTTAATGCCATGAAAACGTCACATAGTCCATTTTCTAGTGCCATAAAACTCACCAAAGATCATGTATTTCACACGTGTGATATTATTATCATCGGAGCATTACACACGCTATGCTATAAATATGCTAAATGGAACATTCACTGAAAGCTTTTTAGCCCTGCATTACAATAAAGTGACTCACGAACTTCAATCTATTTCTGACAAAATAAAAACAAACAATTATTAAAATCTAATATGGGAAATAGAGTGATTTTCACGAATATTATAGGGAATATTAGGGAATACAATTTTCGTAAACAAAATTAATTTATAGGTACCCTATAGAATGGAATATGAAACGGTTAAGGTTTCAAGTCGAAGTATATAGGATTTTCAAGACAATTGTTGAATTTTCAATAAAAAAAGATTAATTTTCTACCAAAAGAGATGGATCTTCAACGAATGAATTTCAATCACAGATTTGCATTTTAAGCCGCAAATAGTACCTTTATGCTAAATCAACTAAATGGAATAATTGTTCAGAAGATATTTGAAATTTCAACCAAGAAAGATAAACTTTCAACCGAGAACTTTTTTATCAAAAAAATTAATTTTCAATCCAAAAGGAGGAATTTTCTATCAAAATTATAAATTTTTAACGAAGAAGATAAATTTTGAACAAAATATGTAATTATGTTATCAAAAAAATTGTTGAATTTGTAACCACATAGTTAAATTTTCAACCAAGAAAGATGAAATTTAAAACAGAAAATTTTGTGCCGAAAATATGAATTTTCAATCCTACAGGAAGAATTTTCTATCTAAATTACGAATTTTCAACAAAAAAAGTTGAATGTTCAACAAAATAGTCGAATTTTTCAATCACATAAATAAATTTGCAACCTACAAAGATGAATTTTCAAAGAAATAGTTCAATTTTCCACAACGAAAAATTCGTTATCAACATTTACAACTAAATAGTTGATTTTTCAAGACAAAACGAGGAATTTTTTAGAAGAGGGTTGAATTTTGAATTTAAAAGGAATAAGGACGAATTTTTTATTCAAAAAAATGAATGCTCAACCAAACAATTAAATTTTCGACCAAACAAAAAATATTAATTTTTAAGAAAATAGTTGAATGTTTAAAAAAATAATTATATTTTCAAGAAAATGGTTAAACTTTCAGCTAAAATGATGAATCTTAAACAAAAAAATTTTTTAACAAAGTAGTTGAATTTTCAACCAATAATGATTTTTTAGTCAAGAGAGAAAAAAAATGTTAGACAAATATTGTTGAATTTACAATCCAAAAATCTCTACAAACTAGTTGAATCGTCTGCCCGAAAATATGGATTTTTAATAAGAAAATTAATTTTTTCAACCAACTCATTAAATTTTCAACTAAAAACGATCAATTTTTAAACAATTTTTCAACAGAATAGACCAATTTTACCCAGAGATGAATTTTCAACTAATGAAAATGAGTTTTTTCAGAAAATAGTTCAACTTTCAACCTCCAAGTAGTTGAGAATTTGTAATTAAGAAGATTATTATTATTATTATTATTATTATACCATTAAGCCATTTCCCTTCCGGGGTAGGCGTGACTTGTTCGGTTGGGAGGTGGTGAAATAGGTATATAGGTACGAGGTAGATCGGTATATGGGTACAGGGTTGTTGGGTATATAGGTGTTAGGTATAGATGTTTTAGATTGATCTGGAGTTCTCGTGTTATTTATATAAATTACACGTTCACTCCGCAACACTGCTCCGACCCAGGTTGCTGATCAATCTCTCTAGCGATCACCCCAAGTGAGGAGCCTCACAAAATTGTTATGTATGGTTCCCCACTTGGGCCCATTAGTATCCAAGGTCTTTGTTTCAGGCATCATTCACTCTATCGTCACTCTGTTTATAAACTATTTGTCGCCACACATTTCTGTCCTGGCATACTACTCTAGCTTCATTCACATCCATGCATTTTTTCATGCAGGCTCTTGTATTTCTATGGCTTCTTATGTCTCTTCGTATTAGTGTCTCATTCACAGATTCTAACCATTCTTTCGGCGGTCTACCTCTGCGCATTCTGCCATTTACTTTACCTTTATACACTTGCTTGGTCAGTCGTTCATCTTCCATTCTTTCAAGACGTCCGAACCATCTTAACTGATTTCTTTCCCATATGTCAACTAGTGTCTCTCCTGTACCACATTCTTTGAGGATTGTCTCGTTTCGTACTTTGTCCATCAGTGTTTTCCCGCATATTATGCGCAGAGGTTTCATGCCGATCGCGTTGATTTTACTCCTGTCCTTTTCTTGACAGGTCCATGTCTCGCTACCGTATAGTACAGTCGGTATGAAAATAGAGTTATGTATGGCCATTTTAGCTTTTTTTGATATGTTTTTATTTGTGATAATGGACACTGCTCTACCGATAACCTGCTTACCCTTATTTATGCGCCTATCTAATTCCCCATCTATTTTTCCGTCGCTAGTGAATAGACTACCTAGATCAGGGCTCACCACTTTCAGCAGGTGCAGACTGACACGACAAGTGCGAGACTGACAGAAAGTTTTTCCGTCATTTTTTTCTTCGGTTTCCAGGAATCCTGGAAAGGGTTACGGTCTTTACGGTCACGGTTCATTTGGGCTTATTGTTCACACCGAAGGGTCTGATTTTTTTCTACTTGAGTCCGCAATACATTTTTTCAAACTGTAATTTACCGTGAAGGATTAGGGACCAGTCGAAGGACAAGTTCGACGAAAATTTATTGGGGTCTATTTGACCTAGTCTTCGTTACTGACACTGTCAGTCTTGTCAGTCAAAGACTGCATTCTGGCGAGCCCTGACCTAGATATACGTACTTGTCAACTTGTTCTAATCTCTCATCATTTAGGACAATGTTGCATATTGTTTTCTCGCTTTTTCCCTCAAACACCATGACTTTCGTTTTATTCACGTTAATTTTGAGGTCCATGTTCTTCATGCTCGTATTAAGTTTATTCAACATTCTTTGCAAGTCTTCGACTGATTCTGCCATAACAATCTTGTCATCTGCGAAAGCCAACCCACGTACCTTGACGGTTTCGAGATCTATACCTGTTTCGTCGAAGAGGGCAGTTCTTAGACACTTATCCATGAATATGATAAATAGCCACGAGGACATAACGCATCCTTGTTTCACGCCTTGCATAATATCGAACCAGTCACTCAGTTTCCCATTTACCCTTACACTCGCTTTACTACCTGTATATATTGTTTTTATTGCTTGTAGGAGCCCTCCATTCACTCCATACTCTTTAAGGACTTGCCAAAGTTTACTTCTATTTACCGTGTCGAAAGCTTTTTCTAGGTCAATAAATGCACAGAAAACTTTCTTTCCTACTCTCAAGCTTTTTTCTGTGATCTGTCTTAGGCTAAATATCTGATCTGTACATGATCTTCCTGGCATGAATCCACTTTGGACTTCCCATATCTTCTCTTCTGTAGTTTCCATTACCCTACGAATAAGTATTTTTGAGTATATCTTACTTGCGGTACTTAGTAGGCTGATGCCTCTGTAATTACTGCAGTTGCTTTTATCTCCCTTTCTTTTATATATTGGTACAATAATCGCCCTTCTCCAATCGTCTGGGACTTCTCCTGCCTCGAAACATAAATTTATTAATTCGCACAACCTGTGAGGTATGTACTCGCCACTGTATTTAAGCATTTCAGCGCTAATATTGTCTATACCCGCAGCCTTACCGTTTTTCAAGTTCTTAATTATATCTCTGACCTCAGTGACACAGACTTTTTCAATTGGATTTTCTAGTGCATTATGTTCTATATCGCAGTTTTGTTGCCCTATATCTTCACCTCCTAGTAGTTCTTTAAAAGAGTCTTTTAAAGCGTCTACTATCCCGTCTATATCATATAGCATTTCGCCTTTACTGTTTCTCATGCTAGCAAACTCTGTACTTTTACTTTCCTTCAACTGTTTATATAATAGTTTCATAATTCCTTCAAAGCAGTTTTTTATTTTGTTCTCTTCTCCTGTTCTGATTTTCTCTTTACTTTCTTTGACTAGTCGTTTAACTTTCCTATTTTTGTGTCTGTAATCATTTTTAAGTCTAGTTCTCTCCTCATCGCTAAGACCTGTCATGTTCAGCGTTTTATTGTGCGCTTCTTTCTTTTCTTTTTGGGCTGCCGCAATTTCATCGTTCCACCACGCATCGCCAGCCTTTCTTCCTACCACCGCCGTACCACATAATTCGGTCGTAGTTTTGACAATGATATCCCGTAACAAAGTCCACGCGCCCTCTATATCTTTATTGCTTATAAGTGCTTCCCACGTTGCCCTATCTATGCGTTCAGTTAGTCTTTTTTGAAACTCTGTTTGCACTTCTTGTCTCTGTAAATTTTCAATTTTTATTCGTGTTTGTTTCGTTTTCTTTGTTTTCTTTTTTCTCCATCCCCGCCCTAAGTTTATTTTGCAGACTAAAAGGTAGTGATCAGAATTGCATTCGGAACCCCTCATGACTCTTGTATCTTTGACTAGTTCTCTTAATCTTTCATCCGCAATAACAAAGTCAATTATGCTGTGGCTATTTCCTTTGCGCCAGGTGTACATGTGGATCATTTTATGTCTAAACCAAGTATTTGTAATAAATAGGCCCTTTTCTAAGCATAAGCGAACTAGCTTTTCCCCGTTATAATTTTTTCTTGTTGGATCTCCAAAATTACCTAGCACCCTTTCTGTATCTGTATCTTGACGTTGGACACCGACCCATCCGTTCATATCTCCTAGCAGAATTATTCTTTCACCTTGATCGCAAATACTTATTGTATCATTTAGAGTGCCCCAGAAGGCGTCCTTAACTTCCCTCGATTTAACAAAGTAATTCAACTTTCAGTCAGAAAAGAAAATTTTTGAATGAAAAATTCAATAGTTGAATCTTCAACCGAAAGGCCCAATTTAACCCAAAAAAGACTATTTTTCAACAAAATAGTCAAATATTCAACCCAATAGTAGAATTTTGAATCAAAAATATAAAGTAGACTTTTCAATGAAAAAGAATTAACTTTCAACAAAAAATTGTTGTATTTTCCTATTGGGTTATATTAATTCAGTTCACATGGAAGCGAAAAAATGAGGAAAAGGTGAAATAGGTGAAATTGGGGAGATTTCTTGAAAACAGAGAAAAATGTAGAATTCTTTCAAAATGGGAAAAGGGGAAAGAGCCCGCATTTAAATGCTTCACTTGTAAAACAAAATCACTAATTTTAATTTTTTCAATCATTTCAAAAAATTGTTATTCACATTTATATTTTCCATGTCTGATGTCACATTCGGAGTTAACTCTGCATTTATCCTCTTTTCAATGAACTCCTGACATATGAAACATCAATTAAGATTCAAATAACCTCTATAATTAATAAAAATGTCTTTACACCAATTTAAGCATGAGCTCCTGTTTCAGATAAAATGAGATTTCTCGACACTGACACGAAAAACAATTACTCCCAAAAACAATAAATCACACATCCTCTGATTCTTCATGACCTTTGAATTTTGACATTCTCATCTCTAAGAAGGCGAGTTGAAACGATTTTTTTTTCTCTCGTAAACGAAAGTGGACCTGCTAATTGGAATTGGTCGAATAATCACGAAATTCCGAAGAATTATCAGTGGAAGTATCAGTAAAGAGCCGAAAGCGTCTTTCTTCTGAAAGGCTGATCTGCTGAGCCTCTTCTTTTTATCGCTTACACGCTGGATCGTCGTTAATCGCAAAAAGGGTCCTTTGTTTATCGCAAAGTACACGGGCGGGTATCGGATGACCCATAGGAATCTGGCCGAAGACGTCAGGGTGATAGTCGTATAACTATACAGTCAAGGTCTTCGAAGAGAATCCAGGCAAAGGAGGCCAGAAGGCAACGGGCAGGTCAGCATCGTGTTGTCACCGAGATTATTGAAACTGCAGTTTTATGGGCCTTAAAAGCAGTTTAATTGCCGTTATATAAGTGTTTATGTGCTGCCAGGTTGCCTCCGCCTCCACCACCCCAAACGTTTATTTTATGGTCATACGGCGGCAGACGCATACCCCGTTTTGTCGCGTGGCAAGCCCATCATACATACCAGGCAAATCATATTCATCACTTGATGATTCTCGAAATGGTTGCTACACTGACGCTATTTTCATTGTTAGTACATTGCGCTTATATTTCTCTTCTACAATTCGTACATACGAAGAAATTTACTTCCTCAAAGCCTTACAACAAATCTTACTACATGATTATCAGTAAGTTTGCGTTTTTCTGTGTGATCTATGACACATGGCGACATTGTGAAGCTCTTCAGCTGGGATGATTGCTAGAGAGATTGATCAGCTAGCTGGGTCCGAGCATGCTTTTTTACCTATTTTTCAATTTCTGATCTTCTTGAATATTTTTCTGATGCATTTTATCGGTAGAAAGTGCTGACACTTTCGTTCAACATTCCTGATATACCCATATGATAGAAAAAGTTTCTTTACAAATGGAATCCCCTTTTAATCCCCTTTTTCACCTAGAATTGACCTGCTGAGAGCCCTGATTAATATGCTATAGGCATGCTGTATATATTGTTGGGGGGCCGATGTTCGAACAGTGGATGAGGGAGGAATCGGAAGATGTACGATCGAGGCCGAAAAGCCCTACCAGGACATGTCGCTGGATTCCGAGGAGGAGTACGTGGGCTAGCGGGAGATAATGTATAATTTATAATCAGGCCGATCCGCCGCTGCCAGAAGCAGGAGAGGATTCGGCAGTCTAAATCCTCCACCTCCGCCTGAATCCTCCACCTCCGCCCCAAAAGCCGCCAACCCCTCATTAGCATTCGATGATGGCTGCCGCGTCCTGCAGCGTCGGTACTATCCAGATCCATGATTCCAACCAACCCTACCTGCACCTCCTCCTACTAACATAGTCCGCCCTCTGCTCATATCCACCCTTAGGGGTGGATGAAATTACGGATGAAAAAATTATGGAGGACCATGGCGAAAGGTCGAAAAACGCGTTATGCTGGACAAAAATTACCCTTGGGAAAATATACACGCTAAACTAGAATCAGTCTAATGTGACTGATACGAAGTCAATTTTGACTGATTCAAATAATGGACCTCATATGGGAAATTAAATTCTCCATTTTAGGCGTTTTGGGGGAGTTTTCAAATTTGACGAGAAAAAGGGAGGAAAAAGGGGATTAGGTAAAAAAGAGGAGGGACTGTGCTCCCTGTATTATACATATACAGGATGAAGGAATTCAACAAGACTGCATTTCAACCACGTACGGACGATGGATTAGAGACGCAATCTCATAGAAAGGACGATGCACGGCTTTGCAGAAGAAAAGAAAAAAAAAAGAAACGACCGATCCTCGGGACAATGATCCATTAAGGACTGATGAATACCCGTCGAAAGTCAGGACGTGCAGTGATTGCGAACAAAGGAATGGAGGAGAAAAACGCCTGAAGAAAAGGTCGAGTTGAGGACATTTCAAGATTGGGAGGAAAGGGGGCGGAAGGTGAAAAGAGGTTGTCCCTCTTGAATGCTAGACTCTGCAAAAGAGGCTAATGGCGAATAACGAATAGCAAAGGCCCAATGCTGAAGGCTATGTGGATCGTGATAAAATGGAGAATGTCATTATGCTAATGCCTTAAACTTATACTTCCAGCCATTCACGTGTCTACTCGCGTGAGAATATAGTTTCGCTTTCATTTTAAGGTGTAGTCCAGAAAAACAAGAGGCTACAGAGCATAAAGAAACTGCTGATTAGACATTCATTTTCTTTATTGTAAATTACACAAAATTCTTAATGAGATGCAAAGACGATTCAAAATTAAATAGAGCCAAAGTAAAGTTTTCTTATTACTTTTTAACTATATTCTGCTTCATTAAATGCTTTTTTTTGTATTTATGATTATATGATGTATATATGGAGGAGGAAAGTTATATGGACCAAAAATGAAACTTTTCAGTGCTTCCGAAATTTCTTAAGAATTCACTGACTTCAAATATCTTAGGAGATTTAAAATATTTCAGGAGACTTCAG
This sequence comes from Andricus quercusramuli, assembly GCA_932178445.1. Taxonomy (NCBI): domain Eukaryota; kingdom Metazoa; phylum Arthropoda; class Insecta; order Hymenoptera; family Cynipidae; genus Andricus; species Andricus quercusramuli. The sequence goes on along the minus strand of CAKNXH010061955.1, from coordinate 5,639 downwards.
GAGATGTTGGCATAAAAGAAGAATCCGTGGAATGCTAAAGATGATGCGTAGAAAAAAATGTACTCTCGGAATTATTAGTGACGAGGAATGAAAATCTGGAAAAACGAGAAATGGCGTGGACGTGTTATCATAAAATGAGAAACTGGTAAATGTCAAGCATATGATGTAGCATATGGAGGGAAAAATGTACATTATTTCGAGAAAAATACTATACGTGTGGGAATTTATAAAGAAAGACCTTATTTTTCGACTTCTTCCCGACTACTTATTCAGAATTGTACAATCAGGCTACCTTTTACATTTCGCAGATCTGTATCCTCCTCCTCCTCCTACAGAGGACATTACTAAATTCTTCTATAAAAAAAAATCCTCCCAAATTCATTGTAGCAATTTACCACAAAACGAATATTATCCTACAGATAAATCTCGAAACCCCATCTTTGAATAAATTATACCTGCCAAGGATAATCTTTTCCTTGAATTTGTAACTTATTTGTTAGATCTCTGAATGAACATGTCACCATCTTTTTTAGAAGTTAGTAGAGTAGAGCTTTTTAGGGAATTCTTCTCAGGGAAAATAACGGTACATTGTAAAGTATGAGTGGGTCTGATTATCGGAATGAAATCAAGATAATATAGTCCCTGTATAACAACGATCCTAGAGTATAGAGTTGATATCGTTAAGGAAGCCAGTCCCCAGGTTCAGTGGTTCCTGAATTGTCGGTCCTGCTTTACAAGTATCGAGTGTGGTCCATAAAGGCATAAAGGTTGGGCCGTAATGATTTTATGAGCTCTCGATGCTCTCCCCATCGTCACCTCGTAATCATTTTCTCGGTCCCTCTTCCTAACAAATCCTGCTCGTTTGCTCATCTCGCAAATTGTCTGCCCCAAGGAGCCATCCCCGGGATACGCAAATACCAAATTGGAATTTCAAGTCACTTGCCCTATTCCACCGTAGCCTGACTCATACTTTCAAAAGCTTTCTACTGAAGGGTTCCCGAACAAAAGGGCGTAAGTGCCAAATTTTGGAAATTAATTTTATTGGCTTAAAATTTTCTACGAAAGTAATGAAGACGGTCTGTGAAAATGACACAAAATGATAGATTTCTTTTATCTGCCAAAATTGAATCCAAAGCCACTAAATATTTACAAAATAAGTTTTCTTGTTTTCACATACAAAAAATATTGTATAAAGAGTAAAAAAGAAAGGAATAAAAAGGAATTTTTTTGCGTTTTTTTTTTTTTAGAATAGTTTTTGAGATAGTAAATGAGAGCAGTTACTATGCGGGTTGATATAATTATAAAGAAACCCTATGGCGATAAAAGTAATTGTGAAGCTCATAATTACACCAATTACATCGTAATTGAGAGAATGAAACTGGCTAACAAGTGATAGATTCAGAATAATCAACTTTTATCAACGACAGCTATGATTGGCTATGGAATCGTTCGTCTCGCATGTCTGAGTGAAATAAGTGAGGACTGAGAAAGTGAGTCCCATAATGCAACTCGCCTGGCCAGTGAACCATACCCTTGAAATTCCCCTATAGACAATCACTCCCAAATTCTTAAACCACCGCCCACGTCTGACTAGAAGGAGACACTCCACCTGCTATAAATTGTCTGCGGGCACTTTTTTTCTCATCATTGTTCCAATATTTTTTTCTATCATGATGAACAAGAAATTCGTTTTCGAATAAGGTGACAATAAATAATTTTTGAATAAATTTCTAGGCCAGTAGAACAATTTACAAATATTAATCTTCAGGGCTCCCACAGACTAATGCACTTTACAAAAGTGAAAAAAATTATTATTTCATGATAAAAAGTGGCCCAAATTGACTACTGTTTAATTCAATACGAAAATCTTTAGACTCTTACACTTTTAAAGAAAAAATGTTCAATTTCAACAAAATAGATTAATCATTAACCAAAAATATGAATTTTCAACCCAGAAGATTTATTTTCCAATACAAAAGACGAATTTTCAAAAAAAATACATGATTTTTCAACCAAATTGTTGAAGTTTTTATTGAAAAAGATAAATTTTCAATAAAAAGTAGAATAGTTCAATTTTCAGTAAAAAAAATAAATATCAGTTTAAAAAAATTAATTTTTAACCCCGAAAAAAAGAATTTTTAACAAAGTAGTTCAATCTTCAATTAAAGAGATGCATTTTCTACTAAAATGATAAATCTTCAACCAAAAAATTAGTTTTTAACAACGTATCCCAAATTTTGACAAAAAAAAAAGTCTTGAAATAGTTTAAACCCCAACCAAAAAAGAGGAAATTGCTACCAACAGATGAATTTTCGATAAAAGAGATGAATTTTAAACTAAAAATATCAATTTCTAACCAAGAAGATAAATTTTCTACGAAAAAGACGAATTTTCAAGAAAATACATGAATTGTCCACCAAATAGTTGAATTTTTAACCAATAAGGTGAATTTTTAACTAAGAAGATTAATTTTCTACCGAAAAAGACAGAACAGCGAAACATTTTCAATAAAAAATGGCATAGTTACATTTTTTCGTCAGAGAATATCAATTTTCAGTTAACACAACTAATTTTCAGTTAAATAAATAAATTCGTAATTTAAAAAATTAATTTTCAACCAAAAAGGAAAAATATATTAAACAAAATAGTTCAATTTTCAACAGAACAGATGAATTTTCAACTAAGAAGATTATTTTCACCAAAAAAGATAAATATTCGAAAAAATTTAAAATGCATAGTTGAATTTTCAGTAAAAAAATTAATTCAAAGAAAACTAATTTTAAACCAAGTAATTGAAGTTTTTACAAAAAAAAAATACGAATTTTCAAAAAATGGAATATTTCAATTTTCAGTTTAAAAAATTAATAAAGAAAACTAATTTTTAACCAAAGAAATGAATTTTCAACCAAAAATATCAATTTTCTATCAAAAAGATGAACTTTCTACCAAAAAGATTATTTTTTTACGCAATATTTTAATTTTTAAAGGATTTTTTAACCAAAGAAAATTTTCAACCAAATATTTGAATTTTCAACTGAAGAATATAAATTTTCATTCAGAAAAGAGATGAATTTCCAACAAAATTAATTTTCGACCAAGAAAGCTAAATTTTCAACTATAGAGTTGAATTTTTAATCAAAAAAGATAAATTATCAACCAAAGAGCTGAATTTTCAACGAAAAAAAAAAACTAATTTTTAACCAGTTTCATTTAGAACCAAAAAGCTGCACTTTCGAGCAAAAGAGACGAATTTTAAACAAAAAAGTTGAATTTTTAAAGAAAAAAGTTGAATTTTCAATAAAATGGTCGAAATTTCGAACAGAAACGATCAAGTATCATCAAAAACAGTTGCATTTTTAACGAAGCAAGTGAATTTCCAAGCCAGCAAAGAGAAGAATTTTGTAGAAGACATTTGAATTTAAAAAAGGTAATTTTCAGCCAACAAAGTTGTCGTTTTTGTTTAAATAAAAAAAATTATATTCAAAAAGAAGAACATTCAGTAAGACAGTTACATTTCCGACCAAAAAATATAACTTTTCAACAAAATAGCTCAATTTTTAATAAAATAATTAAATTTTTATCAAGAAAAAGTCCATTCTAAACCAAAAATAAAATAGTGGTAGTTGAATTTTCTTCCCAGATTCTATTAATTCACTTCGCATTTAAGCAAAAAAAAAAAAGAAGAAAACGGGGAAGTGTTTTTGAAAATTGGTGAAAAGGGAGGAATTCTTTAAAAAAGGAGAAAAGAGGAGAATAGGGAAAAGGGCGTGAAGTCTGATTGAATAGCTTTTTCATACCATAGATTACCATTAATTACCAGGGACCATAAATAGCTTAATGAAATTTTATCTTTTTAGATAAAATATTAAAAATGAGATGGATTAACGTTAGTGACTTTTTCTGAAAAAAGAGACTAAAAGGTGACTATCCCTAAAATTTATATTTATGTATTTCTCTGGGAACGTGATATGATATGATAGTAGCAAAAAATCTAAAGAGTAGATAAATAGAAGAGACGATAAATTCATAAATCCGAAAATGTAGAATTTTCGCGCTTAAAAAATTGGACTGGCGCCCGGCAAGTGGAGGAGAAATTCTCATTAGCTTCGAGAAGCAGATAAATTTTCGTTCAGGTTTATGATCAAATAACTCATCCCTCTCTGTGCACCACCCAGTTTACACCGTAATTATGGGCAATTACGAAGTGCATTTATGTACATTGCAAAATTGGATACCAGAAACCAGCTCCAATGAAAAAAATTATTAATTTAGTCATTCGTTATTAAAAGAACAGGCTAAAATTGGTTTTAATAATTGCTTAATTCAATTCCAATTATTTCGAAATTTTCCCGACGCTGTAGAAATTTTAATTTCAATGAAATTGTTTGCTGAAAACTCTTAAAGGACGATAAATCACTCAACGTAAAAAATAATCGTTTCGCGAGGGAGATGCACATTGCACACAATCTGCCATAAATAACCAGTGGACGGTGGCGACACAGATAAAGTTTATTTTCGTCGCGCTAATGGCGTTCCTTTAATTATTAATTTACAGACTGGGAATAAGCATATTCCGAAAGAGGGTATTGGACACTTGCTGAAAGTCGTGATAATGTGATCATTATTTTCCTCGACAAAACAACTTGCCGATAAGAGAAGCCGTCCATAAACTATGTTACCAATTTTGGGATTTTTTGTGCCCCCCCCCCCCTCCCCAGGAAAACAGAGGAAATAGGGATATTTTTCAATAAAATAGGGGAATAAATTCATTTCTACAAAATTAATTTAGATACCATATTAAGTGTAATATGAAACGCGTTAAATTCCCAAGATTGCAAGTCGAAATGTATTGCATTTTCAAGAAATATTTGAATTTTTAACTAAACCAAATTTTATACCAAAGAGGATGAACTTTCAACGAAAAAAATAATTTTTAACCAAACAGTTCCATTAACAAACGAAAATTTCAACTTTCAAGCAAGAGATAAATTTTCAGCAAATAGTACAACTTTTAAAGTAGAATTCAACAAAAAAGACGAATTTCCAACAAAATACATACATTTTCTAAAGAATAGTTGAATTTTCAACTTATAAAAAACACATTTTTAACCAAAAATAGAATAGTTGAATTTTCAGTTACAAAAAATATTTTTCAAGAAAGAAAAAAGAAATTTCAACAACAACAGAAAACAAATTTTCAACAAAATAATTAAATTTTTAACGAAAGAGGTGAATCTTGAAAAACAAAGGATTTTTTAATGAAGTATTTTAACTCTCAAACAATTAGTTGAATTTCCAACTAAAAAAGGAGCATTTTTAACCATATAGTTAAATTTGCAACCAAAAAGGTGAATTTTGAAGGAAATTATTGAATTTTTAAACCAAAAAGACGTATTATGTATGAAACAATTAAATTTTCAACCCGAAAATATAATTTTTCAATTACAAAGTTAATTTTCTGCCAAACAGTTAAATTTTCAAATAAATAATTGAATTTCCAACCAAAAATATATATTTTCTACAAAAAAGTTAATTTTCTACCAAATAGTTGAATTTTCAACTAAAATGGCAAATCTTCAACCAAAAAATATGTTTATTTGAAATAAAAAACAGTTGAATTCAAACAAGATTAATTTTTC
>CAKNXH010061952.1:7849-20909 GCA_932178445.1 Andricus quercusramuli | reverse complement strand
TCCATTCTTTTCTATCCTTTTCCATTCTTTTCTATCCTTTTCCATTCCTTTCTATTCTTTTCTATCCTTTTCCCTTCTTTTCTATCCTTTTCCATTCTTTTCTATCCTTTTCCATTCTTTTATATCCTTTTCCATTCTTTTATATCCTTTTCCATTATATTCTATCCTTTTCCCTTCAATTCTATCCTTCCCATTCATCTATATACATTCATCTATATCTATACTTTTCCTATACTTTTCATATACTTTTCATATACTTTTCATATACTTTTCATATACTTTTCATATACTTTTCTATATTTCCCTATAATTACCTATACTTCTCTATACTTTTCTATATTTTTCTATAATTTTCTATATTTTTCTATACTTTTCTATACTTTTTTATACGTGTCTATACTTTTCTATACTTTCCCATATGTGTTTATACTTTTCTATACTTTTCTTATACTTTTATATACTTTTCATATATTGTTCTACATGCTTATACAGTTTCCTATACTTTTTAATACTCTTCTACCTGTTATATACGTTTCTATACTTGTATGTACGTTTCTTTACAATTCTACAGTTTTCTATACTTTTCTCATACTTTTTTATCCTTTATATACATTTCTACACGCTTATACTGTTTCCTATACTTTTCTTATACTTTTCACATACTTTTCAAAGCTTTTAAGACCTTCCGTATACTTTGCTATAATTTTCGTATACTTTTATACAATTTTCTTCTCTTTTCATATATTTATATACTATTTTATCTTTTGTATACTTTTCTATGCAATAATATCTTTTCTATACGTTTTCTACACGTTTCTATACTTTTTTAAATACTTTTTCATATTTTTTAATATGCTTTTTTAACATGCTTTTTCTCATACTTTTCTATCCTTTCTATATATTTCTCATACCTTTTTACCCTTTCTATACGTTTCTGTACTTTTATACCTTTTCATAATCTTCTTATAAGTGTATATACTTTTCTATACTTTTCAACACTTTTCTACACTTTTCTACACTTTCCTACACTTTCCTATACTTTTCTATACTTTTCTATACTTTTCTATTATTTTCTATACTTTTCTAAACTTTTATACTCCTTTCTATAATTTTACGCAGTTTTAGATACTGTTCTATACTTTTTTATCATTTATATACATTTCTACATGCTTATACAGTTTCCTATACTTTTCTTATACTTTTCTACCTGTCATATAAGTTTCTATACTTGTATATACTTTCCTATACTTTTCTACAGTTTTCAATACTTTTCTCATACTTTTCTATCCTTCATATACTTTTCTACACGCTTATACTGTTTCCTATACTTTTCTTATACTTTTGACATACTTTTCTGATTGTTATATACGTTTCTATACTTGTAAATACTTTTCTACACGTTTCTACAGTTTTCTATATTCTTATATAGTTTTTGATACTTTTCGTATACTTTTATATACTTTTCTACCCTTTTCTATAATTTTACGCAGTTTTAGATACTTTTCTGTCATTTATATAAATTTATACAAGCTTATACAGTTTCCTTTACTTTTCTGATGCTTTTTTACCTGTTATATACGTTTCTGTACTTGTATATACGTTTCTATACATTTCTACAGTTTTATATACATTTCTACACGGTTATACCTTTATCTATACTTTTTTTAATACTTTTCTGACTCTTATATACGTTTCTATACTTTTGAATACTTTTCTACACGTTTCTACAGTTTTCTATACTTTTATATAATTTTTGATACTTTTCGTATACTTTTCTTATACTTTTCCTATACTTTTCAAAGCTTTTAAGACCTTTCGTATACTTTTCTATAATTTTTGTATACTTTTATACACCTTTGTATACACACGTTCTTACATTTTTATATACTTTTCTGATACTTTCATATTCTTTCTATACGATTCTATACGTTTCTATACGTTTCTATACTTTCTCCTCTTTTCTGTATATTTATATACTTTTGTATCTTTTATATACTTTTCTATACTATATTATCCTTTTTATGTATTTTTATATGTTTCTATACTTTTTTTAGCCTTTCTATACTTTTTAAGACTTTTCTATGCTTCTCAGAACGTTTTGTATACTTTTCTATACTTTTCTTATATAATATTTTTCTTATACTTTCATATCCTTTCTATACGTTTCTATACTTTCTTCTCTTTTCTGTATATGTATATACTTTTGTATCTTTTATATACTTTTCTATACTATATTATCCTTTTTATGTATTTTTATACGTTTCTATACTATTTTTAGCCTTTCTATACTTTTTTACACTTCCTTACATTTTTCATTGCTTTATATACTTTTCTATATGCTTATACAGTTATCTATACTTTTTAAGACTTTTCTATGCTTCTCAAAACGTTTTGTATACTTTTTTATACTTTTCTCATATAATATTTTTCTCTACATACGTTTTTACATTTTTCTATACGTTCCTTATACATTCATATCCTTTCTATACGTTTCTATACTTTCTTCTATTTTCATATATTTATATACTATTTTATCTTTTGTATACTTTTCTATACTATAATATCTTTTCTATACGTATTTTACACGTTTCTATACTTTTTTAAATACTTTTTCATATTTTTTATGCTTCATATACTTCTCTATACACTTATACTTTTTGGATGCTTTTTGTATACTTTTTGTATACTTTTCGCATACTATTCAAGACTTTTCGTATATTTTTCTGATACTTTTCTACCCTTTCTATATATTTCTTATACCTTCAACCCTTCAAATACGCTTCTATACTTTTCTATTTTTTCTATATTTTTTTACATTTTTCTTATATGTTTCTTTACATTTATTTTTCTTTTCAATACTTTACTATTTATATGCTTTTCTGATACATTTATATACTTTTTGTATACTTTTCTCTCATTTGTATGTATTTTTTATACCGCTCTATGCTTTCTACATATTTCTTATACGTTTCTATACTTTTCTTTACTCTTCGTATACTTTTTATATGCATTTCTATACTATTCGTATACTTTTTGTTCAATTCTATACTTTTTATAATTTTCTATCCTTTTCTTATATAATTTTTTATACATTCCGTACATTTTTTGTATATTTTTCGTACATATATATCCATTCTATCCATTCGATATATTTTTGACACCTTTCACTCTTTCTATACGCATCTATACTTTTCTATCCATTCTTACTTTTCTATTTTTCCTATACTGATGTTTTCTTTTTTTTACTGACTTTTCTTCCATGTTTCGTTACTTTTATTCTACTCTTCTATACGTTACTATTTATATACTTTTCTGATCAATTCTATACATTTTTTATACCTTTCTATACTTTTCTTATATTTCCTATAGTTTTCCCATAGTTTCCTATAATTTTCTTATAGCTTTTTATACTTTTCTCATAACTTTCTATACTTGTTCAATTTTTCATACCTTTCTTACAATTTTCTATGATTTTCTATCCCTTTCTTCACTTTTGTTATACTTTCAATACTTTTCTGATACTTACAATACTTTTGTAATACTTTTAATACTTTGTATGTTTTTCTCATACTTTTTATACTATTTTAATACTTTCTCTATACCTTTCGTATACTTTTCTATACTTTCCCTTATAATTTCCTATACTTCTCCAATGATTTTTTATATTTTTCTATACTTTTCTTATAATTTTCTATACTTGTTCAATTTTTCATACCTTTCTTACAATTTTCTATACTTTTCTCATAATTTTCGTATACTTTCCTCATAAGTTTCTATCCTTTTCTCAACTTTTTAAAAATCATTTCCTATACTTGTCTATCAATTCCTATCGTTTTTAATCTCATTTTCAATGATATAATTATTTTTTCAAGATCATGCCTTTGGAAAATGAAATGAATGATCCGAAAAGTTTCGCCAAGCCCTGCGGAGTTCTGAACATCGGAATGGTCAGCATCATTGTTTTATATATTGGAATGGGATTTTTTGGATATCTAACGTACGGCGACGATGTGCAGGGAAGCATTACACTGAGTCTTGGGAATGAACCTGCAGCTAAAGTTGTACAAATACTTTTAGCTATAGCTATTTTTTTCACACACGCTCTTCAGTGCTATGTCGCAATTGACATTTTTTGGAATGGTTATCTGTTTCCTAAAATGGCAGATGGTGGAAAAAAAACAATTATCTGGGAGTATGTCGTCAGAACCGGGCTGGTTCTTGTCACATGTAAGTTACTCTATTTAATTTTTTATATGCTCTCAGGCATACACTATTGTAATCATTACTATACAGTATGGTACTCATTACTCTACAACATGGTGCTCATTACTATACAGTATGGTTCTCATTACTATACAGTATGATACCCATTACTACACAATATGGTACTCATTATTGTACTTTTACTACACAATATGGTATTCATTGCTATGCTATATGGTACTGATTACTATACAATATGGTACTCATGACTATATAATATGATGCTCATTACTATACAGTATATTTCTCAATACTACAATGATGCTCATTACTATACAGTATATTACTCAATACTACACAGTATGTTACTCATTACTATACAGTAATGTATTGATTATATACAATATGGTACTCATTACTATGCTATATGGTACTGATTACTATACAATATGGTATTCATGACTATATAAAATGATGCTCATTACTATACAGTATAATACTCAATACTACAATGATGCTCATTACTATACAGTATATTACTCATTACTATACAGTAATGTATTGATTATATACAATATGGTACTCATTACTATGCAATATGGTACTGATTACTATACAATATAGTACTCATGACTATATAATATGATGCTCATTACTATGCAGTATATTACTCAATATTACAATGATGCTCATTACTATACAGTATATTACTCAATACTACAATGATGCTACTCATTACTATACAGTAATGTATTGATTATATACAATATGGTACTCATTACTATGCAATATGGTACTGATTACTATACAATATAGTACTTATTACTGTACAAAATGGTTCTCATTACTATACAGTATGATACTCATTACTACACAATATGTTACTCATTACTATACAGTATGGTATTGTTTACTATACAATATGGTACACATTACTCTACAACATGGTGCTTATTACTATATAGTATAATGTTCATTACTATACAGTATATTGCTCAATACTACACAATATGGTACTAATTACTATACAGAATAGTATTGATTACTATTCAATATGGTACTCATCACCAGGCAATATTGTACTGATTACTATACATTACTCATTACTGTACAAAATGGTCCTCACTACTGTACAATATGTTGCTCATTACTATACAATACGGTACTCATTGATATACAGTATGGTACTCATTAGTATACAGTATTGTGCTCATTACTATGCAGTATGGTACTCATTACTATACAATATGATATTCATTACTATACAAAATATTGATTGAAAAAATGTATTTTTCCAGTTCTTCTTGCCGTGGTAATTCCAGAGCTAGAATTATTCATCTCCCTGTTTGGTGCATTATGCTTATCAGGTTTGGGAATAGCTTTTCCCGCCATAATTCATATATGCGCTTTTTGGGAAACTTCGACTCCAATGGAAAGAGGCATTCTGGTCGCAAAAAATATGTCTCTGGTGCTATTTGGTTTATTAGGTCTCGTCGTAGGTACCTATACAAGTCTTGGGAATATTATAACAAAATTCAGTCAATAAACAAGTGATTCATTAGAATATAATTATGATAATTAAGTAAGACAAGGATAAGACGTCTCACAGTCGCAAAAAAGTAGACGTTTTGGTTCAAAAAGTTCCAGAGTATTTCTTCAACAATTGAAAAGTTGTTTTTTTTTAGTGCACCTTGGCGTAAGTATCGGATAGGAATTCCTTCCGAATCAATCCGAATCATTGCGGAATCTGTATCCGATCCAATCCGAGTCAATTCGAACCAATCCGAAAAAAAAATTCCAATCCAAATCAATCCGAACTCGGATTGATATACACTGAGTTTGCAATCCGAATGAATTCGAATGAATCCGAGTTTGGATTGAATTTGATTCATTCGGATTGGAAATCCTTTCAGGTCAATCCAAATTTGGATTCATTCGAATTGAACATTTTTTTCGGATTAATTCGGATTGGAAATTCGGATTGAACCGGATTGAGCCGTATTAATTTTTGACCTATTTGGATCGAACGAAATGTAGGAATTTTTGCGGATTGGTTCGAATCAACTCGGAATTATTCGGATTACTTCGGATTAGTTCGGAAGGAATTCCTATCCGATACTTTCGCAATTTTTGAAATTAAAACATAAAATTGATATTAATACAAAATTTTTGTATTTTATAGAATTTATTATCTAGAATAATAGCATTTTGGTTAAAAATATTAATTACCAAAGAAAGAGACTAACATAACCTAAAGTTGTTCAAAATTTTAAATTTGATTTTCGTTAAAATCGCCGGTTTCAAGTAAAAAATGCTAACCTGCCCTATTATTGTTCGAATATTGTAAATATTCTTTGAAATTTAATGATTTTTTATTAACAATAGCCATATAAGACGAAAAACACCAAGCAAATATTACACAAAATTGCTCCAAAATTTTTAATCTTCATTGAAATTTGTGTCCATTTTCGATAAAAAAACACAAGCATAACCTAAAATTGTTCGCAACTTGTGAATTTTTTTTTTTTGAATTTTAAATCTTCTTTAAAATTTAATTACTTTTGTTTAAAAACCTGATTTCAACCTGAAAAGATTCACATAACCTTAAATTATTCGAAAACTGTAAATCTTCTTTGAAATATATGTTTGTTTTAAATAAACAATTTTGTGTGAAAAGGTTAACATAACCTTAAATAGTTCGAAAACTGTAAACACTCTTAAAAATATTTTTTATCTATACCAATTTCTGGTCAAGAACGTGAACATAACCTAAAATTGTTTAAAAAAATTATGAATTCAATCCAATTTTCGCCATTGAGCTAGTTTCCGAATAAAATTAAATACCGATTTCCGACAAGATTGTTTTAAAATCTTCTTATTTTTAAGGCTTTTTGAGAAATAATTGTCTTAATTTTCGATTATTTTGAATTCATTCTCAATTTAGGATCTTGAAACTAAGTCATTAAAAATTAATCATTTGCTTAAAAAATTTAGTAAACTTTAATTTAAAAAAAAATTAAGTTCGATTGAAAAATAAGTTCTCTGGAGTTTTTCCCCCAAAAATTCCACTTTTTTGTTTGATGTCATAAGGACGTTTTAGGACTTATAATATCCTAAGGACTTTTTTAGGACTTCTGATATCCTAAGGACATTTTAGGACCTATAGTGTTCTAAGGACATTTTAGGACTTATAATGTCCTAATGATTTTTTTAGGACTTTTGATGCCCTGAAGAAATTTTAGGACTTATAATGTCCTAAGCACGTTTTCAGGACTTCTGGTGTCCTAAAGAGGTCTTCAGGAGTTCTGATGACACAAGGACGTTTTAGGACCTATAATGTCCTAACAACGTTTTCAGGACTTGTGATGTCCCAATGAAGTTTTTCGTACTTCTGATGCCATAAGGATATTTTAGGACTTATAATATCCTAAAGAAGTTTTTGGGGCTTCTGATGTCATAAGAACGTTTTAGGACTTATAAATTCCTGAGGACGTTTTTAGGACTTGTAATATTCTAAGGATTTTTTTAGAACTTCTGATGTCCTAAGTGCGTTTTAGGACTTATAATGTCCAGAGGACGTTTTTAGGACTTCTGATGTCCCAAAGAAGTTTTTAGGTCTTCTGATTTTGTAAGGATCTTTTTAGGACATCTGATGTCTTGAGGATCCACTAGTTTAGATGTCTGGCAAGTGCCCAAGTGATCCTAGATTATAAGTTTATTCTATCAAATTATTATCTGCTTTTTGCAAGCCTGGCAGGTAACGGATTGTAAATATCAGAAATCAATCGAGGTAGAAAAAAAATTTTAGGCGCAGGCGCTTCTTTTATTAGGTCGTTCTGACAGCTATTTGTTACCTGCCAACCAAAGCGAACAAAGATTTTGATAATAATAAATTAATTTAATAATAATTAATTAATTTAATAATGATTAATTAATTTAATAATAATTAATAAATGATGAACAATTATCATTTATAGTGAGCTTTTAGATTAAAATATCGAAGGTGACGATGTCTTTCCTCTCAATACATAGATTAAGCAAAAGTTTGATATTTTGTCTAAGCACGTTTTTATTTAGCTATTTATTTTCGATTAAGCAAATATTTTTAAAATAATGTTATAAAAATTGTATTATAATTTTAAGAAATTGACAGTTTGCATTTAAAACGAAGTTTTATTCAAACTAAATTAAAATATTTTTAAGACTATGTAGATTGTAGATTCTTCTACAGGAAACGAGATATATGATTTTAAGTCGACTATATATATATATATATATATATATATATATATATATATATATATTTAATTATATATATATTTAATATACGTAAAAACTTAGGCGTAATTCTCTCTAGAAATATTTTTTCCGCAACAAAGTACACAAAAATATTTGGTTGTTATGTATTATTTTTGTACTTCTCGTTATGTATCTTTGTAGATTGATAAAAACGTCTGTGTTCAAATTTCCAAAATCAAAATGCTTATGCATTTTTGGAAAATGTATAAAAGTAATATAAGGTCATAGAATAAAATATAATTTTAATCATAAAATCCGTGGAGTTCTTATTATGAGCCTATTTTCTATTCTCTTTGCCAGATTAGTGCATCTTTTTTAGGTTTTTTGAGTTTTTTCAATAAAATTATTTTTAAATAACAAAAATTTATGGAAATTGAATAATCAACTTAGAAATGCATATGAAAATGTAAAACATCGGGAATATAAATTTATATTTTCACAACCTTGTCACTGCGGTGAGAGACTTAAATGCCTGAGAAGCGATGCCATCAATAACAGAAACAAATTTCAATCTCAATTGTAAATTGAATTAAAAGCGAAATTCTGGGCTATTCAAAATTCAGATATTTTGTTATTCCCGCAAAAATATGTTGAAAATTCCAAATTAGATTGAGTTATTATATATAAATAAAATATTTTACATAAATATTTATAATTATTATTTGTTCAAATAGGTCGCTATGGAGGTTTTTATGTCGAAAATTCGACTTTTTGAATTTTAATTTCAACAATTGTAATTATTCTACCTTGTACAATGCAGGACATTCTTAATCAGCGTGCCATGGTACTGTATTGGAACTCTCAGCACGCATCCAGCATCCACTTTCCATCCCACTGCGTACTGGAACTCTCAAGTGCACAGTGGCCACCCACTGCCCCACTTATTGGAACTCTCAGCACGCATCCAGCTCTCATTTCCTACCTAACTGCGTACTGTAATTCTCCAGCGCACCGTTTCCACCCACTCCCTCACGTACTAGAATCCTCAGCACGCATCCTGTACCCACTACCCACCTGACCGCGTAATGTAACTCTCCAGCGCACCGTTTCCACACAATTGCCCACGTACTAGAATCCTCAGCACCCACTACCCACCTAACCGCGTACTGTAACTCTCCAGCGCACCACTGCCACCCACTCCCTTACGTACTAGAATCCTCAGAACGCATCCTGCATCCACTATCCACCTAACTGCGTACCGTAACTCTCCAGCGAACCCTTGACACCAACACCCCCACGTACTAGAATCCTCAGCACGCATCCAACTCCCACTTTTTACCTAACCGCGTACTGTAACTCTCCAGTGTACCATTTCCACCCACTCCCCCACGTACTAGAATCCTGAGCAAGCATCCTACGCCCATTAAAAACCTACCCGCGTACTGTAACTCTCCAGCGAACCCTTGCCACCAAATTCCCCACGTACTAGAATCCTCAGCACGCATCCAGCACACACTACCCACCCAACGGCGTACTGTAACTCTACAGCGCACCGTTGCCGCCCACTCCCTCACGTACTAGAATCCTCAGCACGCATCCTGCACCCACTACAAACCTAACCGCGTACTGTAACTCTCCAGCGAACCCTTGACACCAACTTCCCCCACGCACTAGAATCTTCAGCACGCATCCTGCTCCCACTTCCCACCCAACCGCGTACTGTAACTCTCCAGCGCACCGCTGCCGCCCACTCCCTTACGTACTAGAATCCTCAGCACGCATCCAGCTCCCACTTCCCACTTAACCGCGTACTGTGACTCTGAGGCGCACCGTCATTTTATTTAAAAATAAATCTCTGGCTGAAAGTTCATCCTTTTGGTCAAACAATCAACTATTCCAGTTAAATATTTATAATCCAATTGAAAATTAATCTCTTTGGTCAAAAATATAACTAATTCGTCGTTTTTTTTTTTTAAATTGATCTCCATTAGTAGAAAATTCCACTTTCTATTTAGATATTAATATTTTTGGCTTAAAATTCAAGTTGAAAAATAAAAAAGATAGGAAGTATAGAAACATGAGTAAAAGATAGACTTTTTCGTTAAAAGTTTTGTTGAAAATTCGTTTTTTTTTTATTAATTATTTTTTCAACTGAAAATTTTACTATTCAATTTCATGTTCTTCTTAAGTTGAAAACTCATTTATTTTCTTGAAAATTCGAATTTTTTAGGTATAAAATTAATTTTTTTTGTTAGAAAATTAATCGTTTTGGTTTCAAAATTAAACTTTTCATTTAAACATTATTTTTTTGACTGAAAATTTAACTATTCAATTTTATACTGAAAATTTATCTTTTCGTTTGAAAATTCGACCATTTCAGTTAAAGATTTAACATATTATTTTGAAATTTGACTATTTGGTTTGAAGATTTTTTAATGTTTTTTTTTTTTAATTATTTTTTCAAAACTGAATATCCAAATATTCTTATTATATATTATATATATATATATAAATATTTTATTGTATTATCATTACATATTATTATATAATTATTATTTAGCCATTTTTTTTAATTTTTATTTTGATTTTTTGAAATTTTTTTTAACTGAAAATTTAAATATTTTATTTTTGGTTGAAAATTTATCTTTTTCAATTGAAACTTTATGTATTTTGTTAAAGATTCATATTTGTTGATAAAAAATTATTCCTCTTGGTTGAAAATGTACCTTTTTAATGAATAGTTCTAGTTAAAGATACAAAGTTTAATTGAAAATTCATCACTTTAATGAAAATTGAACTTTTTTGTTGAAAGCTCGTTGTTTATTTTAATTTATCTTAGGAAAATTTTAAAGATTTTTAGGCAACTTTCTTACATTTTGAATGATGTTTCAAAATTTCATGAAAAATTCAAGTCAGCTAAAAATATTTTTAGGAATTTAAGAGGGCGATTGAAAAACGCCGAAAAATAAAATTCCCTAAACTACGAAATTCCCGAAAAGAAAATTATTCACAATATAAAATTTTTGAAATTATAACATTGCCCCACAGTTTATAATAATACTGATTTTGAAAATTCCAAAATAATGACATTCCTGTCAGAGAATCGCCGCCTTATAAAATTCTCGAATTTAAACAATTGAAAAATTTTTCTCTCCACAAATACTATTTATTTATTGAAAATACAATAATAAAATATTTTGATAAAAAAAAAAATTTACTTAATGTTTAATTTTTTTAAACTACTGTTTGAATATTCCATTATTTTATTATCAATCAATAAATATCAAAAGCCATTTTTTTATTCATTAAATTCGTGAATTTTATTATTCAGGAATTTCCCTACTCAGGATTTTTCTTTTGAAGTATTTTCATAATTTGGGGAATTTTATGTTTAGAATATTTTTGTTTTCGGTAATTTAACAAAGAATAAAAAACTTTCTTAAGATGCCTGGGAAACTTTTAAATTTCCAAAATTTTCAAAAAAAATCTGGATGTATTTAAGGAAATTTTTCTCAGTTTTTAAATTTTAAAAATAATTTCAGGAAAAAATTGAATCATTTTAAAATATATTTAAAAAATTTTAAAAATCGAAAAAATTTGAAAATTTTCAAAAAATGTTAAGCAATATGTAGATTTTTGAAGTTTCAAAAATAAAATTTTTGAAGATTTCAAGATGATAAAATAATTTCCTTAAGGTTCCTGGAAGATTTGGTGAAATCCTGTAAAATAAAAAGCTTTCTCGAAAAGTTTCTTCATACTTTTTCTATATATCTGAAATCTTCAACAGACTTTTTGAATTTTTTTAAAAATTCTATGGAAATTATATTTATATCACCTCAAAAACAAATAAAATTATAAAAGTAAATAGTTATTTGAAATTTTCATTTAAAAAAATTTTTTTTCCTTGAAATTATAATTTGGTTGAAATATTTTTCTTTTTTTTCATTTTTGATGTTAAATATTGCGATCTACTGTTCAAATAATTTCTCTGATGAAACGAGAAAAAATGTGCCTAAGCCCGGATTTGATCCGGGAACGCCACTATCCATGAGTGGAGCGTTTTTCTTTTTTGACTGAAAAAACTTTTTTTTGGTTGAAAGTCCCACTATTTTGTTCGGAAAGTTGTCTTTTTTAGTTGAATTCATTTGCTTTTGATTTAAAATTGAAATCTTTTTTGTGGAAATAAAAGTAATTAAATTTTTTGTTCAGTATTCATCTTTTTTTGTTAAAAACTCAACTATTGGTTATAAATTAACTTTTTTGATGAAATTTTGATTTGACATATCTGAAATCACCAAAAATCTTTTTACATTTTCTTAAAAATCTCAGAAAATTATATTTGTCAGACATTTATAACAAATAAACTAAAAAAATAAATGGTTATTCGAAATTTTTTGTGTATTTACAATCCAGCGCACCGCGGCTGCGGTGCGCTGTAGAGTTCTAGTACGCGGTGAGGTGGGAAGTGGGTGCTGCGTGCTGAGGATTTAAGTGAGCGGCAAGGTGGGAAGTGGGAGTGGATGCGTGCTGAGAGTCCCAATACGCAGCGAGGTGGGGAACGTAGTGTGGCCGCGTGCTGAAAGTTGCAGTACGCAGCGAGGTCGGAAATGTATGGTGG
>CAKNXH010061951.1:20277-33815 GCA_932178445.1 Andricus quercusramuli | reverse complement strand
ATACTCACTAATACTAACTCATCCAGAACTCCCCCTGTATATCTACTAATACACGTCTTCGTGGAATGTATACAATGGACTTACATGGCTTACAAAAACGTGCAAAAATAAACATGTACAGTGGTAAGGTTAATGAGATGAATAGGGAAGAAATAAACGAATCTCCCTTAAGCAAAAATAGCCCAATTTCACAGAATTTTAAAACAATAGTGGTAGACGACTTTCGCCAATAACAATAATTTAATTTTTTATATGCAAAACTAAATATATTATTGCGATGGCCTGTGGCCACTTTCCAAACAAAATTAAAATTTCGTATTTCAAATGTATATCACGTTGGCCGCAACGCTTCATTTTTAAAATTTCTTGCCTTTTTCCTGACCATTAATATTCGAAAAACAGTATATATTAATCTTGTAACTTTTTAAACATTGAATCTTTTGTGAACGGAGTAAAACTGTTTCAAAATAAATTTGAAATTTATTGAGATATTTCAAACAAAAGTTGTTGAATTTTCAACCTACAAAGATGAGTTATCAGCGAGAAAGACGAACTTTCAACAAAATACACGAATTTTTAACTAAAAAATATACATTTTCAATTACGGATGAAAACTAGCTGTGAATTCGATCTCGACTGCTTCCACTTTGTTTATATTTATAAAGGTATGGTGCTTATTTTACGAGAACGTTGAAATCATCAGCATATTTGTGATAGTTGCAATGTCGAAGTTAACTACCAAGTTCAGATGTATAAATATTAAATAGCGTAGGTGCAAGCGTGGAACCTTGAGGGACACCAATCTTAACCTCCCCACAGTCAGAACGCTGTAAGAGTACTATGCCTGGCACGAAACCCAGATTGCATTGGGTCCATTAAATTGTTAGTTTCAATATGAGCGGTAAGTTGCTGATGGGCAATGCTTTCGAAAGGTTTAGACAAGGCACAGTGGATGGATATCGGGCGGAAACCTTTGGGAGAGGTAGGGTTAGAAATTTTCGGAACAGGGCGAATAATCGCCTCTTTCCAAGTATCAGGAAATATTCCCACCTGTAGAGATGCGTTATAGATATGCAAGAGAATAGGACAAATGACTGGTAAAGCTAAGCGAATCATTTTAATTTAAATACCATCAGAACCTTGAGCATTTGATTTTACCTCTAAGAGTTTTTTAATTAGGGTTTCTTGCGATATGTCAGAAAAGAATAATTTAGTATCATGAAAGTTAGAGGGAACTACGAGAGAGGAGGGAGTGTTGTCTGCAAGGAGTGTAGGTTTTGTTGCGAAGGCTACTATAAGACCTGCGGGTGAAAAATTGTTATCCGGAGCCAAGTGTTTTGGAGGGATAAGTCCAAGTCGTCTTAAAAGAAACCAGATGTTTTCATTTTTATTCCTGTTTTTAATAGAATTGTAATTATATTGATTGAATGAATCCCTGATTTTGGTTTGAACTAAGTTTCTCAGTTTACGAAATTCGGCTTGAATAATACTATTTTTTGTTCTTTTAGCCAATCTACGTTTTTTCTCTCTTGGTTCAATCAAGTATTTGATATAAGATGTAATCCAAGGAGTGGACTTCTTTTTTGCTTCAAGGGTATGAAGAGGCGCAAATTTGTCAAAAGCTGAAGTTAAAAATTTTGTTAGACAAATAACCTTTCTATTTATATCTTTTTCAATAAAAATTATTTTCCAATCATAAGTGGAGAGGTGCTCGAGAAATTTGGCTTCATTTATATTTTTAAGATTGCGTATAGACAGAGGTGATAAACTAGAAGAAGGATCAAAGGAGAACTGATATTGAATGCTGATAAGGTCGTGGTTTGAGAGGCATGAGATTGAGTGGAAAAAAATTCCTTGTCTAGATCAACAATCCATGTACTAGAATGATCGGTGTGGTGCGTAGTATTATGCGGAACTATAGATAATCCGGCGGAGAACACTATTGATTTTAAATAGTTAGTTAAATTGTTGGTGGCATTAAGATTTGTGTTTAAGTCATCAGTAAGTAAAATGTTATTATAATTAGGTATAAGGTCAAAAATATCAGTCTCAAGTTCCCTACAGTAGGAGGCGTTAGGAGATTTGTAAATCACACCCACCAAAATGCTGTCATGAGACGAAGGGGCTTATTCCAACCTGTACACCCCTTAAGCTGTCATGAATGTAGAGACATACTCACCCCCTCTTCTCTCATCTCTATCTCTGCGGAAAAGTGTGTAATGATCAAGTGCTATGAGGCTAGATGGAATGTTGGGCGTAAGCCAGGTCTCAGACACGGCTGTGATATGGTATGTATATATATATATATATATATATATATATATATATATGTGTGTATATATATGTATATATGTATATCGTTTTTACTGAATTTAGTATTAAATTTTATTCCTTGAAAATCACGTTAATGAAACGTAAATATCTGAGCAAAACAAGGTTGACGCCTTTTATCTATGAGACAATCACTATCTTATATACTTGCTAATCTGATAAAGAACCAGAATCTCCATTAGTTACAGTGTTAATCATATTCTTCATTTAATTAACTGTCCCTCTGATTGGAAAATATGAGGATTATTTCTACTCTTGTCTTGTCTTTGGCAGTTATCCTCAATTCTATTGGTGAATATAATAATATATCTATAATTTTATGCGGAGAAAATTTGGTCAGGAAACTTAAACAAAGTTTTGAGTACAATCATTGGGATATATGAACCAAACGGCGAATGTTTGACATTATTGAAATAATCTGTGACGTGCAAAAGGTTAAGTAATACATGGCAGTTCGGTAAACATTAATAAACCAAATGAGAGTTTCCCAAATGTACAGTAAAGATTCACAAAATTAAACATTAATGCATGTGGTGTAATAAATTAAAAACTATTCTGTCATACATTGGGGACACATTGGATAAAATTTCATATTAGTTAAGTAAAGTTTGCAAATGTAAAATCAAGCAAACTTTAAATTATGCAATAATAATGATTTTTGCAACAATGAGAATTCATCATTGAAAAACGCATAGTGTTCATCAAGAAACTCATATTCAGGACTTCACAAGGACGTCCATTCAAACACTTTAAAAAAAGATCTCGGTGTCTTTCTAATTTGTTCAAGCAACTGCCCTTTTTCGGCTAACTTGTCTGTACTAGTAATGAAATAGTCAAATTTTCAGTTAAAAAAAAATTAATTTTAGAAAGAAAAGATCGAGTTTTCAACAAAATAGTTAAATCTTCAAGTAAATAGTATAATTTTTGACTCACAGAAATGAATTCTGAAATCAAAATGTACTAGTAGACTTTTCTATTAAAATATAGGACCAGGCCCACCTTTCTTAGTGCTTCTTATTTTGTATCCCCAATTTTCAACTCAATGTGGCGCTTCTTGTGAAAATAATTCAGGAAATAAAAAAAGTGCCGGTAAGGTTGGAACCCGGTCACGTGACCCACTCATCACATGGCCTCAAAATTGAACCCCAGTTTCTTTTTGCAGAGTTGAGCTTACAGTTTGATTGTTTACCAAATGGCCATCCTATTCCTGTTGTTCCTCGTGGCAGATCTTCTGATGCTCCTGAAAGAACTTCTGATGCTCCGGAGAGGTCTTCTCCTGCCATACCACACTCTCCGCGTTTTCCGGTCAGGTCTTCTCCTGCCATACCACACTCTCCGCATTTTCCGGTCAGGTCTTCTCCTGCCGATTCTTCTCATCGTGCCAGGTCAAGGTCTCCTCCTGCCAGTCGTTCCTTTTTCTACCTAGGTGGACTTGACAGTGAAAAGCTCAGATCTGTTCGGCTTATTCCGCACACGAATCCGAATCGGCGATTTCAAATTGGAAGATACACTTTTTTTCGCGATGCACCGATTCAAGTTAGAGCACACCGTCAGACCCTTGTGCCCATGCC
Source organism: Andricus quercusramuli (assembly GCA_932178445.1). NCBI lineage: Eukaryota > Metazoa > Arthropoda > Insecta > Hymenoptera > Cynipidae > Andricus > Andricus quercusramuli. The sequence goes on along the minus strand of CAKNXH010061951.1, from coordinate 29,913 downwards.
AACAGGAGAACAATCTGTATTATCAACGTCCAATGGTGACGTTTTTGCAATATTGGAGGGAAATAATAGATATCTTCGTGGATTGTATACAATAAAATATGGCGTACAAAAACGTGTAAAAATAAACATGTACAGCGGTAAAGTTGAAGAGATGGCAACAGGAGAAATTGACGAATCTCCTTTGAGCAAAGATCGCCCACTTTCAAAACATTTTAACATAATTATGCTTGAAGACATGCGCCAACAACATTAATTTAATTTTGGTTTCAAGTGTAAGATTAAATATATTATTATGTTTGCCTATGAGCACTTCTCAAAAAAGATTCAAATTTTAATTTTAAACGTACATCAGGGTGGCTGCAAAACACTATCAAGAAAATTCTTGCCTTTACCGGACCAATAATATTCAAAGAACAGCATCCTAATCTTGTAGCATTTTTACATAGAATTTTTCATAAACTGAATAAAACAATTTCAAATTAAAATTTTAAATGTATTGATTTATTTCAAATAAAAACATTTGAATTTAATTTGCTCCATGAAATACGAACTTTTATGGACAGTTTGTAAAAATTCAAAAGCTCATTGAAAGTTTAATTGAGTTTAAGCAAAGTTATTATATTGATAAAAAAGCGGAACGACCTTCATGTACCTTTTATGAAACCCCTATTATGGAACATCAAAGAAATGTGTTTTTTATATTAATATGGCTTATTTTATATTATTTTCTATATTAAATCGAACCAAATAGTACATTGAAATTCTGTTTTAATCGTTCATGGCGATAAATAAATTGAATACAAGTTTTCGTTAAAATTGAAAAACCTAACCTATAAAGGGTAGTTTTCGTGAACGAAGTGAATTTTATTTTATTTTCGCTGAAAAATGTTTGTTAAAGGGATTGAATTTTCATTCAGGTGAATGAAAAAGAAGGAAAAACCTAAGTATCCTTTTAGTTTTTTTTATTGTACTTAATAATAAATTCCTCTGTTTTATTGAATATTTGTGCTTTTTGGTCGAAAATTAATCTTCTGGGTTGAAAATTCATATTTTTCCTTGAAAATTCAACTGTTTTTTTTTAAATTTGTTTTCTCTGTTGATTGAAAAGCATTTTTCAATTGAGAACTCAACTATTCTTGAAAATTTGTCTTTTTTGGTTGAATTTGAATGTCTTTTTATTTAATATTAAAATCTTCTTTGGTTGAATTTTCAATTACATTGTTTGTTGAGAATTCATCTTTTTTAGTGGAAAATTTAACTCCTTCATTAAAAGTGTAACTCTTTTGTTAAAAATTAATTCTTTTCGTTGAAGATTCATCATTTTAATTGAAAATTCATTTCTGATTGAAAATTCAAGGACATTGTTGAAAATCAATTCCTCTTACTGAAAATGTAATTATTCCAGTTGAAAATTTAACTATTCTATTTTTGGTTGAAAATGTATAATTTTTGGACGAAATTTTAACTGTTTGATAATTGATCTTTTTTATTTAAAAATTGAAATATTTGGTGAGAAATGTTTGTAACTTTTTGGTATAAAATTCAACTATTCCAGTTGAAGACTCATCATTTTAATTAACAATTTAACGAGCTTGTAGGAAATCAATTTTTCTAACTGAAAATCTAACTATTCCAGTTGAAAATTTAACTATCATGTCGGAAATTCGCTTTTTTTGTTAGAAATTAGTTGTTTTAAACAGAAAATTGAGAAAATTTCTTGACAATTTTTTATTCCCGTAACGAATTATAATTTTGACTTTGGGACAGGAAATTTTCCAAAAGAATTATAATTCTAAGATATATAATTTATATATATATATATAATTTTCCCAGTCGGGATAGAGAATTCACGTAAAGAATTATAATTATGACTTCCAACAATTAATTTTTGATATGGAACAGGTATTTTTTAAACGAATTTTAATTAATTAAATTAATTAAAATTAAATAATTCAATTAATTAAATGGGTTGAGCAAATGACCTGGATTTTAAAAACATTCTTAGGTAGACATTACATAAATTCTTCATTTAAAAGACGGATTACGCTTGAACTTAAGAGATTATATTTTGATATCAGATTTACCGAATTTAGTAATTACATTTTATTTCTTGAAACTCACTCTAATGAAATGTAAACATCTGAGCAGAAGAGGATTAACGCTTATCATCCATGAGATAAAGACCATCTGATATACTATTTAATTTAATAAAGATTAAGAATATTCATTAGTTACCGTTTCAATTATATACTTCATCAATACATTAATTAGTTTTACTCTGATCAGAAAATATGTGGATTTTTTCTACTCTCATCTTATCCTTGGTGGTAATCCTCAATTCTATTGGTGAATATATTAATATAATATATCTATAATTTTATCTACAGTTTTTTATGCTTCACGTAAATCAGAATTTGTGCGATTTAATTTACATTCCATCCCAGCTTCTATTTTATTTCGAACTTTATTTGAGTCTATTGATACGGAATTCGTCACATAAAAGTACACACTGCCTCTTTGATGAGGGAACTGGAAAATCTTAGCTAAGACAAAGTTTTACTAGAAAAAATAAAAAGAGCGCATGGCATATGGTAAAAAAAAACTTAATTTGCAATCTAAATGGAAGGAAATGTTTACAAAATAGTTAAAGTTGTAACCAAAAAAATGAATGTTCAACAAAGTAGTTTCTCAGTTGAAATTTCAGCTTGAAGCGATTAATTTCTAACCAACAATGCCGAGGAAAATTAGGATTCCAGTTTTGAACATTTCAGAAACACCGAGATCTTTGTCAGATTTTTTTTTACGGGAATATGAATGTTAAGATGAAGTGTTTTCCCACCCTTCTGTCATTTTGGATTTTGAAATAGAAAAAAAAAATTTATCAATACTGTAAACTATACTTCACAATTTTTCTTGCAAAACAATGAAAATTCATCAACCCTTTGTCTTCACTGAAACACGCACAACGTTAATTAGTAAATTCATATTCAGGACTTCGAGGGCACATCCATTCAAACATTTCAGAAAATGTTCTTGGTGTATGTCTCTTTGTTTAAGGAAATAGCGTGCAGTGTGACGTGGTTTATGAATGGCCTCTTTTTCCTCCGGAAGAGAAAACATAAGGAAAATTGAATCCCTGTTTCTTTTTGCAGAGTTGAGCTTACAGTTTGATTGTTTGCCAAATGGCGATCCTATTCCTCTTGCTCCTCGTGGCAGATCTTCTGATGCTCCGGACAGGTCTGCTCCTGCCATACCACATTCTCCGTGTTATCCGGTCAGGTCTTCTCCTGCCATACCACATTCTCCGGGTTTTCCGGTCAGGTCTTCTCCTGCCGAGTCTTCTCATCGTGCCAGATCCAGGTCTCCACCTGCCATTCGTCCTTCTATCAGACTAGGTGACCTTGAAATAGCAGAATTTAGACCTGTTCGGCTTATTCCGCACACGAATCCGAACCGGCAATTCAAAATTCAAAGATACACTTTTCCTCGCGATGCACCAATTCAAGTGAAAGGAAGAAATTGTGTCCTGGCGCCCGTGCCAATCAGAGAACAAACTGTATTATCAACGTCCAATGGTGACGTCCTTGCGATGGTGGAGGGAAATAATACATATCTTCGTGGAATGTATACATTCGACGATAATGGCTTCCAAAAACGTGCAAAAATAAACATGTACAGTGGTGAGGTTATAGAGATGAACAGGGAAGAAATAAACGAATCTCCCTTGAGCAGAAATAGCCCAATTTCACAGAATTTCAAAATAATAATGCTAGACGAATCACGCCAACAACATTAATTCAATGTTTTTATACGTAAAACTAAATATATTACCTCGTTGGCCTCTGGCCACTTTCCAAACGAAATTTTAATTTTAAAAGTAAATCAGGGTGGCCGCAAAAATTCATTTTAGGAATACCTTGCCTTTTCCCTGACCATTAATATCCAAAGAATAGCATGTTAATCTTTCAACATTATCAACATACAATCTTTTGTAAACTGAATAAAACTATTTCAAATTGAATTTCAAATTGATTGATTTATTTCGGACAAAAACAGGGATCGGAGCGGGTTGCTTTTAAGGAACTTAGTTACTTTTTTATGTGAAGGTTACTTTTGGTTACATTTATTGCCCTAGATTTAAGAATTCATATTTTCTCAGTAAATTTGGCACTTTAGAGCCAGGAAATTAGGAATAATCTTTTTGGTTAGAAATGTACTGATTTTATTGAAAATTCCTCTTTTTTATTGAAGATTCCCCTGTTTTCGTACACAATTCCCATCGAGAGATTCTACAGTTAATATCTCGTTTGTCTAAACACAGTTTTAGCGAGTCACAATCGGTGATAATTTTAAACATTATGCCCTGTAAATAAATTCTTAACCGTCGAAGAGTCCAAACAATACCCAGAGTTTAAAGCTCAAAACTTGGATACCTGCTTTCCGTTTCAGAAGTTCATTTTGAAAAATAGAAAACTGGATGAAAATGTAAATCATTCTGTCTTTGGAACAACACAGCACCGCATCCCAGCTTGCTTGCATCGCAATGGAGTTCAGTCTCGCTTCTAGGATTATAAATACTTAAAATCGGAGCGTGCACCATTTTGTTTTTTAGATACTCAAAAACGTTGACTTCAGTTTCTCCAATCTTGAATACGGCACCATTTTTTAATAGATCAGAGAGTGGCTTAGCAAAAACCGAAAAACCTTCGATGTACTTTCTGAAATATGAGCATAGTCCTAAAAAACCCCGACATTCTCGCACATTTTTAGGTTCCGGATAATTTAAAACTGCTTCCGTTCCATGATTAGTTGGACTCACTCCCTTTTCAGTAAGACGATAACCAAGATATTCAATCTCAGTTTGTAAAAAATTGCACTTGTCTGAGTTCTAGTTTGTTCTCTACTAGTAATTTAAATACCTGATCTAAAATGATTAGGTGATGCTCCAAAGTCTCAGTTCCTATTAGAAAATCATCTAGATAAGCTAATACATCGCCTGTTTTGATTAATTTTGCTAAAATCGTATTAACAAACTGCTGAAATTTATGTGGAGTAGTTTTTAGCCCGAATGGCATTTTCAGATATTCAAACTGTCCAAGAGGCGTCATAAGAGATGTATACTTGACAGAATCTCACGTAATCTCTCGACGGCAGGAACTAAAGCAGAAATTATCAGGAGACTGTCAGAAAATGATACGTCAATTCTTGGTTAGAAGATGCTGCCTTGATCCAAGAAGGGCATGCCAATCTTCACACAAATTTGGTTGCCAATCAGAATCCAGATCAAAACAACAGATTTGTTGTTCCTGCCACAGCAGCGGTCCACGCTCTTCAAGACATTGATCTCATTATGAGGGAACGCGATCTGTTGCTACGAGAATTGGATCTTGCGAAAAGAGAAAATGAATTTCTTCGAAACACTCCGAGACGTGAAAATGAGCAACGATGACAATCACGCTCGTTTACTACTAGGAGCAAAACTTGAAAGAAAAGCGCTCCAGTGGTTTCAGTCAAAAGCTGAGTATGTTGAAATGCCAGTTGACGTCCTCTTCACCGAGCTTGCTTTAATGTTTGATCATCGCCAAACTAAGATGGCACTCCGCAAAAGATTTGAGGAAAGAATCTGGAAATACACTGAAACGTTCTGTGAATATTTTCACGAGAAGTTATTCCTAGGAAATGACGTCCCAGTCGATGAAGATGAATTAGGCGACTATTTCATAGACAAAATACCAAATATATCTATCAGAAATCATGCTAGGATTCAGCGTTTTGAGGAAACAAAAACACTTTTAGAAGCTTTTGAAAAAGTTATACTCAAAAGCGAGATGAAAGCAACACAAGAAGTCACGAAATCCCACTTCTGAAACTGTGAGGGATGGTTAGCGGATTAAATAAGGCACACTTATGCACATTATCAACTATTTGTTATTAAATATCGAAGGATCGTGATACAATGCGTAGCGAGACTGTCTTCTTGTTCAGATGAGGGCGTGGTAGTTGAGCCCTTAGTAGCGAAATCTGTAAAATATTTCACAATTTCCATAATTTCAAATACTTCTTACATCTGTAAAACGTACTTTCTGGCATTTCATACTTACTATGGCAAATTTTGATCAGTCGTGCGGCTTGCACATTCCTTTTTGACCAATCACTATCCGCTCAATATCATAAATTTAGTTACCTAATAAATTTAAGGCCATCCTGAAAGTAAGTTCAATTCAAGTTTCAGGTTTTCTTTTTACTATGTTGAAAGTCACTCTAATGAAATGTAAATATCTGAGCAGAACAAGGCTGACGCCTATTATCTATGAGACAACAACTATCTGATATACGTTATAATCTGATAAAGAACTAGAATATTCATTAGTTCCAATGATAATAATATTATTCTTTAATACATTAATTAGCTCTTCATCTGATTAGAAAATATGAGGATTATTTCTACTCTTGTCTTGTCTTTGCCAGTTATTCTAAATTCTGTTGGTGAATATAATAATATATCTATTATTTTATGCACTTTTGTTATGCTTCGCGCAAACTAGAATTTGTGCAATCTCATCTACATTCCATCACAATTACTATTTTATTTTGAACTTTATTTGATTTTGTCTGCAATGAGGATGACTTTATTCTGAATTTTTACGGGGAATCCAGAATGTGTGTGTTGACCAAAATTGAATTCGAAAAGAGTTCGGACTGATAAGGAATTCATAACATCTATAAGTCTCCATACTGCACATGTTACAATACCAATGATTGAAATTGGATCTTTTGGACTAAAAGTCTTGAAGAAAATGCGTAATCCATTACATTATAGGTTTTTTAATAATGTTAACAAAAACAAATTAGCTTGTTCTCATGAAAGAGTTTGAAACTCATTTTTTTATCCAAATTTTTTAAGCCAAATTGAATTCAACAGATTTTTTTTACATGGTATGAATGTTGAAGAAAGTGTTCTCCACCAGTCCGTCATTTTTGGACTCTGAAATAAACAAAAAATGTTTTCTAATACTTTGAACGATCCAATTTGAGAATCAGATAGCAAAAGAATGATCTTCTCCCTGACCATCAATGTTCGGAGGACAGCATGCTAATCTTGTAACGGATTAAACCAATTTCAAATTTACTTATTTTCCCCAAATAAAAAAAGTGGAATTTTCTACAAAAAAATGAATTCTTAACGAAAAATATAGTAGGTGACATTTCAACAACGAAAGAAGAATCTTCAACAAAATAGTGAGATTTTCTACCAAATGGTTGAATTTTCGGATAAAGTTCTGAATAGCCCTCACCTTCGACAGGTGAGTTATTGACGAAACAGACAAATTTTGAACCAAAAAGACGAAGTTTCAACAAAATATTCCTTAAGTTTTAAGCTCATGGTTGAAAATTTAACTATATTGTTGATACTTTTTTTTGGCTTGAAACCAATTTTTCTAACTGAAAATTTATCTGTTGCAAATTTAGTTGAAAATTTATCGTTTTTTAGTTGATAATTCTACTACTTGATTGAAAGTTTAACTGCTTTCTTACAAATTTATTTTCCTGCTTGAAGATTAATTATTTTGTATTGTTGAAAATTTAACTATTTTATTTTATGTGAAAATTTTTCTGTCTTAGTAAAAAAGTCATGTATTTTGTTGAAATTTTGTTCTATTAATAGAAAATTAAAATTCTTGCTTCAAAATTTATTTTTGGGGTTGAAAACGGAAATTAATCTTCCTGCTTGGAAGCTCATCTGTTTGGTTGAAAATTCATTTTTTTTTTATTCATTATTATTTTTTTTAATAATTTCTTCAACCGAAAATTTAACCTTTCTATTTTTAGTGAAAAATGTATCATCTTTTTCTTCAATTCATCTCTTTGGTAGAAAATTAAACTATTTTGTTAAAAACGTCTTATTTGGTTAAAAATTAATCTTTTTAACTGGAAATGTAACTATTTCATTTTTCGTAAAAATTTGCCATTCTCATTTGAAAATTCATCTATTTAGTTGAAATTTCGCGCCCAAAAGATGAATTTCCCAACAAAAAAGATATAGTTTCAATAAAATATATAAATTTTCAACTAAAAAAGGTAAATTTACCCGCCCAGAATATAATCGTTCAATTTGCAGTTAGAAAAGTAAATTTTCAAGCAAAAATAGAAAAGTTACATCGTCAGTTGAAAAAATTAATTTTGAACCAAAAAGAAATGAATTTCCTACAAATGAAATCAATTTTTAATCGCAATGATGGATTTTCAACCAAAAATTTACATTATTGACCAAAAATTGGAATTTTCAACCCAAAACATGAATTTTCTTCTAAAAAAAAAATGAATTTCAATTAAATATTTTTTTTTCAACTAAAGAAATGAATTCCTAACAAAAAAAAAATAGTAAAATTTCTAAAAAACAGATAATCTTTTAACGAAAAAAATTACATTTCTGTCAAAAAAGGCAACTTTTCCACAAAAAGTGGAATAGTTAAAGTATATTTTTGACTAAAATGATGAATCTTCAACTGAAAAAATATAATTTTTAAACAAATTCATGAATTTTCAACTAAAAAGATCAAGTTTCTATCAAAAATGAAACAGTTAAATTTTCAGTAAGTAGAATAAATTTTCAACTAAGAAAGAAACGAATTTTCAACAAAATAGTTGAATTTTCAATCAAGGAAATAAATTTAAACCAAAAAGATAAAGTTTCAACTATTGAGAGAACTCTTCTAAGAATCAATTTTCAATCAAATGAAAAAAAAAATTTTAACGAAATAGTATAATTATAATAATTATACTATTTCGTTTAAATTTTAGTTGATAATTATCAACTAAGAACGATCAATTTCTATCAAAAAAGATAATTTTTCGACAAAAAGTGGAACAGTTACATTCTTAGTTGAAAAATTAATTCTAAATAAGAAAAAACTAATTTTTAACTAAAAAGATAAATTTCCAACCAATAAGATGAATTTTTGACAAAAAAAAAAAGATGAATCTCACAAAGTACAAGAATTTTCAACCTAATATTAGAATTTTTGAAGGAGTTTTTAACCAAAAAGATGAATTATTCACCAAGAAGATAAAGTATTCTATCACGAAATTCAAATCATTAGCAATTAAATATTTAAAGTAACTTTATTGGCAATTTCTAGAAAATAAAAGTATATTTTAGTAAATTCAAAAAAAAATTATGTTTTTATATTTATATATTTTTTTCTTTAATTTGTCTTCGTGAATTAAAAATGCAACCATTTCGTTAGAAATTCATTTATGTTGTGTAAAAATTGTATTTTTTAATTGTATTTTTGTTTTTAGTTTTATGTAAAATTTGACTTTTTCGGTTTTCATCAAATCTTCCCGTTTCAAATTTTCATCAGACAAAAAAAAAATCAAAAATCGAATATTCCAATTTGCTGTCAAACTATGCAAGATACGACAAAAGATGATCGGACCAAAATTGTGCACCTAAAAAAGATCTACAAATTTTTTGTCTCATTTTTTATATTTTTTCCGAAAAATCGAATTTTTTATTCTTAATAGAGTTTGTATGTCTGTTTGTATGTATGTTTGTATGTATGTCTGTTTGTCTGTCGGTTTGTTTGTATGTTTGTCTGTCGGTTTGTCTGTTTGTCTGCCTGTTTGTCTGTC
>CAKNXH010061948.1:63847-73850 GCA_932178445.1 Andricus quercusramuli | reverse complement strand
ATTATGAGTTTAGTATCTCCATTTAAAATTTTTTAATTAAGGTCGAACAAAAATCTATTTTATCATGAATAATTTTATGCAAAATCAGCATGAAAAGGGTTCAGAATCAAAAAACGGACTTCTAAACTAGCTGCCTTTTTGGTCTATTTTTGATCGTGAAGAGTCAACTGAAATCTTTTTTAACAGAAAATTCAACTATTTTTTCTAATTTATCTTTTTGATTTATAAATTCATCCGCTTTGGTAGAAATTTTCTTTTTTTATGAAAATGCAACTTTTTCGCTAAAATTCTTCTTCTTTGCTTGAGTATTCAACTATTTTAGTTGAAAGATTTGGTTGAATCACTTTGTTAAGAAATCATTTTTTTTTTTAATTTCATTTTTGTTGGGTAAAAATGCATCAGTTTCGTAGAAAAGTAATTTTTTTCTGAAGTCATTTTTTTTGTTTGTAAATTCAATTTTTTTTAGAGAAAATTCGTCTTTTGGCTTCAAGGCTCAACAATTTAGGTGAAATTTTCTTTCTTTAGTGAAAAATCTTTATTCGTTAAAAATTCGTCTTTTTGGTTTTGAAAAGCTTTTTTTGTATAGATTTCATGTTTTTTTATTGAAATATAAACTATGACACTTTTGGTTGGGAATTTATATTTTTACGTTAAAAATTTAATTATTTCGTTCAAAATTTTAGTTCAAAATAAATAAATAAATCTGAAAATTTTAAATTGAGGCTTGAGAAATAAACAATTTCTTGTGCGGAATATGGTCAAAATTTGAATTTTTTGAGTAGAAAGAGAAAAAATCTAAAAACAAAACAGAATTTTCTACTTACGGGGTGGGGGGATCTTTGTTAACAAATTTTGTAGATTGAAAAAAATAAAGCGTGGGAAACTAACAACTTTTCGGGGCTAAATGTGTAAAATTGAAGAATTTAACAATTTTCTGATTCGGAAAATAAAAATTCAAAAAATAACCAATCTTTATGTTTCGTAAGGCAAACCTTAACAAAGTAACAATTTTTTTTCCTATTTGAAAGAATTAACATGTTAAAATTAATGATTTTTTCACTCATTTTTGCAGTTATCAATGAAGTATTTAGAATCCTTGATATACAAAAACGTTCGACTTTAGAAATCATTCAATGGTCACAAAAATTCGAAATCAAAGAAAAATCCAAGATGACGCTCACTGGAGGATTCAGAATTTATTTACATTTATGGATTTTAACAAAATCGGTCTGAAAATAGTCAGACAGTCAGGATTACCCCGACGTATTTCGTGTTAGTATCATACCTTCAAAAATTTGGAAAAAGCCCAATATGGTTTCTTATTGTTGATACAAGCTAATTACTTTAATCTTTTAATATTACACTAGAAAATATAGCGGCGAACGTCCTTCATAATCACCTTTCATGTAATCGTACTTTTGCAGAATTCATTATAAATCTTATTGTTTGATTTTTTTTGCGTTTTTGAAAACTTGTGCAAAGCTTGTGTAAAACTTTTCGTGAATTTTCCAAAAATTTTGAAGATCCAATATTAATCCAAGGAGCTAATGAGATAAGCTTGATTTTTTGACAACAGGGAATTTTTAAGAATAGATGAAATAGTAATTAGGAATATGGAGTTTTTCTTGAAGAATTATACTTCAGAAGATGGAATTTTCATAAAAAATCATTATTTGCCTTGAAACAGAAAATCTCTTACACTGAACGCGAATTTGAGAAGAAAATTGTAATTCAACTTTTGAAAGAAGAGAACTAAATAATCCCTGATTAGCTTCAGAATTATAATGCTTTTGCAAAATTCTTGGTTCTAAATCGGAATTGTAATTCTTATACCCAAAAATTATCTGATGTTTCATCTTAGAATTAAAATCCTCTTGCAAAATTACTTATTCTAAAATAGGAATATTCAAAATGTCTAGGAATCATTGAAACTTCTAAAAATCGTTCGAAATCTTTTTAACTGATCCGGAAAAATAAACGGCTGACCGAGAATTTAAAATCATTCATCGCGTAGATACCCCGTGAATATTTCAGGCAATCAGACAGCTGGAAAAGTATAATTTGTGGATAGCTTCAAAATGTACTTAAAATTATAGTGAGATTTTATTATGATATTTACCAATAGAATTGACGATAACTGCCTTCCGAAATAAAGGCAAAACTTTTGAAATATATTTATTAAAAACTTGGTTAAAAATATAACTGATGAATATTCTAGATCCTTATGATTAAATACGATACATTTATTCTTTAGCTGTTATCTCTCAGATTGTTGACGTTAATCTGGTCCTTGTCAGATATTTACATTTCATCAGAGCCAGCTTCAAGGAGAAAAAAAATGAACCTTAATTCGTCAAAACTGATCAGAATTAATACAATCAACATTGTTCATTATTACCCTGATTATTTCACCCTTATTATTTCGACTTTAGTTTCCCTTTCGATTATTATTTTGACCGTTCTTATTCTACCCTTTGGTTTCCTCATTATTTTCAGAATTACTTTTATCCCTGTTACTGTCGTGACGTTTTTGTTCATTTTTATCTTCAATTTTAGGTTCAGTTATTTTTAAGACTTGCCCTCGAACTTTTGATTTTCCTCTCTATTATCTCCGAATTTAATTGACCAATTACTCATAATGTGAAAAAGCGTTTTTATCATGCCAAAAGGAAAACAGGCAGCTGGAATCGTTTCGTAATTTTTTTTTTATTATCGGATTCGTTATCTGTATTATTAATGTTGATTCTAGGATGTCTGTTCCAACCTGCTCCTTGCTGACGAGAGTCTACGTCATCTGCTTTGATTGAAATTAGTTCTATCCTCTTATTGTTTTTGGAAATTTATTTTAAAATTAAATTGTACGGATTGTATGTTTCGCGATTCACTTTTATTTTTCCTGTAAATAGGTTCCATTTTTTCGCTTCTGTTTTCAAAAAAGCTATGAGCTGACGGGTCTAATCTAAGCCTCGAATTGTTTGTCCTTTCTTCCTTTTCTTTGAAAAATCTTTTCCTTTATTGGTTTATCATTTTCTTACATACCGCGATTTCCAACAGTTCGCATGTCTCTAAAATAAACTGCGCATTTCATGAATTTCAGAATTGCCACCATTGCCACGTACTTTTTGATGTTGGTATAGTTATTTCGATCAGTATCCACCTAAGTATGAAGCATATCGAACATCTGCAAGCACGCTCCTATTAATAAACATAACTTGAAAATCAAAGTACAAGAGTGAGAGGCTGCGAGGGCGTTTCGTTTTCCACAGAATCAAAAAAATTATAATGTCTAAAATGAATTTGGGCGACGGCAAATATTGAGATTTACTGATGCTTCAAGAAATCCGTGATTTGGCTGCCGATATAGTGACAAGCAGATAATACAAAATTTCTTGCTTGCATCAATCGATTGTGGAAACGATAACTTTTGCTGTTTCTCGCCAGGACTCAAAATCGCATTCCCCTTTGGCAAGATGTGAACAAAATTATATGTTAATCAAGTGAGGGCTAGTCGATTCCCCACTCCGTTAACAATGCACTATTCCGTTACGCTTTTCCTGCTTACACTATGCGCAATCGGTTCTTGTGCATTTTGTAAGTCTCTTATTTCATTTTCTACTTGAAAATGTTTTTCGTATAATTTTTACAGTCTATTTTACCCATTTCAATACATTGTTTTCGAGAAACTAGAACAACAAAAATGCACCGCCGCGTCGCATTGTGACACGTCGTGAACGCCGTACTGTGCTACGCAGAAGTGCCACTATACAATAAGAAGAATGCAAGGTTGAAACTTTTTTTCCTCATTTTTGATGTTTTGAAATTTATTCAACTTCAATACTAAATACACAGTTCCGTTGCTTTATTACTAATTTATATCAATTTCCAAACTTTAAAAAGTCTTATCAGTCTACTCTGAATGAAATATGTCGATTTTTCTTCTACGTATTTTATACTTTCTTAGTTTTGTGGGTTGGATACTACTACAAATAGTTTGTTTTTGCGTACTACGTTTATTCCCACGTGTGCTCTAAAATATATTTTACAAAGGTAGATTACTTTTTTTGATGTTCCAAAATAAATCAGAGTGACATAATTCCGGATCGGCCTATATGGGTAATTTATCTTGAAGGAAACAACGGTGTATATAGATTTTTCTGAAGGGGGGGGGGGATTAACAGGGACTTTGGTGTGAGAAATTGTTAAGGCGAAAATTTCTCAGAATCAAACTTTCGAATCTTTTCTGTTCTAGGAAAGTTAATCAGACATGGGGGAGCGTCGTTTGGCCATATTATTCTAAAACTCTTCAGGATTGATGAATTCTTGGATGATGCAGTTTCCTGGATTTCTTCTGGGTCATTACTTCAAACGCACAACTGTACATATTTATTTTCGCCCGTTTTCAAGTAGTTACTTTTATTACATAAATTCCACGAAGTCTTTTATTATCATCCACCATTGCAGAAACTTCTCCATTGGACGTTGATAATGGTTTGTTCTTCGGTTGGCATAGGCACACAGGCATTATGGTATTCTCTCAAGTAAATTGATTTATCGCGAGGGAAAGTATACCTTCGAAGAACTCGGAGCATTATTGTCAGGAGAATAAGAAATTCAGACACGAGGAACACCAGGCCCAGGGTTAGAAGTTTGTAAGCTCAACTCTGCAACAAGAAACAAAGTTTGATATCTTCGTGAAGTAGACAATCGTATGTTAGTGAGTGTGGTACTTATAGGAGAAACTGTCAAAAAACGAACAAAAGATGTCCCCAAATTCAGTTATTTTCCAAAACATATACCGTAAAAACTCAGCTAAATATTATTAAAACTGTTTAACATTTGTTATACACACGCAATGTACCCTAGCCATGACTACACCGAAAAAACGATATTCTAATTTTGATAATTCCCCACTAACTTTAAGAATATTTGCAACCTAAATAGGCGCCAAGAATATATTCCTGATGTACGATGGAGGCCCTCTTACCTTAAGAATATATATGCTTGTCTAATTGTAAGAATTCCCCACTAAGTTTAAGAATACTTGCATCCGAAATCTGTTGCAGTAATTGTATAATAAGTGACGAGCTCGAAGAAATGCAGCCAAATTTGAGGATAAATCGCATGGGCACATCTCTAACTCTATCTCTTTCCCTTCGCAGAGAACGTTAAAGTGAGAAAAGTTTTGATGGCACACGCCAAGGAATAAATAATGTAGAGAGGTAATTTCTCGGTGTGGTACAACGGTATTCAACCTCACTATCACATGAGACCTTTCTCACTCTAACTTTTTCTGTAAAGAGAAGCAGATGAATGTGCAGACGCGATTTATCATTAGAATTGGTTGTATTTCTTCGAGCTTGTCACTTATTACGAATTCAAAAAACTGATCGAAAATCACGTCTCACAAAACATTAAAAGAAATGATTGAACAGAGCAAGGCGCATTTCGTCCTTTAGTTAGAAGATACTCTTAAATTGAGAATTTCGCTTACTTCATTAAGAATATTACTAAGAATATGCGTGTAAGAATATGTGACTCTTAATATTAGAATATCGCTTTTTCGGTGTACTAAATGATAAAAACATTTAAAACTGCATAATGTTTAATAACAATTAATTGCAAATTGAGACCGGCCGATAAGCACGTTTTTTTAGTTTCGGCAAAGAAAGGTATCGAGGAAACTTCAGAGATGGAAGAACTTTCAGTGACACATTTATTTCTCACTATTAGAGTACGATTTCTGGAAATTTTTGGATCGATTCATCAAAAATTGACGAAATATCCATTGTGTAATAAATTCGGTACTCGCCTATACAGGACGTGAATTTTCAATAACAATCAGATATTTTGAAACCTGCCTCTGGCCCCCAAGTTATAGAAATCCGACTGCTTTATATGTTTTTGACTTTCTGCTATTTTCAGTGAGTTAGCATTTAATTAAAAAGCAGAACATTTCTTTCTTCGCATTTTTTTTCAACCTTTACTTTCTTTCCTTCTTTAAAGTAACGAATAATGTAAGCAAACCGTCTTGTGCCTTCGTTTTGAAATTTTCAATAAGGAAAGGCCTCAAAAAAAAGCTCAGATGAATAATATTGTATTACACGATTGTACAATAATTATTCCCCAAAGATTTTTTGTTACTTTTGTAAAACAGGGCAAGCGAAGTGATAATTTGTAAGATTTGAGTTATTGAAATTATTATATAGAAAAATATATGAGTGCGAATCTTCTGAAAATTCGTTATCAAATTATCCGCTTCAATTAGCTTTTTCGCAGAATTTAAATCCAACAGTGAATGCCCGCTTCGATTATTTTTCATTTTAGATAATATATTTGATAAATTCAAGAACAATTTTTAATAGCAACATTCATCATTCAAGGATTTGTTATTTGGAACTGCGTCAAAAATTTTAAAACAAAGGCACTAGACGGTTTGTTAACATTCTTTATTACTGCAAAGAAGAAAACAAAGTAAAGGGTGGAAAAAATTGCGAAGGAAGAAATTTTCTACTTTTAAATTAAATCCTAATTCACTGAAAACAAAAGAAAGTAAAAGACATATGAAGCAGTCGAATTCCTCTCAATTGGGGGCGACAGGCAGGTTTTAAAATATTTAATTATTATTGAAAAATCGCGTCCTTTATAGGCGTATCAAATTCTGAATGCCATAACTTGAAGAAATTTTTATTATGCAATTGTGGTATTATGTTAAGATTTATAATTTAAAATTTTTTCAAGCCCGAAAAGGAAAACTTAAAACGATTCTCAGAAGAAAACATTTCCGCCAATATTATATAAAACTGAAATTAGTAGGAATTCTCTAAATTGTAAGTAAGGTTTTGTATGGTGTCAATTTAATATTTGTCGTATAATTAATAGAATCCATTAATTACAACATAAAAAAATGAAATGTTAGGATAATAATCACGAATTTTAGCTTAAATTGTTTATTATTTTGTTCCAATCACATTAAAAATAGACATGCTCAACATTTCTTTATTCTAGCGCTGATAGAAAAAAAGGAATTGGGGAATAACGCGAAATTGAAATGTTTATTAGTTTAAATACCCTTTCGAATAATTGAAAAAACAAAATATCGTATCTTCAAGAATACTATGAATGTTTTGAAAATTATTACTTTGTAGCCTTTATACATATAAAATTGTCCTTCATTATATTATCATAAAAATACATTTTTTATGTGAAGGAATAAATATGAATAATTTTTACTATATATGAGATGCTTAATTTACATTATACAGTGTAGAAATAACGTTTTTTCCTATTTTTATAATGCTGAAAAAAGTACTACTGTTTTTCAGTTACTCAATTTTCAATTTATGTTTCTAAATAAAAAAAAATGAATAATTTTTTGAACTAAATTCTGAAAATATATATATATATATATATATATATATATATCATTTTACCAGGGACTTGACTGAAACGACACAAAATACTTTCGTGATTTTCGTTCTGTTTTTATACTGCCAAAACGTAACTATATTCACTCGACTTAGGTTATGTTATTCAAAATACCGAAATTGTAACGAAATTTTGTAATTCCGCGTAATTGTGAAAAATAGTAATTCGAATCTTTGTGCACTTTCTGTAAGTATTAAAAGGCAGGAGGTTGAAATATGAACTTATAACAATATTGTTTCTAATTTTGTTCCAATCTGTTCAAAAGTAACGAAAACGAAACAGAAGTTTCGGTACTTTTTCGATAACCTTACGTAACGAAACGATAGTTTCGGACGAGTACCTGTATTTTACTGGAATCTTTACTAGAACAGGTATCAAGTACTATATAAATTAAAAATTATTTTTGCAGATTAATATCAGCGTTGTTTTAAAGGACAGTTTTCCGATGACTATATTACTTCAGTAACTGATTTCCAAATTTTTGACTTGTGCTGATTTTTGTTCGATTTTGACTGAAAAATAAAAGCTTGTTTTTTGTTTCAAATTTCTTCGCCACGAATCATTTGATTTCTTGTAAAAATGTATGCAAAGGAACAATAAGCATGTGTAGAAAAGTTGGAAAGAATTCAATAATTGATAAAATATCATTTTTTTTTTAAACTCTCAAAAACTGAAGAAACACCAATGAAGCATAATTTTTACGTGAATTATCATACATCAGATACAAGACATACATTATAGCGCATTTATTTTAATACTCTTTGTCGCAATGGAAATTGAGTTTTTACTCACAAAGGGTACTCCATATACATAAATTGTACTTTAGAATATAGCACTGCGGTGGAATAACGAAGGAGGAAATCTTCTTATTTGTATAGTAGAAAATCGATCAAAAGAGTACACGTATAATGATAAAGTTACATATAATATCTGTGACTGAATAAAAAATTAATAGAGCTTACTGAAATATATTTCAAGTTTGATAAGAGAGTGAATCACAACCCAATTTACTTCAGATAATCAGAAAAAAATTCATAAGATACATTTTACTTATTGATCACAATTTGAATTAAAATTAAAAACACATAAATGCATTGAGTGGTCAGTTATCGATAAACATAGGAATCACACTTCCGTCAATCTCAAACCAAGCGGTTACCTTATAAATCAAGAAAAAAGCCTCAACCACGATCACAATATTACTGTCATTAATAACAATATGAAGCTTACCTTTCTTTATGTGAATAAATTCAAAACTCTTTGATATTGGTGAACTTCTGCCCAATGGAGTTTCCCGGATTTCTTCTGTGGTCATTTCTTCAATCGCACCGCTGTACATATTTATTCTTGCCCTTTTTTGGAAGCCAGTTATTGTTGTATACATTCCACGAAGTCGTCTCTTTTCGTAAACTATTGCAAAGACTTCTCCATCAGACGTTGATAATACCGTTTGTTCTTCGGTTGGCACAGGCACAAGTACCTGATGCTCTTCCCTCACTTGAATTTGTTTATCGCGAGGAAAAGTGTATCTTCGAATTTCAAATAGTCGGGATGGATTTGTATGGGGAACGAGCCGCATGAATTTAAGTTGGTCTAATGTATATTTAAGTAAGTATGAAGGAGGACTGGCAGGAGGAGACCTGGACCTGGCACGCAGTTGAGAGTGACTGACAGGAGGAGAAGATCTGTTTGAAAAACCCGGATCATGATGTTTGCCGGGAGAATGAGAAATTCCCGAACAAGGAACACGATGCTCAGGGTTTGAAGTATGTGAGCTTAACTCTGCAACAAGACACGTAACTTTACAATTCCTTAAAGTAGACCATCGTATGCTGGTAAGTATCAATAAATTCATGACTGACTGGTGTGACGCAGCGAGAAAATAACGTATTTTCATTTTCAGCTAATGCAATAAAAATGCCAAATTTCAAAAGTCACAATCAACCGATAATCAAATAGGCTAGTCGAGTTTCAATTAATTTACTTTCATACACTCAAAGATTGAGAATAATGAAACATTCTAGAAAATATAATATATTGTTGTTAACTCATTTTGCTCACTTTGACAGTCTTCAACGAAATAATTTCAGAAATGGCTATGAAAATATGGGTGGCTTAAGATATTGCTCAATTAGAAATTCAAAAAATAGCTCATATCTGAAGTTTTTATGGAAGTATTTTCAAACTTTAATGTAGCTACAAGCGTGACTTCAGAAATTATCTAAAAATACCAGACTTTCAACTTTTAAAAAATCCAACACGGCCTAAAATTAAATATTTAAAAAATAGTTAATTTCTGCAGTTCTTAATGAAATATTTTAAAATCGCTAGATCAACCATCTTTATATTAGAAAGCATCCCATGGTCCCAGAGATATCAACTTGTTCAATCTAATTTACTCTTTCATTTTTAAATAATTTGAAATTGAAGTTCCGAACACTTGTATAATTTCAGACTGATAATTTGAAAATAGACAATTTTAAACTAGTAGCGTGGGAAATAGAATACTTTTATTTCAAACTGGAAGAAACCATTTTTAAATTAAAACAATGAAAATGTTCCATATGAAGTTTGAATT
>CAKNXH010061948.1:3371-63747 GCA_932178445.1 Andricus quercusramuli | reverse complement strand
TTTAAAAAATAGTTTATTTCTGCAGTTCTTAATGAAATATTTTTAAATCGCTAGACAAACCATTTTTACATTAGAAAGCATCCCATGGTCCCAGATATCTCAAATTGTTCAATCTAATTTACTCTTGCATTTTTAAACAATTTTTTATTGAACTTTTGAAAATCTTTATATTTCAGTCTGATAATTTAAAAATAGACAATTTTAAACTAGTAGCGCTGGAATTAGAATACTTTTATTTCCAACTGGAAGAAACAATTTTTCAATGAAAACAATGAAAATGTTCCATATGAAGTTTGAATTATAGACTATAGTAGTAGACTAATTTAATTGAAAACGCACAAAATTCAATATTTTTATACGGAAAAATGATAATTCAGGCACTTCCCAACGCTCAAGCTTTTATTATTTCAAGTTGAAAGTCTTAATAGTTGAATAATTTTCAGGGCTTTTTTCTCAATCTCTGAAATTCTGCTTGCGTCGACTTGGAAAATTCTCTATTTTGATATTGTAATATTCTATAATGATTTACAATTTGACCTTTTTTAGAGATTAAAAAGAGAAAGCTTAAGAAGTTAAGTAATTGTTTGCCCAAAACGAAAAAATTTTCAGAAAGAAGCAATTTTTGTTTAGAAGGGCAAATTGAAATTTAATGAATTTTCTGATTCGAAAGGAGGAAAATTAGAAAAGTAATAGATGAAAGTATAACATCTGTGACTGGATCAAAAATTGATCAAACTTAATAAAATATATTATACCTACATTAAGATAGTGAATCAAGACCCGATTTAGTTTATATGAATTTTTTAAAAAGTAATGAAACACATTTCTCGTTCCAAGCTGAATTTAAAGTGAAATTAAAAACACATGAACGAATATAATTATCAGTTATTGAAAAACTTAGGAATCACACTTCTGCAGATCTCGAGTCAAGCGGTCTCCTTATGAGTTAAACAAAATAGCTGCAACTACGATTACAATATTACTGCCATTAATAAAAATATGGAGTTTACCTCTTTCTATGTGAATGAATTCAAAACTCTTTGATATTGCTGAATTTTTGCCTAATGGAGTTTCCCGGATTTCTTCTATGGTCATTTCTTCAACCGCACCGCTGTACATGTTTATCTTTGCCCGTTGTTGGAAGCCACTTATTGTTATAAAAATTCCACGAAGAATTCGATTATGGTACACTATTGCAAAAACGTTTCCATCGGACGTTGATAATACCGTTTGTTCTTCGGTTGGCATAGGTAGAAGGACCTGATGTTCTCCTCTCACTTGAATTAGTTTATTGCGTGGAAAAGTGTATTTTCGAATTTCAAATCGCTGGAACGGATTCGTCTTAGGAATGAGCCGAATGAATCTAAGTTCCTCAAGTTTATATCCAATTATGTATGAAGAAGAATCAGTGGCAGGAGGAGACTTGGACCTGGCACGAAGTGCAGGCTCGGTAGGTGAAGAAGACTTCTCCAAAGAACCCGGAGCAGAATATCTGGCAGGAGAATAAGAAATTCCGGAACGAGGAACACCATGCTCAGGGTTTGAAGTTTGTGAGCTCAATTCTGCAACAAGAAACGTAACTTTACATTCTCTTGAAGTAGATCATCATATGCTAGTAAGTATCAATAAATTAATGACTGACTGATGTGGCAATAGAAATGCTGAATTGAAAATTGTAAAAAAAAAGTATATTGTGGTAAAGTGAAAGGTGGACAGAAAAATCCAAAATTTTCAGAAAATTCAATTTTTTTGTTCAGAAGGCTAATTTGAGACTTGAAGAATTTTTTGATTTGGAAGGAGAAAAATAATTTTAAAAAAAGTTCTGCAATATTTCTCTTCGCTGGCCAAACGTCCAGGCAAATGTGAGTACAATGGACATACATACTCAGGCTTATATGCAGTGAAGTGGAGTCGTCTGCTGGTATAGGTATTCATGCTAAAGGACTCAAATGATACTTCAGCGGGAGGGTGACCCTTGCGCGTACTTCTGTTTTAACGGGTTTTTAAAATAAAACGGCATAGTGAAGTAGGCTTTAGCCGCAGTGCTACGGGACCTAAATGGACCAGCCTTAGTTAGTTTAGTTTAGTTCAAAATTAGGCGGGAAGCCCTATGGAGCTTCTTTTGAGCTAAAGCTATAAAGCTTATTGTGTTACACCCTTAATTATTCGCTCTTAGTAGTTAACACCAGACCTCTTGGAAAATCTAAGTATATCAGTCACTGATTGCGTTAAAATTTCCTAAGGTTCCATGAAATGGGCTCTAAGAGTTTGCTGCCTGAGCCTAGCTAATGCCGGGCACTGGTACAAGACATGCAGGGATGTTTCATCATCCCTGCCACATTTCCTGCACTCTGTCGTATGGTTATACCTGATTTTGAGCATATGATATTCTAGGTGGCTGTGCCCTGTTAGCATCTGAACCGCTGCCCTTATGTCTTTTGTGGGTAAACGCAGGATTTCCCTGGCTCTGTCCATCCTGTACGTATCGCCCGGGATGGCTTTCGCCTGTAGACGACCCTCTGTTTGCCCCTAGTATTCTTAGTGCTTCGTTCGGATTCAGCTATTAATGGCCATTCCGATGCATCAAGACGCTAGTCCCAGTACCGGTTACGGTCCTACGTATTCACTTGCTGCGCCATATTTTGCCAACTGGTAAACCTTTTCGTTGCCCTTGATCCCTGTGTGGCTAGGGACCCCTTAAAGGGCAACTTTAATCTTTTCTGGAAGTTGGTTTGATGCCATCTTGCATTCTCAAATCAGTTCTGATGTTATGTCTGGTTTCCCCACTGCAGTTGATGTCGCTCGACTGTCCGAGCAGATCGTTATCTGCCTGCCAGCAGCGTTTTCTCCTTCTCGTGCTGTCATAGATTCCTGCTCCTGACCCTCCCACTTCTCTGGAACCATCTTTATAGCAGATGTCCCCTTAGAGGAACAAGTTAACATTTGCTTTCCACATATATGTGGATATATCCCTGCTTAGCATGCAGACGCGGACAGTTTTGGTGAAGTTGAAAAGTTTTGTTATTTTATCTTGCCTTATTTCTAGAATAGGCAACGTGCTGATATCGCTTGGGAGCCTAGTGTGTCTAGTCGCTCGAGTCCATATATTCACTCTCACAAGGCAGCCCATCGCTTGAGCCGCCCTTGCAGTTATCGCAGCATGTAGGGAGTCTTCACAAAGCATGAATTCTATCGCCACTGTGGGTGTAATCATTATTTTGCTCCCGTCAAACCCCTGAATTCTAGCGTTATATTCAAATATTAAGTATTTTTATTAGGTTAAAAGGATTTATTATTACTTGAAAACTTCTGGTTCGTCTATATTTTAAAATGATGCAAAACAATAATCTTAAGCTGGAATTAATTTTCATATATTTCTCTGGATCACATAATTGTGATAATCTTACGCACCTAACACAAAAAGCAAAAAATTTCTAGCCTCTAAGCGTATCTTCAAATTAGTGTTCGATAGTTTTTTTCAGATATATATTATATTGTTATTTATTCATTATTAGCTTATAATTGGCATTTTCCAGAAGAATGATACACAATCTCAATTACATGATTTCGTCATTTATCGCGATGTGTCAGTGATAAGTTACAAAAATTTTAAAAGTTAAAAGAGGGGAAATTCAAAGAGAAATATTTTTCATTTGGAAGAGGAGCATTTCTGAAAATAATGAATTTTTCGACGTTAAAGGGGGGGAAATTGCGGTTTGAGTAATGCCAACCCCCGACAAGTCACATGTCCAGCAAGTCACATGGCGCCAAGTAACAGTGCAGTGAGTCATATTGTGATCTCTGACTCGGAAGCAAATAATGTTATACTGGAGAATAAAGTTGACGCATCTTATAAAGCATGTAAAATGAATAATTTTATATTTGATAATAATGTTCACTTTACGAATTTTATATTTGATAATAATGTTAACTTTTGGTAAGAATATGTTGAAGAAACGTCTGTTCAATTATTATTGATGAACTTAATATCACAATTCCCAACTGTATTGTAATATTACTGTGCCAGGTGGTCAATTATGGCTTGCTCAATTGAGTCTTTATTTTTCATTAACTGCCGGAAAAAAAAAATTAAAAGTATTGCGAAAAGAGCAGCCAAAAAAGATCTCGACGAGTAATCTCAAGAGAGGGTTTCGTAGGTCTCGGCTTTGATATAAAGAAATGGTTTATTCTTTTTAAACACTTATGGGGAATTATTTTTCAAGTGTTCCTTCTAAGAAACGTCAGATCATAGTCAAACTTGTGGAAAGTCTTGTGCCGTTTTTATTGATGACAAGCATTTTGCGAAAAAATGAATATTAGACATTCAAAAATAAAAGAAAAAAACAAATTGCACTCTTTTGGAAAAAGGTATGTTCTTCTTTTCACTATTTTATCTCAAAAGAGAGCATAGACTTTTAACTTGAAAATCTTTCAGGTTGAAAAGTGGGTTCTTTATTGTTTGGAATTTTTTCGACTTTGTATTAAGTTGTAGTTTTCTATTTTAAGAAGTTTGAAACAACGATGAAAAACCAACAAATTAGGCTTATTCAATGTCGAAAATTGAATTAATAAAACTGATTGAAGAGAAATTTCATTATCTGATTTTGTTCTAAAGTTAACAATATTATCAAATATAACATTATGTACTTACGTTACGTGCTATTTGAGGTGCATAAACTTCATTCTTAAGAATTATTTGCCTCGAAATTAAAGATGCCTCCATGTAACTTTATGCATTGTTGCCATAAGACATGCCGCATGTGATTTTCCACAATGTGACTTGCTACAACGCAGCGAGTTTGTCTTGAACTTTGCGACTTGCCGCTATGTGATGTGCTGTAATGTGCGTGATTTGTTTCATTTTAGCCAGTTTGTTCCGAACTTTGCAATCCATCGGGAATGGAAGATGCTGAAATTTGATCAGTTTTTTCAACACTAACTTTTCTCGAATGAGAGAAGCCGCGATGTGACTTGCCACGAATGTGACTTATCGCAATGTACCTTACCGGGGTTTGGCACGATCACGAGTTGAGACTTTCCAGGGTAAACGGGGGTACACTTAAAAATTAAGCAATATTTCGGCTGAATACGGGGAAATTCAAATATTTTCACGATGAAGAGGGAAAATTTTTAAAATAACGGATTTTTTACTTGGATGAGGGAACATATTTTTAACCAATTTTTCAGGTTGCAACAGATAAAACTAGAAAAATAAACAACTTTGTTGGCCCCAAAAGCATTTTTATATTTAAAACCCAAAAATTAGGACAGTAACCAATTATTCTATTTGAAAGGCAAAAAAAAAAAAAATTGATTAGCATTTCGAACTCGAAAGTTCATTGCCTCACTACCCGATTCGGGCAGTGTTTCTAGGTGGATAAATACTACCAGTGTGGGTCCACCACACCCACGACGAGCCAACACCACGCAGTATTCCCCGAACGGTCACCCATCCAAGTACTAACCGCGCCCAACGCTGCTTAACTTCAGTGATCTTACGGGAACTGGTGTTTTCAGCGTGGTATTGCCGTTGGCATTTGAAAGGCAAACATGAAAAAAGTGACAAATTTTGTCGTTATTTGAAAGGGCTAGCATTTTGAAAGTAATGCTCTTTCACTCAGTTTTTGCAGTTTCAATTAAGTATTTAAGATCTTTGGTAGAGAAAGAAATTTGACTCTAGAAATCATTCGGACTTCCGGTTCGGTTATGGAAACAATTAGATGTGCGTAAGATCGGTGAAGCATTTTGGCAGGATGAAGTCGGTAAGGAGGGTAGTAGTGTACTGGTGAAGTAAAGAAAAAGGAGAGGAAGTGATTGAAAAAAGGTGGAAGTGAATGTGTGGATGTGGAATTTGTGGAGAAGGTATAAGGAGCAAAGACAAAATTAACACGTGTCAGTTTGGAGGTTAGGGGTCAAATCGGAAGGACAAGGAGAAGAGGCGCTGAGGGGTTGCGTGGAGAGAGCGTCAGATGTGACAAGAAGGTAGTTTGACTACAGCGATGATTGCAGCGGTGGAGAAGAAGAGCAAATGAGTGGTGATGGAGAGAAAAGGAGAAGGAAGATGGATGCTTGGTGGGAGGTAATAGAAGTGGAATGGGAGAAAGAGAGGGAACGAGCGAAGCTTGAGAACAAGAGAGGAAATGATATGTTACTGGAGAAGATGGCGAAGATGCGTATAAGCATCCAGGAGCTCAATTTGAAGATCGAAGGCGTTATGAGGAAGACGAACTTAGCGGAGCCAAGGAAAGAGAGAGATCAGTCTACAAGGGGAAGAGAGACAAAGGTGAAAGATGCGAGTTGCCAGACGGAGGAAAATGAGAGCACTTGGAAGAATCCGCCAAGGGCTTTGACGAAGGAAGAGTGGGTTGTGGAGAAGGAGGACAGAGTGGCTAGAAGGAGAAACTTGAAGGTGCTGGGGATCAGCTGAGACGACTGCGAGGTAGTGAGCGTAGTGCGGAGCCTAGCGGCACGGACACAGAGGGTGGCCAGAGTTGAACAGTCATGGAAGATTGATGGTGGATTAATGCTCAAGCTGAAGTCGATGGACAACAAAACGGAGCTACTGGAAGCTAGGGGTAAGCTCAAGAACTCTGGTATTTGGATTGAGGAAGATTGGACGGAGAGAGAGGAGTAGGTGGAAGATTGGCTTCGAAGAGAGAAGGAGATGCTGGAACGGGCAGGCGCCGCGGTGAAGCTAAAATATATGAAAGCGAAAGTAGGGGAGACAATATGGAAATGGAACGAGAAGGAAGGCAGAATGGAGGTGATTCGGCTAGAGGAGAAAGAAGAGGACCACTAGGAAAAGAAGAGAAGAAAGAAGCAGAGAATGGTGATCAAGTTTAAGTGAAAAGCAGAGCAAGGTGGATGGTGGTTATTGTGAGAGTATGTGTGAAATGGGAGTGGATCGGAGTGTGGGATAGGATGTGATGTGCATCTGGGAGTGAAAAGCGGTAAGGAAGGAAAAATGTTTGTTCTTGACAGATTAGAAGGAGGGAGTTTTTTGTTACTGCTAGATGTGAGAGGTAAAGTGAAGAGAGCGAAGAAAGGGAAAGGAGGTAGAGACAATAAGCTGATTTTTGTAAGTTGTAATTGGACAAGATGATAGTTAGGGTAAAGGGAGTTTTTGTGACTGTAGCATAGGAAAGTGGATGAAGTAGTGTAGAGGCAGGGCTTCCGTTACCGCAATAGGTCGAGTTAGGTTAATAAGTTTCTGAGGAGAAGCTTCGTAATTGTTTTTTGAAGACTCTTAAACCCGTAAAAGGGAGAGAGTACAATAAATATACATTCATACATACATACATATGTACATACTTTAGAAATCGCTCAATGGTCACACAAGTCCACAATGGGGGAAAAAAACAGAATGACGGTCTCTAGAAGTTACGAAATCGTCCTCAGCTCATTAGACAATCTAGATTACATTCAACTGTTTTCTGTTGATATCATACCTTCAAAATTTTTGGAGAAGCGCAAGAGGGCTTCCAGAAATTTGTACAAAAATCAATCAGTTTCTAAATCTTTGAACGAATTCTGTTTAAATGTCACAACAGAATAAGTTTCTCATTTTTGGTACAAGTTAATTACTGTAATCTTTTAATATTACACTAAAAGAGTTACAGGAGAACGCCTTTCATGATTCCTTCTTAATTGATTTCACTTTCGCAGATTTCATTATAAATTTTACTGTTTTGAATAATTTTTTTTGCGTTTTTCGATTCTTATTTTAAGTACGATTTTTCCGATCCACAAATTATAGATATATTTTATTATTATACTCACCAGTAGAATTAAGAATAAGCACCATGGCTAAGATAAGACTAGAAGCAATCCTCATTTTTCCGAATTAAAAAAAAACTGATCAATGTAATGATGAAGAACTTGATTGAAAATGTAACTGATGAATATTCTAGCGTTTCATTAGTAAATACGATAAATTCACCCCATAGCCATTATCTCCGAGATTGTCAAAGTGAAGCTAGTCTTTATCAGATATTTACATTTCATCAGAGACAGCTTCAAGGAGAAAATTGTTTCTCCTAAATTCGTTAAAACTGATATCACAATTTATACAATCAACATTTTCTTCCATAATTTAGAAATAAGATTACTACCTTATTTTCAAACTTGAATGAGGGAAAATTCAAATATAAGCCAATTCAAAAGTATATTTTATAGAAAATATTCTATTATAATTTAAAAATATAATAACTCTCTTTTTCTCATTCTCTGTTCCATGCTAGAATTATATTAAATTATTAATCGAAATTACCCGTTCCAAATCACAAATTTTCACGAGAAAATCGACCGTATTAAACAATTCTGTTATGAATTCAAATGTGAATTTATTGAATTCTTATGTTAAATTTTCTAAATATCAAGAAATCAGTTGAATTTTCTACCAGAAAAAATAAATTTCCTACCAGCACATATAAACTTTCGACCCAAGAAGACGAATCTTCAACAACAAAGTTGAGTTTTTTAGTAAAGAATCAAATTTTTTCAGAAAACAATTGACTTTTAGAGCCAAAAAGATAAATTTTGAGCAAAAAGCTTAATTTCCAAAAAAAAAAGATAAATTTTAAACCAAATAGTTGAACTTATGAAAAAAAATCAAACCAAAGAGTAACAATAACATTCAAATAGTTCAACTTTCATGCGAAAGACAAAAATTTGGGAAGCGGTTGCATTTTGAACCAAAAAGAAGTATTTTTAAGAAAGTAGTTCATTTTACACCAAAAAAGATTTCTCAGTCAAGCAAGAAAAAGAAATCAACCAAATTGTGGAATTTTCAAGCAAAAAAGAGAGAATTTTCTATTTTTAAACAAATGGGTGAAGTTTGGACTAAGAAGCGATCAACTTTCAAGCAATAACAAAACAATTTTCAACAAACAGTTCATGTCCAACCAACAAAGATGAATTTTCTACCAAATGGTACAATTTTCAACAATAACATAATAAGTTCCGTCCAAATAGTTGCATTTATGACCAAACAGAAAAACTTTAATGCAAAAGAGAAAAATTTTCTACAAAAACTTGAATTTTCAACCAAAAAACGAACGTTCAAGAGAAGAGTTGAATTCTAAACGCGAAAAAATTTTTAACAATAAAACCACAAAAATATCAACCAAAGTGTGGAATTTTGAAACCAAAAAGACGATTTTAAACAATGAAGATTAATTTCCAACGAAAAATGTAATAATTCATATTGCAACCAACAAAATATTAATTTGAAATAAAAAACTTGAATTCTAGCACAAAATAGGAATTTTAATTAAAATAGTCGAATCCTGAAACAAAACAGATTAATCTTCAACCACACATTTGCTTTTTCAACAAAATGAGATGAATTTTAATCGAAAAAGATAGATTTGCAGCCACGAAAGATTTTTTGTTCAGAATGGGTGAATTAAAATAAATTTTTTTTTTATAACATTTGAAATGGAATATTTTTGCAAATATTGAACTGTGAGTAGCAAAAAATAGACCAAGGTCCAAAATTAACTTATTAATTTTTTCTTCTCCTAATTCCTATTGGGATTAAATTTTATATTTGAATATAAGTTCCAGATTATATTTTATAATACTTTAAATTTGAGAATTTTTATTTTATAATTAGAAATTAAGAAGAAGAAACATGCCACAAAAGCTCGCAGCGCATCATTTCTGCTAGTAGAATATATTTTGTGATTATTTGCAAAATTTTTATATTTTATATTTTCAAAAGAAAAATATTTGCAGAAAGAAAACTTAAACTACAATACCAATTACAAATTCTCAGCAAGAAATTGTATACTTCTGATAAAATATATGTTATGTAATTTATAGAATCAAATAATAATTAAAACATGCCAGAAAATTAATTTAGAGATTTTAATCACGAATGATAACTTGAATTGATTGTCAATTTTGTTCGACTAAAATTCGAAATAGTCATAATTGAAACTTATTTCTACATTGCATAAAAAGGTCTGCTTACTTTCCCTGCATTTTTTCACACACCTTTTAAAATTAAAGCTCAAAGCATCGAAAACTGTCATTCGATGATTGTGAATTCTCTTTTGTTAACGCTCATTCGGCTTCAACGAACGCATTCTCATCACGCATCTCGTGCTTCGCACTCGATTTGGTCCAAAATGCGCACTTTTCTAGATTATGTGCAATTCTATTATATCAAATGTATATTATATTTCTTTCTGTACCTTAGCCTAGTATTGCTCATTCAGATATTGCTATTGAACACTTCATTGCATCTTGCGTCATTTTTCCATAGATTTGACTTGTTTATTTTCAATTTGTTACGGTGTGAACAAAAAATACGCATCCTAGCGTGAAGTGGTTCTGAATAAATTTGCAGATATAATTTAGAAGACAATTTTTGTTAATTAGAATGTTATTGTAGCTTGTATCGTTTAAACAATTTTTTTCATTTTTAATGTATTTTTATAGCAAAAATTTACTACAAATTTTTGGATCATTTTTGTTTGAACAACTTTTGTCTAATAATTTTTTCTTCGTACCTTGTGCCATTTTCCAGAAATTTAATTTTTTTATTTCTCTAAAACAAAAATTACGCATTCTATCAAAAAATGAATGAAAACAAATTTGTAGCTCTGTTTTGAGTGAATAACTGTTGTATTTTGATTTCTTCCCTACTTTCTGTCGTTTTTCCAAAAATATATACTTTTTATTTTCAATTTCATTTATCCTGATTAAAACAAGAACTACCCGTCCTATCAAAAAATAATAACTGAAAATATTTGAACTCTTATGTGTGCAGACAATTTCTGTTCAAAATTTTTTTTTGTATCTTGTGTCGTTTGTCGAAAAAATTATATTTTTAATATTGTTTTCTTATGAGTAAAAGAAAAACTATGCATTCTATGACAAAGTGATTGATTTACATATTTTTAGATAGCTTTTAGGTACATAGTTTTTGTTCATTCATCTTTTTTTATATATTTTGCAAAGTTTGACCGTTGAATGAAAATTTGTATTATTTTCTTCGTGTGGTTAGAAACAGAAACGTTGGTCTTTTTGGTCATTAAGAACGAGTGCCAAAGCACAACCAAATCCAATTAGTCTCAAAATTTATTCATTATACAGACGACAACGACAGACAGACACCATGAAACTTTTTTTTATTTTGTTAAATTCAAGGGGTCTCAAAAAGTGGAGATATACAGAAATCCGTTATAGTCAGTTTTCACATATGACTAATATCCATTCATTATGATGTGAATGTTCATTATTCAAATACACTTTTAAATACTTTGAAAAACCCAGATTTCTTCATTTTCATCCTTACGAGATATTTATATAAAACATATTCGCAAACTTTAAATTTTTTCATCTTGTGTATCTTTCATTTAAACGTGGAATATTTTATTGCCAGTAATAGAATTAAAATCTACAATGCAAGATGTATGGTAGAAAACAAAATATCTTGACATGAAGGATGCGTTGAATGTTTTAAAATGATTACTTTCTACCTGTGATTTATATAAATTTTTGTTTCATGGCTTCATAATGATGTGAATTGATATATATGTTTGCATTACTGAAATATATTTCCAGCATATTAAGATAGTGAATCACATCCTCGTATTATTCAAGGAATTTATAAATATAATTACTTGAATACATTTTACGTATTGTCAGCAAAGAATTGACCAGGAAAGAATTAACAACTGACCGGGTCTATAAAACCATCCATTGGGTATATGGCACCTTGTGCATATTCCAGACAATGGAGTAGCCGGACAGATTGTAATTCTTGGAATCCTTAAAAATGTACCTAAAATTATAGATATACTTTGTTATTATATTCACCAATAACATTGAGGATGACCACCATGTATAAGATGAGACTAGAGACAATCCTCATCCTTTCGAGTTAGATGAAAAATTTATTAATGTATTAATGAAGAATTGGATGAAAGAATATAACTGATGAATATTCAAGTGCTTAATTATTTAATACCGCAAATTTATCCTATAGTTGTTTTCTTTCAGATTGTAGACGTGAAACTGGTTCTTATCATATATTTGCATTTCATCAGAGTCAGTTTCAAGGATGAAAATGTACTTACTAAATTCGTTCAGACTGATATTACAAATTATACAATCAAATTTTTCTAATATAATTCAGAAATATAACTCTCTTTTTTTTAAGTTGAAAGCGGGGAGTTGCAAATTTAGAGAAATTTTATTTAGAAATAAAAAGTAATTAGTAAACAAATTCTAATTCAGGACAAGGAATTTAAAAAATCTCACGAATTCTGACGCACATCAAGGATTGTTTTCGTAAATTTTCTTTTTCATGAATGAAAATTAAAAAATATTCTGTCAAAATTTTCTGCTCTACGTTGAAAATTAGTTCTTCTAAAAAAAATTTGATATATCAAGTCGCATTTAAATAATTTATGAAATTCCCTGTTCCAGGTCAAAATTATATTTATTTACAAAATATTCTTTTATAATTACGAAACATAGTAACTCCTTCTCTCTTAAATTTCGAAGAAAGAGGTTTCTAATTGTGACGGATACTGACTTGGAATATAATCATTTTTATATTTCCTTCTTCTAAATTAAAATTAGAAAAAAGGGTGAATAGCCACCGCTGTGTCCTATTGGGAGCTATTGCAATTGTAAAATATTTTAATGCTGATTGCTTCCAAAATAAACAATGCTAAATAAAGCAGTCCATCCGTTATAAATATTTTAAGACATTAATTGAAAAATTCTCTGTTTTGAAAAAAGTTCAAATTAGAAAAACATTCAAATTAAAAAGAATTCAAATAGAAAAAATTAGTGTTTGAATGAAAAAAAAAGTCTAATTTAGGCAATCGAAGTTCAAAATCCATTTAAACTATAAACTTGTATCTTCAAAAATAAGGCAAGTTGATAAGTTCATATTCAAAGAATATATATTTTATTCCTGGAACAACATTCCATTGGTGGATGAGTAAGATATAACCGTCCATAAAATTGGAAGTTATTTCATTTTTAAATTATTAAAAGTATGTGGGTAATTGTCAAATTGTAGGCAAATTTCAGCACCTACAGTGGAAATCATATTATTTTCAGGAATTGAATATTTCATAACGGAAATTGATCTTATCACATGTAAAAATTTTAAATCCAAAAGGGGCAGTTCTGAAAATAAGAAATAATAATGAATCCATGCGCACGCGCATATAATCAGTCGTACGCTGTTCTATTGTACCGTACGGTAATGATGCGAGAAAAATGTTAAAGTTTAACCTTTTTTAATGTTTATAGAAAAATAACAAATTTTCAGTATGAAAAGTCACCTACTTATGAAAGAAAAAATCGTCAAGAAAGTAACGGAATGGTTTTTATAATTTTGTTTCAGCCCGAAAATGGGTTCTAACGCACGTACGGGAATGAAGTTTTTGTTTTCAAGATGCACTTTTCAGTTTTAATATCGAATTCACAAAAAAGAGAGGTTATATTTTGAGCTCAATTTTATAAAATCTTGTATTAAACGACACGCCTAATATTTTTGTATTTATTACTAAACTGTAACTACAATATTTTACTAGAAAGAAAGACGTACGGCAATGACGTTTGGAATGGCAAAAATTGAGGGACAGATTTCAAGGCTTTTACAATATTATTTATTTGACTTAAAAAATGTGCATACATTAAATTTATGTTCATTCGAAGTTTACAAACTTGATACGTTAAGCTTTGCTCAGGTTACTGTCTAAAAAAAAGGAGAAAATCAGTTTATCCTTGTGCAAAGTCAGGCTGGGACGCCGTACGGTAATGACGTTTCGGGTGTTCTTATATTAAATTAAAGTAAATAGGAACAGAAATAAAAAAGAACTGACCATTTTGTAGAGGATGATAATAAGTGTGTATTAAAATTTTAAAAAAATCAGCACGAGTTTCTAAGTTAATGTTATATTATTGGGACTTCGAGTTTGCCTTCAATTTGACAATTACCCATGTATATTTTCTGAGGCTAGTAACTATTTGGAAATTGAGTTTTTCGGGCTTGAAAGGAATTTATTATTCTATAGGAAGAAGTGAAGTGGGAACGAATTTTCAAAAACTTTCGTAATCTTAGAAAATATTTTAAATTACAATTCAACTACTGACATTTTGGTTTTCACTTGTTTTTTTATTTAATTTTTTTATCAATCAATTGAATTTAATTAAAAGTAAAAAATTAATTTAATATAATTCTAATTTAATGAATTGGAAAAGTGGTGCTCGAAATTATGAAATATGTACTAATTAATATTTCTACTGAGTTGAAGGAGATATTCTTAATTTCAAAACTTTTTCATCAGATAAAGAAAAGAACATTTCATTTTCAATTTTTTCAATTAGAAAAGAGAAATATTTTATTATTAACATTTTATTTTATTAGAAGGAAGGCGACTTTCGTCGTTGACCCTTCTCAACTCATCATAGCTGTTTTGAAATTCATTTAGTTTCAATGTTAAACGCACATTTTTTTACTTTATTACTAATTTATGTCAATTTTCAAACTTTTGAAAGTCATATCAGTTTACTCTGAATTTTAAAAGTTTTGCAATATATTAAAGTCACATACTTCATGATCGGCCTATATGGATCATTCATCCTTGAGGGAACAACGGCGTATATATGTGTATGTATATATATATTTTGGGCGGTTGGCAGGGACTTCAGTGTAGGAAATTGTGAAGTTAAAAGTAACTCAAAATCTAACTTTCAAATCTGTTTATTACTAGGGAATTTCATCGCACGTGGTGGAGAGTTATTCACCCATACTATTCTGAAACTCTTTAAGATTGATGCATGCTTGGGTAATGCAGTTTCCTGGATTTCTCCTGTGGTCATTTCTTCTACCGCACCGCTGTACATATTTATTTTTGCTCTTTTTTGAGTAGTTACTCTAATTGTATAAATTGCACGAAGTTTCTTTTCATCCTCCACTATTGCGAAGACTTCTCCATTGGCCGTTGATAATACAGTTTGTTCTTCGGTTGGCATAGGAACACGTTCATTACGGTATCCTTTCAAATGAATTGGTTTATCGCGAGGGAAAGTGTATCTTCGAATTTCGAATCGACGAAGCGGATTCGTAAAGGGAATAAGTCGAAGAAATCTAATTTCTTCATGTTTATATCCAAATATGTATAAAGAAGAATCACTGATAGGAAGAGATATAACCCCGGTACGAAGTGGAGGCTCAGCAGGAAGAGAATACCTGTTCGAAGAACTCAGAGCATGATTATCAGGAGAATGAGAAATTTCGGAGCGAGGTACACCAGGCCCAGGATTTGAAGTCTGTGAGCTCAAATCTGCAACAAGAGACAGAGATTTATATCTGGTTGAAGTAGACAATTGTATGTTGGTGAGGGTTGTACTCATTTACTTTTTTTTAAAATCATTTTCGCGATTCTGATGAGAAAATTTAAAAATAGACTGTCCTCTTAATTTTAGCCAAATCGGTAATAATCATCTTTTGCCAAAGAAACTTGAAGTTTTCTATGAAATTTACATGGGAAAAACTGTGCAACAACGCAATCTGGAATGGAAGCTTCTAATGTGTCCCCTAAGGGTTTACATTGTTCTTGTATCTCTTCCCTATTCCTTCACACACCTCCCACACACATAATTGGTGGTGGGAGGGGGACCTACAGTTTAAGGTGGGTTCCGAACCACCAAGAGCAACAGCCTTAAGTACTTAGAGAACCTTTTTTCTCTAGAGGTACCGGTCCCACGACTCTCCGGAGATGAACAACTCCCTTGCTAGGCAAGTGTTCACCGCATGGGCCACCGAGACTCTTCCAGAGTGCGAGGCGGGAATCGAACCCGCAGGCCGACGGAGTGGGTTCAAAGCCTACGCCGATTCGATTCCCCGCCGGAGAGTGCAACAACGCTCAACTTATATATCCGTTCATCGAACTTCTCTACCGCTAAAAGGATCGAATAGAATTGAATACAACCATATATAGTCGTTTAGGATCAGATCGGGTGGGATAGAATCGGATAGGAATGAATAGGATATAATCGAATAGAATAGGATATGATTTCTCATCAATCTGCTACAATACCTTAACTATTCATGTGAAATATAAATATAAATAAGTTAGACGTGTAATGGACTATATCAAATAGGTTTCGAAACCTTTTTTCGTAGATGCATGTCGCCGGGTTTGGGACAGGTTAGGCCAATTAAGTCATCCCGGGACAAGTCTTCCGAGGAAAAGTCTACCCAGGATATTAAATCGCTTCTTTCCCGAACATCACTTACTACAGATGATGCCGTCTTTGAAAATCTCTTCCCACGAATGAGAGTTAAATTAAACCATTTGAAGGTAAACTGGAACATCTCTTCCCAGAGAACAAGGCTTCCCTGGATAACCCTTTTCGGACAAACTCGAGTTAAGGCACTAATAGACATCCCTTTTCCCATATACACATACAAACTCACTTCAAACCTCCATAAAAACATGGAATGCTTCAAGGCATTATTGGGCAGGTTTTCCCGTACAAGGTTTTTCGAGAAATGACTTCTTGCATACAAAAATTTATGTATGCCTCTGACCATAGTAGGGTGGTGATTAGTCACAGAAGAGTGACTGATCATACCTCCAACCCCTTTTTGAGGTCATCCTTAAATAAATAGGTGTGAGTAACTGATCACAAAAAAATGATTGATCAAAGAAGAATGATAAGTCATATCTCGAACTCCTTCATCAGGGCGCTCTTTAAAACATACGTCTTAGCTTCTCGCAGAACAGTATTTGGTCATATATTGAGCTCCTCGGGAAGAATGGTCCCGGGAAGACGTTTCTCAGCAGAGCATGTCAAATGGTGCCTCTAGCAGCTCCTATTTTTCTGAAGGTGATACGTGATTTGCTAATTTGCTACAGAAACTTGTCCCAGGAAGACATGTCTAATGTTGTCTTGGAGTAACTTCTATTTTTTAAAGACTGGAAGTCATTTCTCGAGCAGATTCATCCAGGAATGACCTGTCTAGTGTTGCAACTATCCTCGAAGCAGCTCATGTTTTCTTGGATGTGAGAAGTGATTTTCAGGAAAGAATTATCCAATATTACCCCAGCCCAAAAGTCTGAATATGCAGATTGAGGAAGGGATGTCTGATAGTTTGTTAACCCGAATCGTTACTGGCAGCGATTGCCGGGAATGTCTTGCCCTGAGGAAAGAGATGTTTCAGTTTGACTACAAAACGTAGAACTCAACTTTTTTCAATGAAAAGAGGTTTTCCTGGATAGTATTTTTTTGGAAAGCGCTGTTCTGGAAAAACTTGTTCTTGGGAAGGGATGTTCTGGTGAGACTTGCAATGGGAAAATTTGTCACGAGAAGACTTTTGGTGTGACATGACACGGCTTTTCCGCCGCCTACATTAACGTATTTTTATTTGAATTCATTGTCCACATAAGCTGATGTTCTTTATTGAATGCTTGAATAATCTAATTTTCGGAAAGATTTAAATAAAAAATTTTTTTGTTAATTTTTCACAAAATTCGGGTCATAAATTGCATCTTATAGATATTCATCAAATAAGAATATGATAAAATAGAATGAAACATATAATACAAATGAAGAATATAATCAATTGTTTCAATGGAAAATATGAACAGAAAAATTATGGCATCGAAAAAACCTAACATGGAGTATGAGGAATTGAATAATTTTATTTTCAATCAGAGGAAACAATTTTCATATAGAAATATTGAAAACATGAACATAAAATTGAAACTGAAAGTTCTAATATCGCAATAATTCAATTAAAAACGCACAAATTTGAACTATTTTATGTTAAAAAATTATAAGTGAAGCAATTAGAAATTTTCAAATTTTTGTACTTCTAATTAGAAGTACTCATTCTTGAACAATCTTGAGTGCTTTTTTTTGAATCTATCAAATTCTGCATGTCATTCGTTTGAAACTTTGTAATTATGAAATTTTAAGATTAAATTATGATTTTTAATTCAAAAGTTTTTTAGGTTGAAAATGGAAAACTTGGAAATATGCTCGGAACGAGACACTTATGCACATACAAAACTGAAATTAATAGCAATTCTGTAAATTGTGAGATTTTGTATACTCTCAATTGAATGTATGTCATATAATTTACGGAATACATGATTTAAAACATGTAGGAAATGAAATGTTACGATTGCAATCACGTATGATAACATAAATAGATAATTAATTTTGTCCTCATAAAATTCGAAATAATCATACTAAAATTTTCTTTCTTTTATCGTTAATTAAAAGAAGGAATTGTGGGATAACTCAAAATAGAAATGTTCATTAGATCCCATACCCTTCTGAATAATTTCAAAATTAAAATATTATATTTTCAAGAATGCGATGGATGTGTTGAAAATTATTAATTTGTAGTCGTTATTTATGTACGTTTTTCGTTTATTGTATCATCGTTAGTGTAAGTTCTTTCATGTGAAATAAAAAATATTAATAATTTTTACTAAATGAGATACTTGAATTGTATTCTATAGTGTAGAAATAATGTTTCTCTCTCTTTTATAATGCTCACAGCAGTTAGCTGTATTCATTTACTAGACTCAAGTATTCAAGTTTTCATAGAATTTTCCAAAAACGAATCATATTAAATAAAAATAAAATGAACTGTAAAGTTTAAGACTTTAAATTTCTCATTCCTTAGAAATCATGTACTATATGAAAATCAAAATTGTTATTGCAGATTAATATATATATATATATATATATATATATATATTTTCGTTCTGCTGATATTAATTTGATTTTTGCGTCTTAATCCATTAATTTTTCATACATTCTATATGAGAATATCGTGACTACAAAATAAAAGTTTTTTTTTTATGTTTTAAATATCTTCCTTACAAATTATCTCATTTTTTAGGAGAATTCATACAGAAGATTAAGATACATGTATCGAAAATTAAAAAAAAAAATCCACCAACTGATGAAATAAGAATTTGTTGAAAAATATTTCATAAGAATAGGTTTGCGATAACTATAAATATCATTAAACAAAACTTAACAGAGGCAATGGGAATAGAGTTTTCACGCACGACGTGTACTCAGAATAAATAAAACGTGATTTGAAATGAAGATTGGATTGAAGAAGTAAAATTAAAAATGCACAGATGACAAGAATGATCAGTTATCGATAAGCTTAGGAATCACAATTCTGTAAATCTCAAATCAAGTTTTTACTCTACGAGTCAAACAAAACGGCCGCTACCACTATTTCAACATTACTACCGTAACTAACAATATGGAGGTTACCTTTTTGCATGTGAAGGATTTCAAAACACTTTGAGATTGGTGAACTTCTGCCTAATGGAGTTTCCTGGATTTCTTCAGGAGTCATTTTTTCAATCGCTCCGCTGTGCATGTTTACTTTCGATCGCTTTCGCTGCTCAATTCTTATTGTATAGAATCCACGGAGTCTATTATTACCCTCCACTATGGCAAGCACGTCACCATTGGACGTTGATAATACAGTTTGTTCTTCGGTTGGCATAGGCTGAAGGATCTGATGTTCTCCTCTCACGTAAATAGGTATATCGCGAGGGAAAGTATATCTTCGAATTTCAAATCGCCGGGATGGATTCGTCTTAGGAATAAGCCGAATGAATCTAAGTTCTTCAAGTTTATATCCCATTATGTATGGAGAAGAAGCAGTGGCAGGAGGAGACCTGGACCTGCCACGAAGTAGAGGCTCGACAGGAGGAGAAGACCTGTCCGAAGAACCAGGATCAGAATGTCTGGCAGGAGAATAAGAAATCTCGGAACGAAGAACATCAGGCCTAGGGTTTGAAGTCTGTGAGCTCGACTCTGAAACAAGAAACGTAACTTTACATTTTTTTAAAGTAGACAATCGTGTTTTGGTAAGTGTTGAGCCCCACTATTGTAATTGCGTGAATCAAAACAGGAGATATGAGACCTGTGGAAAAAAAAGATTGAGCTTCGACTTTAAAGATTTATTCCAAAGAAAAATGGTGCTTCTGCTATTGGTAACAGAGTTCAACTGCCTGAGTCTTTATCTTACAGGCGCACTGTGGAACGCACTCAGGAACGTATA
This sequence comes from Andricus quercusramuli, assembly GCA_932178445.1. Classification (NCBI taxonomy): domain Eukaryota; kingdom Metazoa; phylum Arthropoda; class Insecta; order Hymenoptera; family Cynipidae; genus Andricus; species Andricus quercusramuli. The sequence continues at coordinate 43,661 of CAKNXH010061948.1, read as the reverse complement.
TATTTTAGATGTAACCCAAGTACAAGTAGGTAGTCTACATTTATGACAAAGTGTGGTGAACTACTCCACCACTCTCGCCGTTTGAGCGCTAAGATGCCAAATAAACGATATCCACACTTTCACAAAGAGCCCTGAAACGATTTTTCGGCAGGGCTTCAGTTAGCATATCAACACGCTGCAAAGCTGTAAGAATGTACTCTAACGTCACAATTTTTCCTTCGACCTGTTCACGAATATAATGATGACGGATGTCGATGTGTTTAGTTTTCTAATGAAATTCTGGGTTCTTTGCCAGACAGATGGCTCCTTGATTATCGACATGCAGTGTTACAGGTGGCACACATTGGCATCTGATATAGCTGAGTAATTTTCTTCGCAACCTCGTTTCTCTCGCAGCTGCTGCTGCAGCAACATACTCTGATGCCGTTGTACTTGAAGAGACAGACTTTTGACGGTGCGATGACCAAGTTATTGCTCCGTTTGCAAGCATGAAAAGATACCCTGTAGTAGATATCCGCGTACCGCCATCGCTAGCCTAATCAGCTTCAGAGTAGCCGCTAAGCAGGAGATGACGCTAGCTTCAGATTCTTTAAAAGAAAAAACACTTGAAAAACACTTTGAACCTTCGGTTCCAGCACTGTGGTACTTGCTTGAGGCCATACAGGGCCTTTTTTAATTTAAACACCAGTGTTTGGCTGCTTTTTACTGTCATCTGAAATTGTAGAGAGTTAGACTTAGTTTCTTTCTCTTTTGTTAATTGATTTATTTACGGAAAAGGGGCTGCACCTAAAAATAAAACTGTGAGCTCTGCGCGTAGCTCGAAGGTCAGCGCCGAGCAGGTAGAATAGAACCGTTTCACACGACTTTATATGCAATGGATTAAGGAATTTGTTTTGACTTTTATAATTATCATTTTCTTAAAGGTTCAGTCAGTTCTAGTTAAGTCTTCGTAGTAAGATGTTCAATTTTTGTGTGTGAACGAGCGTCGTATTGGATTATGTTTGTTTGCCATCGTGTGGATTGGATGCTACCAGCTTGTCGTTGTGTGGATTAAAGTGTGGCGGACTGGTAGTCATTCTAAATGTTTAAGTCTCATTCCAATCTTAAGGTTTGTAATTTTTTGTTATTTGTGTGATCACTATTTGATTCTCGGCTTTTTCCTCCACTCTTCAAGTAGAGGTTTTTTATGCTATAGAATAAACTCTTTTCTTTGCAAGTGAAATTTGCCTGTTGTTATTTGAACCCCAATACACTCCACTAGCAATTAAGTGACTGATCAACGCTCAAACAACCAGTTTTTCACTTTTCACTTTGCTGCTGCTGTTGAGACCTTCTGGAACCTGCATATATACCTCTTCCTCTAGTTCGCCGTAGGGAAACGCAGTCCGAACATCGAACTGAGTGAGTTCCAAATCTTGATGCGCCACCACAGCAAGCAGCACTCTGATTAAATCATATCTCACCACCGGTGAGAATGTTTCCGTACAATCCAGCCCTTCTTGCTGGAGAAAGCCTCTGGCACATAGGCGTGCCTTGAATCGTTGAAACTCTCCTTTTTCATTTTGCTGCACCTTGAAAACCCACTTTGAGTTTATAATTTTCTGATCTTCAGTTTTTGCCACGATTGATCAGGTTTGGTTCTTCTCGTGTGAATCCATCTAGTCGTTGATGGCTTCTATCCATTTTTCTGCATCTGGACCAGTGACTGCATCTTTATTTTGTCGAAGTGCTGTATTCCACCATGTTCACTGGATATCGAGCAGGAGTCTTCAGAGTGGCTCTGTTTCTCAGCGAACGAGTTCTGACAGTTTGCTATGGATCTGTCACTCCCTCCATTCCTGGCTGGATTACAGATTTAGCATCTGCTCTCGCAGCTCCATCAGACTCATCGGCTTCCTCCTCGTTTTCATAATTATTGCCAGTGATAGGCAAACTAACAGTGTACTGATTCTTGGAATTATTCTCTGTGATGCCGAGGAATTGTTCATTGAATTCAACATCTCTAGACACTGATATACATTTAGTGTTAGAATTGCATAGGCGGTAATTAGCAGACTCACCTTCGTACTCGACAAGAATTGTTTTTATCGCTCGAGCATCAAGCTTTTGTGTAAGTTGCTTGCGCACGTGGATAAAAGCTTCTGAACCAAAGATTCTGATATGACTGAGGTTAGGTTTTCCCCCTAACCACACTTCGTATGGTGATACACCTCCAAGAACACTTGAAGGAGGTGCTCAATTTAGTACGCATACCGCAGTGTTTACCGCTTCTGCCCAGAAATTCAATGGAAGCTTCGCTGCTTGAAGCATCGTTCGCGCACATTCTAGTTTCGTCGAAATTTCACCATTCGTAATCACTTCTTCCACTTTCAGGACTGCGACTCACGCAAACTCTTCCTACCCGAAAAATGGCGACACCCACGGACCGCGTGCTTGCTACGACTTTTCTTTCTTTCTTTTTTCAAGTTCTCCTTCTACAAATTAATTACATGCAAGAAGATAATTTCGAAAGAATCACCCTTCAGAAATGTTACACTGGTATTTTAAATGTAATGATCTTACACTCATTTTCAGTTTTCAATCAAGTATTTCCAAACTTCGGAAGAAAAAAAAGTTGGACTTTAGAAATAATTCAATCGTCACAGAAGTTTAAAATTAAGAATAATTCAAGATGACTGTCACCAGAACTTCCAAAATTCTTTACTTTTATAGATTCAACAAAATCCTTCTAAGCCTTATCAGACAATCAAGATGACCCTGAAGTATTTCGTGTTAACATTATACCTTCAAAATTTGAAGAAAAAAAATGCCAAGATAGCTCCCAGATATTTTCGAAAAGGTTAATAAGTTTCTAAATTTTGAAGCGAATTCTGTTTAAATTTCTCAAGAAATTAGCTTTCTTATCTCTGGTATAAGCTAATTACTCTAATCTTTTAATATCACACTAAAGGAGATAGAGTGGATCGTCCTTCATAATCACCTTTTATGTAATCTTACTTGCGCAGAATTCATTATAAATTTTATTGTTTGATTAATTTTTTTGCGTGTTAAACAAATTGTGCAAAACTTTTCGAGACTTCTTCCGAAATTTTCATGGTCTAATATCATTCCAAACTGCTAATGAGATAGGATTAATTTTTCGGCAACAAAGAATTTTCGAGAATAAATGCAATTGACTTAGAAGAAAGAATGTTTTTCATTGGACGCCAATTTTTGAAAATAATTTGAAAATCTCCTTCAAAATAAGAGAATTTAAAAAATCCCTGATTAACTTCAGAATTATAATTCTTTTATCAAATACTCTGTCTTAAATCAGAATTGTACTTCTTATGGCCAAAAATTATCTGATGTTTCAACTCAAAATTTTAATTCTTTTCCAGAATTCCTTGTTCCACGATAGAAATATTCCAAATGTTTCTAATTCTTTGAAACTTTCAAAGATGGTTTGCATTTATTCAAATCTTTTGAACGCTTTTCAACCGATCCGGAAAAATAAGCAGCTGACCAGAAATTTAAAATAATGCATCGGGTAGACACCCCGTAAAGATTTCAGACAATCGGATAGCCGGACAAATTGCAATTTTCTAGGAGCTCGAAAATTCATCCAAAATTATAGATATATTTTATTATTATATTTACCAATATAATTGACGATAACCGCCAAGGATAAGATGAGATTAGAAGCAATCCTCATTTTTCCGAATTAAAGGCAAAGCTGATGAAATATATTAATTGAAAACTTGATGAACAATGTAACTGATGAATATTATAGAGCCTCATCAGTAAATATGGTATGTATCCTATAGATGTTATCTCTTAGATTGTAGAGGTAGAGCTGGTCCTTATCAGATATTTACATTGCATCAGGGTTAGCTTCAATGAGGAAAAATTTGCCTTCTAGATTCGTTAAAACTGATATCACAATTTATACAATTAACATTTTTCGTCATATTTCAGTAATATAATTCCTATCTTTTTTTCATATTTGAAAGAGGGAAGTTTTAGATACAGGCAAATTATAATTTGTGAAAACAAAAATTTTAATTCAAGCAAGTTCTGATTCGGGAAAAAAAATTTCTTAAATCTTACGAATGCTAACTTAGATTAAGGATTGGTTTTGTAAATTTTCCTTTTAATGGATCGAAATTCCAAATGAGAATTATATTCATACAGAAAATGTTCTATCACAATTCAGAGATATTTTAACTCTATTTATCCGAAATTTTTCAAGGAGGGAGTTTCAAATTGTATCGATTTCTGAATTAATAGGAATAGGGATTTCTTTATATATCCTGCTACCAAATCGAAATCAAAATCATTTTCTTGAATTCTCTTTTCATGTGGAAAAACTTCTGTTTCATGTTAGAATTTTATTTCATTATTTTACGGAAATTCCCTGTTCTGAATCACAAATTTTTACGAGAAAATCGACCTTATTCAACAATTTTGTTAGAGGATTCGAATATCTATTTAATAAATTTTCGTGTAAAATTTTCTAAGTATAACATTTTGAACAGATGTTGAAAAAAATCACAAAGTAAAGTCATATTAATAATACACAAGTTAGTAGTAAAAAATTGGTAATTTACATACAAATGTGAAAGTGTTTAAATTATATATTGATGAGAATTTTTTAATCTCATACTCAATAATTATAATATTTAAATATTTAGCAAATTTATTATATTGCATTCTCAACAAATTAGTTGAATTTTCAATCAAAGAAGATCAATTTTCAACCAAATAGTTTCATTTATAAAAAAAAGTCTAAACGAACCCTTGCATTTACAGTGAAATAGTTAAACTTTCGAAAAAAAGAGAAGGAGAAATCAACCCACTTGTGGAATTTTCAAGCAACAAAAAAAATTTTTTATAACACATAGAATTTATTTCCATTTGACTAAAATTCTGTTGGAATGTAATAATTGAATTTGAATTTGCTAGAAATAAATCAAAGTTGACAAGAATCCCACATAAATCAACTATAGAAATCTGTTAGAGCTGTTAGAATTTAATTTGACTGTAAATGGCTGCCCGAATAAACAATATTCTATAAAAGAAATGATCTTTTATCAATATTTTTCAAATTAACTAAAACATTTTCTATTGTAACAATAGTTCAAATTAGAACTAATATCTCAATTAATAAGAACTCAAATAGGAAAGATTAAAGTTTGAATTAAATTTTTTAATTTAGGCAATCCAAGTTCAAAATGCATTTGAACCAAAAACTTGCCTCATTTAAAAACAAATCAAGTTGATAAGTTGAAATTTGTTGAATGAAATTTCAAAAGACGTCTCAAAATTTTCGTTATTTCGGCAAATATTTTTAATCAGAATTGAATGTTGACATTGTGGGTTGCAATTTTCATTCTCAATTGGAGGAAAAAGATCTTTTTATTTTGAACATTTGTATCAATATTTGTATTAAGTTGAAGCGGGCAGATTCTTTATTTTCAACATTTTTCTCATGACGAACGGACAAAATTTGTTAGTTTTGAGATTATTTTTTATTTGGAAAGGAATAAATTTTTGTATTCAATTTATTTCAGAATCGGGAGACAATCTTCCTTAAGTTTTTAATTATTTTGATTAATATAATTAATAATTTAAAGGGGATGTTCTCAGTTTTACGTACTTTTCATCGGATAAAAAAGAGGAATTTTTAATTTACCGTTTTTTCTGAATCGGAAGAGAGACATGTTTCAATCAAGCACTTTGATTCAGTAAGAAGTGAGGAAGCTTTAGTATTTAATTTTTTTCAGAATTCCAAAAAGCGCATACTGGTCACCTTTTGTGACTGGTTACGGAAATAATATTGATCAAACTCGTACTCAAGTCAGCTGCACTTACTAAATTTCAATAGCGATTCCATCAGAAACTATCAATCTGGAAGGAAAAGTGCAGAATCAAAAACGTATAATCATTTTGATTGTACCTACAAGTTACCGTGATCAATTCGGAAAGCCATGACTTTTATGGGTTTTTCATGGTTTCACGATGAAAATCAAATTTGCGTCTATTTTAACTCTCATTTTTCTAATCAGTGCGTCAAAATACGTGGATTTAGGGCGCAGTGAAAATGGTCAAATTAGGCGAATGGTTTGAGCTGAGTGAAAGAAATTTGTGGATTGACATAAAAAAAAGTAAAAAAAAAAAAATTAGCAACTGGTTATTACCTTCTGTTCTCTTTTCTGGTTCGAAACTTTTAATTCACAAAAAATTTTCCTATCGCTTCAAATATAATGACGAATTTTGTCTACGTACAGTTTTTTCTAGTGAGAAATGATTAGAAATTACAAAAATAAAAGAAATTTTGTTGGCTTAATTTCGATTTTTTTTTAAAATGGCTGAAAAACATGTTTTTTCGATTGAATCCTATGCACAAATTTTTAAAAAAGTTAAATAACTTGAACATGCAATTTATTGAACTTGAATCAAAGAAACATGCTGTTACATTAAAGAAAAAGAAAGAAAAAATTGCAGTCTTAGCAAGTCATCAAAGTCGCTCAAAAAACATGAAATTGACCATTTTTGAACGCTTGGTATATCACTAAAAAAATTTGTGTTCAAATAGACAAAGTAATAGCATGTTTATATAATTTGAGCTGTAAAAAATTTCATGTTCAATATATTCAAAAATAGCTCATTCCTGCAATTTTCAAAAAAATATTCTTAAACTTTGCCATAGAAACGAGTGTTGCTTAAGATCGTGATCAATTAAAATTTTCGAAAGTAACTCGTTTCTGCAGTTATTAATGAAGTATTTGCAAACTATGGTATAGAGAGAAGCGTGGTTTCAGAAAGCATCCAAAGATACCAGAAGAGATCCAAAAAGACCATAAGAGTAAGATAATGTAATTAAAAACACACAAAATTCAATAATTTTATATTTAGAAATGAATGCACAAAGTAATAGCATGTTTATTCAATTCAAGCTGAAGAAATTTCATGTTCAAAATATTCAACTATTCCCAAAATGTGTGCATAGGACTCAATAAAAAAAAACATGCTTTTTGATCATTTAAAAAAATTTTTAATTGGGCAATAGGAAAATTTTTTGGAATTTTCAAATAAAAAAAAAAAGAACTGAAGACATTAGCCGATTTCAAATACTTTATTTATACTTTTTTTTGGAAGTTAACTCACATTTTTTTTTACTCAGCTCAAACGATTTGACTAATCTGGCCATTCCGCCTTAATACACGTAGTTTCAAATTTATCGGTGGTATGCGCTTTTCGGAAGATTATCCAAAATGATAACTTTGTAGCCGTCATTGCAATACATTTTTGTTCCATTATATTATAATGGAAGTAAATTTTTGGTATGAAAAATAAAAAATTTTAATCATTTTTGCTATGAATTAGATGTTTAAATTAGATCCTATACTGGAGAAACAACATTTCTCTCTCTTTTATAATGCTCAACAATGAAGAATACTTTTTTGTATTTACTCATTTCAAAGAAACCTTGTGCATATTTCAGACAATCGGATAGCCGGACGAATTGTAATTTGCAGAAAACTTAAAAAATGTACCTACATTTATTGATATATTTTATTCTTATATTCGCCAATAGAGTTGAAGATCACCGCCAAGGATAAGATGAGACTAGATGCAATTGTCATCTCTTCGCATTGGAAAAAAAAACTGATTAATATAATTATGAAGAAAATTGAGCGAAAATATAAGTAATGAATATTCTGTTACTTTGTCAATAAATGCCATGCATTCATTCTATAGTCGTAATTTTGCAGATTGTGGGCGTAACGCTGTTTTTCTAAGTTTCCTGTTTTTTTAATCAAAATTAAAAACAGTATATTTGAAATTTTCTGTTCTGTGTGAAAAGTTATCTTTTCCAAGAAAACATGTTATATAATTATTTCAGAAATTCCCTGTTCCAGAGTTACAATTCTAATCCATTACTGGAATTATTTTCAAACATCATTTATTTTTTCCCCGTCGAAACTCAACATTATCATTTTTAGAACATTTCCTACATCGAGTCGCAATTAAATTTATTTCGGGAATTTCCTCTTCCAATTCAGAATTATATTTATTCACAAAATACACTTCCATAATTTAGAAACACAGTAACTCTCTTTTTCCAAAACTTCTAGAAGGGAAGTTTCTTATTGTTACGAATACTGACTTGAAATAGAATTATTTTTATATTCCCTTCTTCTAAGCCAAAAATAAATAATTTTTCAGAATTCCCGCTCCATTGAGAAAATTTTCTTCTGCAAGTCAGAATTATATTGATTTTTTTTTACAAAAATTCCCTGTTTCAACGCACACATTTTTGCAAATAAATTCACGATATTAATTGAAAAGTTTTCTGTTTTCGGAAATAGTTCAAACTAAGAATATTATCTCAATTAATGAGGATTCAAATAAAAAACAATCGAGTTCGAATGAACAAAATTTTTTTATTTAGGCAATCGAAGTTCAAAATCCATTTAAACTATAAGCTTGCCTCATTGAAAATAATGCAAGTTGATAAGTTTGAATTGAAAAAATAGTACACTTCGTGAATGGTGTGCACTGACTCAACAATCCGCTATGAATTTCTCTTTCTATCTTTTCTCAACCACGGTCTCTTTCTAGCGTTACGAAAATACGGAGACGCGTACAAATCGAGCATTTTTCGTCTATTCGATGCCAAAACTATTCAGCTTTACACTTCCTTAAAAAAAATGAAGAAAAGATATAAGAATTACCGAAAAATATCACTTTGCTGATTTTCACCTTGCATTTCGTAGCAAGTCAGACCTATAGGTAAACTGCGCCTTCATTTCGCCTGGTGGCGCACAGTCAACCATGCGCAATCTGTTATTGTACATTTTTCCACTCTCTGATTTTCCTTTCCATTTTAACATCTTTTTGTTTCATTTTCTTATTATATTTTACTGATTTCATTACATCATTTTTTGAACTCATTATAGATGTTTTGAAATCAATCAAATTTTAATACTAAACGCACTTTTCTCTACTTTGACGTACTATGCATATTCCCACCTCTGATTTAAAATATATTTTGCAGAGGTTGATGACTTTTTCAAGTTCCACAATATATTAGAGTCTCATACTCCTGAATCGGCTTGTATGGGCCATTCATCCCTAAGGGGACAATGGCGTTTATAACTCTTTTTTTGGGGTTTGGGATTTGCAGAGACTGTGGTGAAAGAAAATTTGTGTGCGTAATGTCGAAAATATCTCAGAATCTAACTTGAAAATGTGTTCAGTATCGGAAAGTTGATCAGGCGCGGAGAAGAGTCGTTTGCCCTAACTACGCTGAAACTTTTTAAGATTGTTGAATGCTTGGGTAGTGCAGTTTCCTGAATTTCTTCTTTGGTCATTACTTCTACCGCACCGCTGTACATATTTATTTTTGCCCGCTTTTGCGTCGTTACTCTCGTTGTATAAATTCCACGAAGTCTTCTATCATCCTCTACTATTGCGAAGACTTCTCCATCGGCCGTTGATAATACAGTTTGCTCTTCGGTTGGCATAGACACACGGGTATTACGGTACCCTTTCAGGTGAATTGGTTTATCGCGTGGAAAAGCATATCTTCGAATTTCAAATCGCCGAAGCGGATTGGCATGGGGTACGAGTCTAAGAAATCTAATGTCTATATGTTTATATCCAAGTATGTGTAAAGGAGGTTCACTGGCAGGAGAAGATAAAGAACTGGTACGAAGTGGAGGATCGGCAGGAGGAGCAGACCTGCTCGAAGAACCCGGAACATGATCTGTGGCAGGAGTATGAGAAATTCCAGGACGAGGAACACCTGGCCCAGGGTTTGAAGTATGTGAACTCAACTCTGCAACAGGAGACAGAACTTTATATCTTATTAAAGTTACAATCGTACCTTGATAAAAGTGGTACTTATGTGCTTTTTGAAAAAATTTTTCCGCGAATCTGGAGTAAAAATTGATAAACAGAATCTCCTCTAAGTTTTAGCCAAATCGGTCATATTTATTCATCGCCAGAGCCACTTGCAGTTTTATATATAGGAACTGTGCAACAACGTTTAATATACGTCACTTTTTCAGTTCTTATAGTGCAAGAGACAGTGAAATTTTTTCCGGCTGATTTTTAAATCGTTAAAAAAATTATCTAATATAGCCTCGGATGGGTACAATATGAAATCGAGTAACTGGCAGCTCGAATCCGTTTCGTTTGTTACTAAAAAAATTGTTTATAGCGTTTTTTGAAATAAAGAACCGACTAATCGCCTTATGCATAAGAATTTGTTAACATACATCTGGTAGAAACATTGCTAAAAACGATTTCGAGTGACAGGCACTCGAAATCCGTTGTTATGTCGTGACTGCCAATCAAAAATCGCGAAAAATCTTGTTGAAGATTCGACGGATTTTAAAATGCACAAAACAAAATAATATAATTGAAGGCATAGTAATAATTATATATATATATATATAATATAATAATAATAAGGCATAATTCCCGACTGACTGGCATCTCAAAGCCAGTGGACCTTTCTTGAAATTCTGTCTCAAAATCGTAGAACTTTGGATCGGAATGACCTAGAGGGATATTTTTTTTCAATCAAAGAAAAAACGTCTCCGAACTTGGAAAAATTATAAAGAAAGTCAGAACAAAAATTGTGACCTTGAAAATCTGTGTTGAAGATGGAATTTAAAAAAAAATCGTTAATTGAATACTAAAAACGCTTACATCTTACATTTCACGTGTTATACATGTTTTTATATAGATTTTTGCATGCTTAATCCAAATCTGACATGTAAATCGTTGTAAGAGAAAATCAAAAATGCCGGAGCCAATATGGCAGACTAAAATTGTAAAACGAAACCGATTCGACTAAAATTTGCTACAAGGTGGTTTCTCAGGTCGCTGATTACAAATCTAAGGTCAAAATTGAAAAATTAAAAATGGCGGATCCAATATGGCGGCCCAAAATTGTAACAAGAAACCGATGTGAATAAAATTTGCTACGAGGGGGTTTTTCGGGTCGCTGATTTCAATTCCGGTGTCCAAATTGAAAACTCAAAATAGCGGATCCAATATGGCGGACCAAAATTGGAAAAGGAAACCGATTTGACTGAAATTTGCTACAAGGGGGTTATTCGGGTCACTGATTCAAATCCGGGATCAAAATTGAAAAATTCAAAATGTTGGATCAAAAGTGTGCAAAAAACAGATTTGACCGCTTTTTCAAATTCTGGAGTATCGACTTTGGATTTCAAATCAGCCACCTGCGAACCCTCCAAAAGGCCATTTTAAGTCAAATAAATTTTGTTCTATAATTTTGGTCCACCATATTGGATCCGCCATTCTGAATTTTTCAATTTTGACCCTGCATTTGAAATCAGCGACCCGAAAAACCCCCTTGTAGAAAATTTTAGTCAAATCGGTTTCCTTTTACAATTTTCGTCCGCCATATCGAATCCGCCATTTTTAATTTTTCAATTTTGACATTGGATTTGTAATCAGCGACCTGAAAAACCACCTTGTAGCAAATTTAAGTCAAATCGGTTTCGTTTTACAATTATTCGGATTGGGCATGCAAACATATATATTGAAACATGTATAGCATATAAAATGTAAGATCTAAGCGTTTTTGGTATTCAATAAACAATTTTTTTTGCCAAAAATTCCATCTTCAACCCAGATTTTCAAGGTCACAATTTTTTTGCTGACTTTCTCTATAATTTTTCTATATTCGGAAAGAATTTTTATTTAATTAAAGAAAAATATCCCTCTAGGTCAATCCGATCCAAAGTTCTACGATTTTGAGACAGAATTTCAAAAAAGGTCCACTGTGCGGCATGGATTTCGGGGGCTGGCAGTCAGTAGAAAATAACGGCTTTGCCTTAGTTATTTCCCTTCAATTATATTATGTTTTGTTTTCGTGCATTTTAAAATCATCCGAATTTTCAACAAGATTTTTCGCGGTTTTTATTGGCAGTCACGACTTAACGTATTTCGAGTGCCAGTCACTCGAAATCGTTTTTAGCAATGTTTTTGCTATATGTCAACAAATTTTCATGCTTAACGCAATTCTTGGTTCTTTATTTCAAAAAACGCTATGAACAATTTTTTCATTAACAAACGCAATGGATTTCAGCTGCCAATCACTTGATTTCATATGGTATCCATCCGAAGCTATATTATATAATTTTTTTAGCCATTTAAAGATCAGCCGGAAAAAATTTATCTGGCTCTTGGACTACTAGGGTTTTGTTACACCCGGCTGAAACACTTACAGTTTCAGTGGGGTCTTTGAATGTGCCTGTATCAGACTTTTCTCCTGTTAAAAGGATCAAATAGAATTGAATACGATCATATAAAATCGTATAGGATCAGATAGGACGGCATAGAATTGGAAAGGAAAGGATAGGATAAAATCGAATAGAATAGGCTGTTATTATTTACCAATCTGCTACAATCACTCTATTTTCCAAGTGAAATATGGATATGAATGAGTAAGAAATGTAAATTACTATATTAAATAGGCTACAAAACCTTTTTTCGTAGGTGCATGTCGCCGAGTTGAAGACGAAATTTCCAAATTTGTTGGTATCAGAATTTTGGGCTTTTTTTGGCCTGTATTGCCGATTTTTGGCAATACTAGCGGAAATAAAACTACCTCAAATGCATGGAGAAAAAATTCAAAAAACCACCCCCTATGTGCAAAGAAACCACCCCCTTGTCAAAAATTCAATCTGAAAAAAATAAAGTGCGTCATGATTTTTGGCTTATATCGCCTATCTATGAATATGAATTTGAATTTTCAAAGAGCTCAACAATCAGAGACTCTATTCACACCGTGAAATTCTGAAAAAGATCATTTTTTGAGAAAGTCATATCTGCTTGGTGTCAAGGGGGTTGATTTTGACGTTTAGGGTTGGAGCCCAAAAATCAATTTTGGTATTTTTTAGGAGCCGAAACATCAGAGACTGCCACATTTTCATTTTTGGCTCCTCAAAAATAACAAAATCGATTTTTGGGGTCCAACCCTTAACGTCAAAATCAACCCCCTTGACAGGACGCAGATATGACTTTGTCAAAAAATAAACTTTTTTGAATTTGACAGTCTAAATAGCGTCTCTGATTTTTGGGCTGCTCAAAAATACCAACACTGATATTCGGGCTTCAAGCCTTGACGTCAAAATCAACCCTCTTGACACGACGCAGATATGACTTTGCCAAAAAAATCTTTTCTAGTACTTCAGAGTGTGAATAGAGTCTATGATTTTTGGTCTCCTCAAAAATACCATCTCCAAAGTTTGGGCTCTCACCCTTAACGTTAAAAAGCAACCTCTTTGTACTGGGCCGATGTGATTTTGTCAAAAAATTACCTTTTTTAGAAATTTACTTTGTCAATGGAGTTTCTGATGTTTGAGACTCAGAATTTCATAGGTTGAATAAAGTCGCTGATTGTTTTGCTCCTTAAAAATTTAAATTCGAATTCATAGATAGGTGATTGATTTTTCAGATGTAGGGGTGGTTTTTGCAAACAAAAAACCAAGCATTCGTGAGCCCAGAAAAGGCCTCGAATTATAAATTAAATTGGTTACTAATTTTGTTCTTATAAATTCAAAATAGACCTATTACATTTTTTGTCTTTTACCGTTAACTAAATGAAGGAACTTTGGAATAAGGCGAAATTGAAATGTTTATTAGTTCAAATACCCGTTTGAATAATTCGAAAAAAATATATCATATTCCCAGGAATGAATGTATATTACTGCGTACTTATTATTTATAAACGTTTTTCACTCTTTTATAATGCTCAAAACAGTTACTATTTTGTAGGTAATCATTTTTTGATATATATATATATATATATATATCCGAATAAAAATTAGTCAATTGATTTTTCGAACTAAATTCTAGAAATTTATTCTTTTACCGGACTCAAATATTTTACTTTTTTATAGAATTTTCCAAAATAGATTTATACTAATTGAAAAAAAAGAATGATCAGTAAAGTTGAAACTGTGAATTTCTCATTTCTTAGACGTTATGTACCATACAAAAATCAAAATTGTTACTGCAGAATAATATCTAGTGATGTTTTGAAGAGAAGTTTTTTTATAATCATATGATTGCAGTAACTGATTTGCATTTTTTTCTAGTGCTGCTGATTTTTGTTTGATTCTGGAATCTTTATCCATTCATTTTTCAATATTCTACATTTAGGTTACAGTGACTGCAAAATGAAAGTTTCTTTGTTTCATTTCAAATTTCTCCCCTATAAATCATCTACTTTGTCGTGGAAATGCATACAAAAGCATTACATACATGAATAGAAAATTTTGAAAAATCCATTAATTGATGGAATAAAATTTTCTTTGAAGCATTTTGACGAGAATAGGTTTGCGATTACTATGAATATTATTATTTTTAAGAAATTCTCTAAAATTAAAGGAGCGGCAACGAAGGATAATTGTCATATACGTGAATTATCACAAATCAGATACATGGCACGCATCATTGTGCATTTATTTTGATAAGCTGTGTCGCAATGAAAATTGAGGTTTTACACATAAAGTGTACTAAGAACACATCAAATGTACTTTAAAATATAGAAATGTGGTAGTGCTACAAACTAAGAAAATTTTCCAATTTATGTAGCGGAATTTCGACCGAAATATTAAACGTATAATGATAGTATAACATCTGTGATTCACAACACAGTTTTCTTTAAATAAATTCATAAGAATTAATGAAAAACATTCTACGTATGAAGCCGAATTCAAAGTAAAATTTGAATGCAAACAATTATCAGTTATCGATAAACTTAGGAATCACAATTCTGTAAATCTAAAATCAAGCAGTTACCCTAGAAGCCACACAAAATAGCCGCAACCGCTATTACAACATTAATATTATTACTAAAAATATGGAATTTACCTCTTTGTATATGAAGGATCTCAAAACACTTTGAAATTGCACTTTTGCCTAATGGAGATTCCCGGATTTCTTCTCGGGTCATTTTTTCAATCGCGCCGGTGTGCATGTTTATTTTTGATCGTTTCCGCTGATCTATGCTCACAGTATAAAGTCCACGAAGTCCATTATTACCCTCCACTAAGGCAAGCACGTCACCATTGGATGTTGATAATACAGTTTTTTCTTCGGTTGACAAAGGCTGAAGGTCCTGATTATCTCTTCTCACTCGAATCGGTTTATCGCGAGGAAAAGTGTATCTTCGAATTTCAAATCGCTGGGACGGATTCGTCTTAGGAATGAGCCGAATAAATCTAAGTTCTTCAAGTTTATATCCAATTATGCATGAAGAAGAATCAGCGGCAGGGGGAGACTTAGACCTGGCACGAAGTGTAAGCTCGGTAGGTGGAGAAGACCTGCTCGAAGAACCGGGAGCAGGATGTCTGGCAGGAGAATAAGAAATTCCGGAACGAGGAAAACCATGCTCAGGGTTTGATGTCTGTGAGCTTAAATCTGCAACAAGAAATGTAGCTTCATATTTTCTTAAACTAAACAATCGTATTTTGATGAGTATTACTGAATTAATGACGGACTGGCGTGGCGCAGCGAGCGAATTATTTGTCATTTTACGCTAATTCAATTGAAATGCCAAAATGCAAAAATCCAAATCAACTGATATTTAGATAGGCTCGTAGGGATTTTACTAATTTACTTCTATATATGTATCAACTAAGAATAATTAAACATTGTGGTAAAATATAACATATTGTTGTGAAGTGCAGGGTTGACAACAAAATTTGAATTTAAAAAACAGTCCAAAATAGCAGTGAATAAAAAGTTTCAAGAATAGCTTATTTCTACAGTTACAAATAAAATATGCCTACACTCTGCTACAAACATGAGTGTGGCTTAAGATGGTGGTCAATTAAAAATTCAGGAAAGTAGCTCATTGCTTCAGTTATTAATTAAGTATTTTCAAACTTTTGTATAGACAAAAACGTAGATTTAGGAAGCATCCGAAGATGCGTCATGTGAATTGCTTAAGCTTCTATAATTTCAAGTTGAATGTCTTAATAGTTGAACAATTTTCAGTGCAAATTTGTCATCTCTCAAATTCTGAATGCCTTCATTTAAAAAGAAATTTATTTTGATATTGCAATATTATATAATGACTTATAACTTAACAGTTTTTTTTCAAATTGAGAGGGGACATGTTAAAAATCTAATGAAGTTTTGGCCCGAAGCTAGACAAATTTTAAAAGTAAACAAGTTCTTTGTTCAGAAGGGGTAAATTGAAATTTAATAGAATTTTTCGATTCGAAAGAAGGAAAATTAGAAAAGGAATAGAGACGAGTTTTCTGCAGTTTTCCTATCCCCTGGCCAAACGTCCAGGCTAATGCGAGTAGTTCTTATGAAGTCGAATGCTGCCACGGGTTATCACTGTTTGTGATTGAATTCATACAGTGATTCTAAACCCACTCTGATGAAAAAATTTTCACAGGCAGTGGCACAGAAGTGGAGTCGTCTAGCGGTACATGTACTAATGATAAAAACATTAAAAATATCACATTTTTTTGTTCAAAAGTGAAATTTTTTTTATTGTATACCTTGAAAGGAGTAAATTTCCAATACTAAGCGTTTCCATTAAGTTGAAAAAAATTGTATTCCACTTCAAAACTTTCGGTCCGTCTTTGTTTTGAAATAATGCGACACAATAATCTTGAGCTCAAATTGATTATCAATTTTCATATATTTCTCTGGAACCTAGAACTGTGACAATCTTTTGCACCTAACACAGTTCTTTTAAAATATACATAGTGACTGATTTGAAATATGAATTTTTAATTGACACTTGCCAGAGAAATTATACACATTCTCGATTATACTTGTTTGTAATTCATTGGATGACATGATTATTATGTAGCAGAGGAATGATATTTGAAGGTCGAATAAAAAAAATAATGTTTTTTTTTTTTCTATACCATTAAGCCATTTCCTTTTCAGGGTAGGCGTGACACTACCCGATTCGGGTAGTGTTTCTAGGTGGATTATTTACTAATAGTACTAGTAGTGTGGGCTCGCCACGCCCACGACGGGCCAACAGCACGCAGTATTCCCGAACAGTCACCCATCCAAATACTAACCGCGCCCAACACTGTTTATAACTTCAGTGATCTTAGGAGCACTGGTGTTTTCAGCGTGGTATCGCTGGTTAATATAATAATAAATAAATAAATATATATATATATATATATATATATATGAACAGTTGACTGGGAATTTATAATGATACATCGGTTTGACACCCCGTAAAGATTTCGGACAATTGGATAGCCGGACAAATCGTAATTTGTTAGAAGATTAAAAAATTACTCTAATTTATAGAAATATTTTATTATCATATTTACCAATAGAATTCACGATAAGCGCCAAGGATAAGATGAGACCAGAAGCAGCCCTCATCTTTTCGAATTTAAAGCAGAACTGATGAAATATATTAATTAAAAACTTGATTAACAATGTAAGTGATGAATGTTCTAGAGAATCATGAATAATTTCGATTTATTTACCCTACATCTGTTATCTTCTAGATTGTAGATGTAAAGGTGGTCCGTATCAGATATTTACATTTCGTCAGATTCAGCTTCAAGGAGAAAAAATATACCTTCTAAATTCGTTAAAACTGATATCGCAATTTATGCAATCAAAATTTTTCATTGTAATGCCTGACTTTTACTGAAATTCAAAAGAGGGAAGTTTCAAATACAGGAAAATTCTAATTTGCAAAATAGAAAATATTTTTGATATTCAAACATCTTCTGATTTTGTAAAAGGAATTTTTAATACCTTATGAATTCTAACTTCGATCAAGGATTGATTTTATACATTTTTCTTTCATAAATCAAAATTCCAATTCAGAATTTGATTCATTCAGAAAATATTCTTTTTCTAGTTTAGGAATATGATAACTCCATTTTTCCAAAATTTTTTGAAGAGTGAAGTTTCAAATTGTGACGAATTCGGAATGAATAATGATAGGAATGGGGATTTCTGTATATTTTCTTCTTCTTAATCGGAATTCAAATCAATTCTTCAAATCACCTTGTTTATGAATTTAAATGTTTATTCATTAAATTCTCATGTAAATTTTCTAAGTGTAACATTTCGAACACATATTTTCTATCAATTCGCAAAGTGAACAAATATTAATAATACACAAGTAACTAGTAAAAAAATTTGTTTAATTTACGTAACAATGTAAAAGCCTTAAACTTATACATTAATGGGAACTTTTTAATTTTGCAATTTCATTCTTGATAATTATAATATTCAAATATTCAACAAAATTATTATATTGCATTTTCAACACAAGAAAGAAAAGAGTACATTAATTTGTTGATTCTCCAAAAATTCTGGCCATTTGGATAACAAATGTCAATTCTTGTTGTCAATGTTAATTCCGATCTAAAACTTTACGATCAGAGATCTGAAAAATCCCCTAGTTCTGAGTCTTGTGGAGATCTGATAACTCATTGAATTTTCCAAAAATGTAGACAATTTGGATCAGAAATAAAAAAAATGTTATTCAAAATTCATGATCAGTATATTCTAAATTGAATAAATAAGTTTCAAATTTTAAAATATTTCAATTTAAATGGTTCAAGTTAAACAATGGAACAGGAAATTGAAATTTAATCTTGTATTAACTATAGTCAAGACTTCCGTTTCCCGCGTGAAAGTGTATGGCAGCGGTGAAATTTGGTGCTGAGTTTTTCTGAAAATTGTGGTGAAATTTGAGGTGAGTGCATTGTGGATGTATGTAGAGGCGTTCGTTTGTGAGGGATTGTTTGAGAGATTGAAAGTTTAGCAAGGGGGTGAGGCTATTTTTGAGGATCAGGACAGATTTGGGTGGAAGTTGAGGTTAGGTGGGGTTCAAGGGTTGTGACAGGGTGGGAGGACCAGGTTGGTCGTAGCAGGGCAGGGTAGAGAGGGAGAAAGGCAAGGCAGGATTGGATTCCTGGCTAGCGGAGCGAATACTGTCAAGGAAAGCAGGGATTCAAATCAGGAAGTTTTCAGTACACCGAAAGGGAAAAACAAAGAAAGGAGGGCAAGGGGAAAGTATAGGAAAACGGTAGAAAAGGATAGATTGAGGGCGAAGAGCGTGGGGTCGATTGGGGTATTTATCAAAAGGAAGAAAGGGGATAGGGGAAGCAGTGAGGACAAGGAAGATATAGGGTCAAGCTTGAAAAATCCAAAAATGTACGGAAAGCCGCCGGAAAAACATAGTTTGGTAGAGAAAGATGAGAAAAATAAGGGGACAGAAAGAGATAGAGCTGAGGCTAAAGACCCGATGGAAATGAAAAGATTAAAGGAAACGCGCAAAATGATGATAGAAGTGATGGGGATGTATGAAGAAAGGCAGGAGAAAAGGGTGGAGGAAATTAGGAAAGAAATTATACAGGAAATGGCTGAACTTAGGAAAGAAATGAGGAAATGGGAAGAAGTTAGGGAAAAGCTAGAGAAAAGGATACAGAGGTTGGAGCAAAGGCTAGAAAAGAAGAAAGAGCCTAATAAAAAGGTAGATTAGTTGAAAGGTAGAATGAAAAAAATTGAAAGTTCGAACCGTGAGTTTGGAGGTGGGGAGTGGGAATAAGGAGAAGGAAAGGCTGAGAAAAATAGAACAAAGAATAGAGAAGAAAGAGAGAGAAGAAAGAAAGATAGAGATAGAGGAAGTGCGAATTGTAGGAGGGGAAGAGCGAAGAGTTGAGAGAATGGTATTAGTAAAACTAAAGAAATGGGAACATAAGAGGGAAGTGATGACAAAGAAGAGGGTGTTATATGGAAGGTCGGAAAGAATAGAGGATGATTTGACACGGGTAGAAAGGAACATGCAGTATAAATTAAGGAAAATAGCGAAAGAGGAATGAAAAAAGGGAAAAAGAACATGGGTTAAGTATGGGAGAATACATATAGAAGGTGTATGGTGGAATTGGGACGAGCACAGGGAAGAGTTAGTAAAAAATGAGGTATCGGGAAACTAGGAGAGAAAGGAACGGGAGGTGAAGAAATAAGAAATAGTGAGAAACAAGAAGAGACGAGAAACGAAAGTAGGGAAGATTGGAGGATATGCTACTGGAATATAGCAGGCTTAGAAAGAAAGAATAGGGATTTTATGAGAAATTTCACTCAATGGGATGTAGTAGTAATGATGGAGACGTGGCTAGATGAAAAGGGATGGGAAAGAGTAAGGGGAAGATTACCAAGAGGTTACAAATGGCAGGTTCAAAATGCAAAGAGGAAGAATAAAAAGGGCAGAGCAATGGGAGGAATGGTGATGGGAGTAAGGAACGAATGTATAACAGAGAATGATAAAAAAGATTCGAAAGAGCATAAAGAAGGATTAATAGTAGAAGAGATAAATGTTGGAGGAGAGAGGTGGAAGATAGTGGGGGTTTATTTGAACGGTGATATGCAGGAGAAATCAGAGGAGATGAGTGAACTAATGGAAGAAAATAAGCAAGAGAGTAGGCTAATAATAGGAGGTGATTTTAATGCGAGAACAGGAGATAGAGGAGGAAGGGAATGGGATGGAGAGCGAGGAAGATAATCCAAAGACAAAATACTGAATGGGGAGGGAAAGAAGTTGTTGAAGAGCCTAGGGGAGATGGGATGGTTTATCCTAAATGGTAGTATAGAGGGGGATGAGGAAGGGGAATATACACGTTCAGGAGGAAAGAGGGGAACAGTAATTGATTATGTGGTAGTGGACAACGAAGTAAGAGAGAAGGTTAAGAAACTAGAGGTGGGGAACTATGTAGATTCGGATCACTTTCCCATAATAGTGACGGTAGAGGAAGGAATAAGTAATAACAAAAAGGCTAAAGAGCAAGCAATAGTAAGAAGAGCAGGAAGAGGGGATTGGTCAATGGATGGTAAAAAACAGTTCAAAGAAAAAGTCAGGAATATCAAAATGGGGGAAGGAAATGTAAACGAGGAAATGGAAAGAATGGTAGGAGAAATAAAAGGAGCATTAGAGTGCACAAGCAAAAAAGAAGTTAGTGAAGGAGGGGATAGAAGTGGATAGGATGAGGATTGTAAACAGAAGAAGAAGGAAGTGAGAGGGGCATTAAGAAAATGGAGAAAAGGGACAAGTAGTGCGGAATAATATAGGAGAAAAGTATATATATATATATAAGTATAGATGAGATTCCAAATGAAGTATGGAAATCCGGGGAACAGAATTGAAGGAATGGGCATGGATAATGTGCAATAGAGTATGGAGAGGAGAGGGGTGGCCAGCGTTATGGAAAGAAGGAGTAGGGACACCAATAGTGAAGAAAGGAAAAGGGGAGGAGGTTAAAGATTAAAGAGGAGTGACACTAATGCCAACACTGTATAAAGTATATGTGACTGTTTTATCGGAAAGGTTAAAAAAGGAAGTTGTGGAGAAAAAGATAGAGCCACCGAATCAGACAGGGTTGAAAAAAGGGATAGGGGTAATTGACAATATATATATATGTTCTGAACTACTTAGTAAATGAGAGGATTAAAAGGGAGAAAGGGGCAATGATAGCAGTGTTCGTGGACTTGAAGGCGGCGTTTGACTCATTAGACCGAGGCGATATAGAGAAAGTTATGGTGAAAAATGGGATAAGAGAGGGATTAATAAAGAGAGTATCGGAAATTTTTAGAGAGACAAAAAGCAAGGTAAATGTAGGAGAGCAAGTGGGAGATAGTTTCTGGTTGGCGAGAGGGGTAAGGCAAGGATGTCCTCTCAGCCTACTTTTATTTAATATATTAATATCAGACTTGGAAGAAGAAAAGAAGAGAAAAGGGTGGGGAGGAGCTAGGATAGGGAACGAAAAGATATATACACTGGCATACGCAGACGATATAGTGTTGATGCCAGAGGATGAAGAAGGGATGGCGGGCTTAATTACCGGATTAGAGAAATACTTAGATGGAAAAAAGTTGAATTTAAATGTAGAAAAGACAAAGATAATGAGGTTTAGAAAAGGAGGGGGAAGAAAGAAAGAATGGACGGGGAAATGGAAGGGGAAAAAATTAGAAGAAGTAAAACAGTTTAAGTATTTGGGATATACCTTGCAAGCAAATGGAGATCATAGAGCTCATATAAGAGAAAGGATGAAAAAAGCAGCAGGAGTAATGAAACAGATATGGGGAATAGGAAGAAGAAGATTTTAAAAAAATTGGAGAAGGAGAATGTGGTTCTTTGATACGCCGGTATGGCCGGTATTAGGTTATGGAGCAGAGATATGGGGATGGAAAGAAAGGAAAGTGATTGAAAGTTTACAAGAAGGGTATATAAGGTTTACGCTAGGGGTAGACTGGAGGACGCCGGGATATATGGTGAGAGAAGAAGCGCAAAGGGATAAATTAAGTACTAGAGCGGGAAAGAGGGCATGGAATTTTGAGACGAAGCTGAGGGAGGGAAAGGGAGGGGCGTTAGCGAGAAAGTGTTTGATGGAGGTAGAAGAAAGGAGAGGGAGGGCGATTGAATTAACGAGATGGGTGGAAGAAAGGAGGGAGTTCTTTAAGGCTAGAGATATAGAAGACGGGACAGGAGTCAACTATGAAGAAGTAGAAAGAAGGGAGAGAGAAAGACAATTAATAGAAAGATGGCGGATGATTGAGGAATCAAAATATAATATATGGTATAAGATGATAAGAAAGGAAGAAGTACCAAAGTATTTAGAAAAGGAATGGGGAGAGAAAAGATAGACAAAAATAGTGAGATTTAGATTGGGAAACGAGGTAAGGGTAAGTATGTATTGGAAAAATAAAGATAACAGGAAGTGCAGAATATGTGCATGGGAAGAAGAAACATGGGAGCATGTATGGGAAGAATGTAGGACAGGAATGGTAGATAAAGGAAGCTAGCAAGAGAATGTGGTAAGGATTTTAGGGGAGGATGGTTTGGGGGAAGAGTGGATGAAGGAGTTAGAGGATGCTCTGGAAGCAACTGGAAAAGAATGAAAGAATGGATGCAAAAATGGCAAAATGGAGGTACAAGAGAATTGAAAGAAAAAGGAAACGGAAGTCGCTTAAATTAGAAGCGTAAAGAATTGTAAGTAATGATTATGTAATAGCATAAGTAAATTAAGATGCGTTTGCGTTATCGCTCTCTCTGTCTCTCTCTCTCTCTCGCTCTCGCTCGCACTCTCGTTTTCGATCACTATATTTTATATGTGGATCGACATTTTACTGGGGAATAACTAAGATTTGGGTGTTCGTAGAATCAGAAGTTAATTAATTTTCGAACAATTAAAAGTATGCCGAAGTTTCTGGGAAATAAAAATACCTAAAAATTAAGCTTGGTCGTGTTTGAAGGAACTTTGTAATTTTATAGCTATACGTGAAGTAGGGACCAGTTTTAAAAAATTTGCGTTATCTTGGCAAATATTTTTGATCAGAATTTAATTAGTGACATTTTTTTAATTTTATTTTTATTTTGAATGGGAGGAAAAAGTTGTTTTTATTCTGAATATTTCCATTGATATTTTTATCGACGTGAAGAGAGGCAGATTCTTCATTTTTAACATTTTTCTTCTGATGAACAGGAAACATTTTGTATTTTTAAGATTTTTATTCATTTGGAAGGGAATAAAGAATTGTTGCATTTAATTCATTTCAATATCGGGAGCCAGACTTTTCCAAAAAATGTTATTAATATAATTATTAATTTGAAGAGGATTTTTCGTATTATACATATTTGTTTCATATCACATATTTGTTTCCAGAATAAATTATAATTATCAATGAAATTGTCTGTTCCAGAGTTAGATTAATAGTCCTTTACGAGAATTGCTTTTATACTTAATTTATTTTTTTCTCGTCGAAACTCGGAATATTCATTTGTCAGAACGTTTCCAATATATCAAGTCGCAATTCAATTAATTTATAAAATTCTCTGTTTCAAATTGGAATTATATTTGTTTAGAAAATTTTCTTTTATCACTCAGAAGCATAGTAACTCCCTTTTTCAAAAATATCGAAGAGGGAAGTTTCTGATTATGAGGAATACTGACTTGGACTATGATTGTTTTTATATTTCCTTTATCTATATCAAAATAAAAGAAATTATTTGAAAATTTGAAACACTTATTTTTAGAATCTACTCCTAAAATTCAACTTCTTACTACATGAAATTACTGTCACAGTCAACTTAAAAATTGTTCATACTTTTATGACTGATATGAATGCTGTGTCAGTCTAAAGTTTATCAAAATTTACAAATACTATCTAGATTTGCATGAATTGAATAGATTATATGTGTACCAATACTTAAAATTTTTAAATTATATTCCAAAACAAAGGGACTCTTAAATTTTTAGCGTATGTATTGATTGATTTTTTAATTACTTTACAGGAGATCTTCTTAATTTCAGACATTTTTCATCAGATGAAAAAGAAGAATTTTTCATTTTCATTTTGTTCAGAATTGGATTTGATTTCTTTTGGATTTGGAAAAGGGGATTTTTTTCAACTTATTTTTGAATTCGAATAGAAAAATAGTGTGAATAATAGATTTAATGAGAATAAAATGAATCGCAGTATAATCGGAGGAAAAAAGTTCCAAGTTCATAATTTGAATTCAAATTGATAACTGGCTAAGCGATGATGTTCACTAGATGACGACCTTCCATTGGGTCAGGGCTTCAGCCGAGCAGTTTGAAAAACAGGAAAGTTTTTTTCTATGGATTAAAGTGTTGAGGTTAGATTGTAAGTCCTAAACTGAAGGTCAACTTCGTTAGCCAGTCATTTTGGATAAAAATTCAGAAAGTTAGAGCATTTTTAAAATGTTTGAAACTACTTTTTTCAAGATTTAAACATTCTCTTTGCGGTTGTTCGCAGTACTCAAAGAAATGAAAATTTTCTTGCCATAACTTTTTTTCATAACAAAAAAAATTAACAGTCACGGCACTCACAACATTCAAAAAAACAAATGAAAACGAACATTTTAAGCCACATAACGCACGATATAAAAAAATCAAGATGAGAAAAATGTTGATTTTTGAAAGCCATGCAAGATTATTCCAACTTTTCAAATATTGAAAAATCGAAAATTGAAATTTTGACTACCAAATTGATCTGCAAATTTGTTACTCATCACTTTTTGGTAGGATGCGTAGTTTTTATTATATTCGTGAAAAAAAAATATTGAAAATGAGAAATAAAATTTGTAGGAAAAACGACGCAAGGAACAAAGAAAAATTATTGACAAAAGTTGTACACTTAAAAAAGATCTATACATTTTTTATTAATCATTTTTTGATGAAACGCGCAGTTTTTGTTTCAATCGTGAAAAATAACATTAAAAATAAAAAATATTTCTTTTTCCGAAGAATGACACAAGGTATTAAAGAATTTAAAAGCAGAAAATTGTTCGCCCAAGAAGGATCTATAAAAATTTGCTTCTAATCATTTTTTGATAGGACTAGTAGATTCTCTTTTAATCGTGAAAAATAAGACTGAGACTAAAGAAATTAAATTGTTGGGAAAACGATATGAAAGATAGAAAAAATAAATAGAGAAAATTTGTTCAAACAAAGGAGATTGGAAAAATTGTTATACATTTTTTTTATAAGAATACATTAGAAATAAAAAAAATAACTTTTTGGAAAACTGACGCACATTATAATAACTTTTTATTCAACAAGATTTTTAGCCTGAATTATATCTACACATTTCCTTAAAGCCACTTCAATCTAGGATGCGTATTTTTGGTTTGAATTGTAAAAAATAACATTGAAAAGAAACAAATTGAATTTATGGAAAAACGAAACAAGTTTCAATGAAATGTTCATTGAAAAAATTTCTATTTTATAGAGTGCGCATTTTGTCAATTATCATAACAAGAGAATGAAAATACTTTTTTTATAGTATAATAAATAAAATATGTACTTTATTTCGCACTATCTGAATAAGCAATGCCAGACCGAGATAGAGAAATAAATGTAATATACATTTTATATAATAGTGTTGAACCTAATATAGAAAATTTCAAATTTAGGACAAAATCGACTGCGAAGGACGAGATACATGATGAGAATGTGCTCGTTGAAGCCAAAGGAGCTTTAACAAAAGAGAATTCACAATCACCAAATTACTGTTGACGATGCTTTGAAAGTTAGTTTTGAAAAGTCTGTGCCCAAATTTAGGGGAAGTACAAAGGTCAAGCGCCTAGCGCCGGCTGAATGTATAATCAAGCGCGAAGCGCAAGAATCAGTAGTCGAGCGTCCTAGGCACGATCAAACTCGCGCGCGATGAGAATGTGAGTTGTTTTTTTTAATATATGTCACCGATTTCACTACATCAGTTTTGAGAAACGATAACAAAGAAAAAACATCGTTGCGTCGTGACTCGTTGTGGGTGTCGTACTGTGTCGCGCAGAATTGCCACTTCTTTGACACTTCTTTGCTCATTATAGATGTTTTGAAATTTATTTAATTTGAATAGTAAAGGCAAATTTTTTTCACTTCATTACTAATTTATCTTGATTTTTAAACTTTTAGCTCATATCAGTTCACTCTGAATGGAATATGTCGATTTTTCTATTACGTATTTTACTATCTTAGGTTGGTAGGTTGTAATCTAAATCTAAATCTAATCTAAATCTTTTTTGGGTAGTATGTATGTTCCTCCTGTGATCTCGAATATATTTTGCAAAGTTTGATGACTTTTTTTGAAGTTCCAAAATATATTAGAGTCACATTCTTCTGGATCGGCCTATATGGGTCATTTATTATTAAGGGGACAACGGCTTATATATATATTTCTTTTTAGGATTGCAGGGACTTTGGTGTGACAAATTAGAGAGTCGAAAATATCGCAGAATCTAACTTTCAAATCTGTTCAGTATTGGAAAGTTAATTAGACGTGGAGGAGAGTCGTTTACCCATACTATTCTAAAACTCTTCAAGATTGATGAATTCTTTGGTGATTCAGTGTCCTTGATTTCTTCTGCCGTCATTACGTCCACCGCACCGCTGTACATGTTTAATTTTGCCTGTTTTTGAATTGTTTCTCTTATTGTAAAAATTCTACGAATTCTGTTATTAACCGCTAAAATTGCAAAGACTTCTCCATTTGATGTTGATAATACAGTTTGCTCTTCGGTTGGAATAGGAACACGGGCATTATGGTATCCTTTCAAATAAATTGGTTCATTGCGAGGGAAAGTGTATCTTTGAATTTTAAATTGCCGGAGCGGATTCGTATAGGGTATGAGTCGAAGAAATCTAATTTCTTCCTGTTTATATCCAAGTATGTATAACGGAGAATCACTGGCAGGAGGAGATATGAACCTGGTATGAATCGGAAGCTCGGCAGGAAGAGGAGACCTGTTCGAAGAACCCGAAGCATGATTGTCATGAGAATAATAAATTCCGGAACGAGAAGCACCAGGCGCAGGATTTGAAGTCTGTGAGCTCAACTCTGCAACAAGAAACAGTTTTATATCTTCTTGAAGTGGACAATCGTATGTTTGTAGAGATTGCGTGTATTTATTTTTTTGGAAATCGCTTCCGCGATTTTGGTGAGAAAATTTAAAAATAGTTTGTCCTCTAAATGTTAGCCAAATCGGTTATATTTATTCATCGTCAGAGGCACTTAAAATTACTATAAAATTCACATCGGAGAAACTGTGCAACCACGTTTAATGTAGGTAAACTTCTCAGTTCTTGGCGTATTGTAGCACTGGGCTGAAACAATTATAGTTTCCGTCGCGTTCTGGCGTCCGTCTGTCGGAATTTTCTGCCGCTAGCAGCCGCGGATAGAATCGGGTACGAAAATCAAGGATTGTATAGGATCAGGTAGGACGGGATAGAATGTGATAGGAGCGGATAAGATAATATAATTATAAATAAGGTAGAAATGCAAATGGCTATATTAAATAGTCTAAAAATCCTTTTCTTGTGGTGCATATCGCCGGGTTCGGGACGAGTCACATCAAGTGACTCATCTCGGGACAAGTCTTTCCAGGAAAAGTAATTTCAGCATATTAAATCGCCTTCCTCAAACATCACTTACTAAAGGCAGTGCCATCTAGGGAAATCTCTTCCCACAAATGGAAATTGAAGTCTACCATTTCAAGGCAAACTAGGCCATCTCTTCCCAAAGAGCTAGGCTTTCCTGGACAACCCTTTCCAGGAAAATTCAAATAGAAGCGCTATTAGGATAAGTATTTCTGGGAAATCACTTCATACATCCATAAAAACAGGAGATGCTTCGAGGCACCATTAGACAGGTCATCCTAGAAAAAGTCTCTTCGGGAAATCACTCCCTGCTTTGAAAAAATGAGTTAATGCGAGGCAACATTGGAAATTTTTTCTCCGGGAAATCACTTTCTACTTGCAAGAAAACATCAAAACTTCGAGGCATTATTGGGCAGGGCTTCCCTTCTCGCATTAAAAATTTCTTTCATGCTTCTCGCCACAGAAGATTGGCGATTGGTCACAGAAGAGTGATTATTCAAAGGAGAATGATTATTTATATCTTCCTGGTTGCTCTTTAAGAAATACGTTTTAGGGACTGGTCGCAAGGAAGTATTTAGTTATATTTTGAACCCCTCGGGAGGAATTGTCTTGGGAAGACATGTCCAATTTTGCCTCGGAGTAAGTCCCATTTTTGTAAGGGTGGGAAATTATTTCTTGGAAAGATTCGTCTAGGAAAGACCTGTATAATATTGCAACGAATCTGCTAACGTTTTTTCTCCGATATAATATTGCATCCAAGCATGTTATGTTTTGTTGAAAGTGCCAAGTAATTTTCTGGTAAGAATTGTTTCGAAAAGAACTGTATAATGTTGCCTGAAAGCTTTCCATATTTTTCAGAAAGTAGTAAGTGATTTCCTGGGAAGACTTGTCCTTGGAGGACCGATCTTGTATCTTGTCCCTTTTTGAAAATGAGAAGTGATTTTCTGGAAAAGCTTTTCCCAACAATAAATGTCCAATGGTGCCTCGAAACATCTCATATTTTTTTTGGAAATACGAAGGGATTGTCTGAAAAGACTTGACCTGGCAAGAACTTTGCAATGATACCTCAAAACGTTTCACGTTTTTTTTCAATGGGAAGTGATTTTCTGCGAAAAACTTTGCCGGGGGAAAACCTGTCCCGTGGTGCTCTAATGAATCTTATTTTTTTTGTGAGTAAAAGTGAGTAAAATGTGATTCAAAAGTGCCTTAAGGGATCGCATGTTTTTTAGAAGTGTGCAGTGATTTTCCGGGAAGGATTGCCCCAATAAGGCCTGTAAATTGATTCATCGCAGTAGCTCTTTTTTTTGAAGGGGAAGAGTGATTTCCTATGTGGAGCTTGTTCATGGACACCTCTCCAATGGTGCCCCGAAGCCTTTCATGTTTTTGGGTGGCAAGAAGTGATTTTTTTGGAAGATTTTTTCCGAAAAGAATTGTCCAGTAGTGCCTAAAATATGGCATGTGTTTTTCAAAGTGGGAAGTGATTTCCTGTGAAGACTTGTCAGCTGTCCAGTCGTACTTGAAAGTAGGACGAATTTTTTTGAATACGGGAAGACATTTTCCGTGAAGACTTGTCCCGGGATGACATGGCCAATAGTGTCGAAGCAATTTTTTCTTGATGCGGTAAGTCTGGGAAGCCAGAGAATCTTTATGTGATGTCTAAATAATCATAGTCTAGCGAAATTAAAAATTTTTCTAATCTTGTTAATTTCTCAAAAATTTCCATCATAAATTGCATTCTATATAGTTATTCACTAAGAATATGATAAACATAGAAAAATTTATATAAAAAATATAATTATTGGTTTTACAAGTGTGGACAGTAGAATTCATAGCATTGAAAGCCCTAAAATAGCGGTTAATCAGCAATTAAGAAAATAGCTTATTCAAGCATTCTCCCATGAAATATATTTAAACATTGGTATAGACAGAAGTGTAAGTGAAAGTTGTGAGAAATTTCCTAATTCCAGTTTGATACTTTATAAACTAGACAATTATGAACTAGTAGCGTGGGAAATCATATAAATTCATCTTAAATTGGAAGAAATTAATTTTTAATACAAACATTGTACGCACTTGGTAGAAATTTCTAATTTGAAGCCCTAATGGTAGAATAATTTGATTACAAACGCACAAATCTGAACAATTTCAAATCAAAAAATTATGAATAGAACAATCACAATTATTCAAACTTCCATGATTTCAAATTGAAAGTTCTAATCGTTGAACAATTTGCAGCGTTTTCTTCTAAATTTATCAGGTTCTAAATGCCATACGTTAAAATTTTTCAAAATATGAAATTGTTATATTATATTATGATGTGGAATTCAAAAGTTGTTTGAGTTGAGAGTGGAAACCTTAGAAAGATGTTCAGAAGGTCATATTCTTGCAAATATGAAACTGATGGTAATAGCATTCATCTAAATTATAAGTTAGCATTTGTATGCTTTCGAACAAGTATATGTCATATAATTCATAGAATCCATTAATTGGAACATGTAAAAAAATTAAATTTTAGGACTTCAATTACAAATGCATTATTAATTGAAAAAAGGAACTTCGAAATAACGCAAAATTGAAATGTTTATAAGTTCAAATACCCTTTCGAATAATTTAAACAACAAGAAGATATATTATTATTATTATTATCATATTGTATTTTTAAGAATGCTATGAATGTGTAAAAAATGATTGATTTGTAGTCGTTATTTATATACATTTTTGGTTCCTTATATTATCATGAAAGCATATTTTTGTATGTGAAATGAAAAATCTACACAATTTTTACTATATAGGTGATTTATATATATATATATAAATATATATATATATAAATATATATATATATATATATATATATATGTATATATATATATATATATTCTCAAGTTCAGAAATAACATTTTTTCCTCTCTAATAATGCTCAAAAAATAAATTCTATTTTGCAGTTACTGATTTTTTAATTTATATTATTGCATGGAAATGAAATGATGGTCTTTTTGAACTAAATTCTAAAAATACATTCTTTGACTAGATTTAAGTATTTAATTTTTTATAGAATTTTCCGGAAATGATTTGTACTAAATAAAAGTAGAATCAAATGCAAAGTTATGACTGTAAGTTTCTCATTTCTTAGACATCATTTACTATATGAAAATAAAAATTATTACTGCAGATTAATATATAGTGTTTTTTTAAGACAGTGTTTTCATAATTATATTATTGAAACCACATGATTCCAAATAATTATCAGTTATCGATAAACTTAGGAATGATACTTCTGCAGAGCACAAATCAACTGTTTACCCTGTAAATCAAACAAAGAGGCCGCAACCACGATTACAATATTACTACCATTACTAACAATATGGAGGTTACCTTGTTTTATTTCAAGGATTTTAAAACACCTTGAGATTGGTGAACTTCTGCCCAACGGAGTTTCCCGAATTTCCTCTGTGTTCATTTCTTCAACGGCACCGCTGTACATGTTTATTTTTGCCCTTCTTTGAATGCCAGTGGTTCTTGTTATATAAATTCCACGAAGTCTTCTTTCATCGTACACTATTGCAAAAACTTCCCCATCAGACGTTGATAATACTGTTTGTTCTTCGGTTGGTATAGACATAGGGACCTGATGTTCTCCTCTTATTTGAATTGGTTTATCGCGAGGGAAAATGTATCTTCGAATTTCAAATCGCCGCGATGGATTCGTGTAGGGAATAAGCCGCATAAATCTGAGTTTTTCAAGTGTATATCCATGTAAGTATGAAGGAGAAGGACTGGCAGGAGGAGACATGGACCTGGCACGAAGTGGAGGCTTGGCATGAGGAGGAGACCTGGTTGAAGAACCCGGAGCGTGATGTCTGGCAGGAGAGTAAGAGATTTCGGAACGAGGAACATCAGGCCGAGGGTTTGAAGTCTGTGCGCTCAACTCTGCAACAAGAAAGATAGCTTCACATTTTATTAAAGTGGAAAATCCTATTTTGGTAAGTATGAATGAGTTAATGACGGAATGGCGTGGCATAGCGAGGGAATAATGTATTGCCATTTCAAGCTAATCTAATAAGAATGTCAAATTTCAAGTAAGTGTGGCTTAAGATGTTCAATTAAAGATTCAAGGAGTAGCTCATTTCTGCAGTTTTTAGAGAAGCGTGGCTTCGGAGAGCATCCAAATATACGAGACGTCCATAGTTTAGAAAATGTTTGAAGTGGCATTCAACTAAATATTTGAAAAATAGCTCATTTGTAGAATATTTTCGAAGGCGAATAAGTAGAACACTGTGTTATTATTAGGATTGATTTGGAACATTTATTTTCGTGATCGCGGTACAAGGGCTGGCCAAAGACGGATCTTCTTCAGCAAGATACAAAATGGGGCTCCTCGGCAGCTTCCAGTCACGCCATCTATAATAATTGATTGCAATTGATTGGCGGGAAATATCAAACTGTTAATTCCACACATTTCTGATGTTTTCAATGAAATATTTTCAAACTGTTAGATAAATAATTATGACTTTACAAAGTACCCCATGATCCCAGAAGTCCCACTTTGTTCAATCCAATTCAATCCTGCATTGTTTAATAATTTTCAATTCAGATCCTAAAAATGTTATAATCAGAAGTTTAATACTTTATACAATAGACAATGTTAAATAAGACGCGTGAAAAATTGAATAATTTTATCTCAAACTGAAGGGAATAATTATTAGATAAGAAAACTGAAAACTTGTGGTATAACATTCAAATTGTAGGTCTTAATAGTGAAATAATTTAATTGAAAATGCATAATATTCAATAATTTGATATAAGAAAATGATAAATTGAGCAATTTCGAGCGCTTAAGCTTTCATAATTGGGAGATGGAAGTCTTAATAGTAGAAAAATGTTCGGAGCCTTTTTCTCAATCTTCAAAATTCTGAATGCTTTAATTAAAAAATTTCTCAGTTTTGATATTGCAATATTCTATCATGATTTATAATCCAACAGTTTCTCAGATTGGAAGCGGAAACTTAAAAAGTTAATTCAAGAATCAATTTCAAGAATTTCGCGATTTGAGAGCAGAAAAATTTGAAAATTATTAAAAAAACTTTTCGGCAGTTTTTCTCTTCCCTAGCCAAACTTCCAGGCAAATGCGAGTACTTCTGATAAATTCGGATGCAGCCGCGTTTCTATTCAATTCAAAAAGAGATTTCGTAATACTTAAAAACTTCTGGTTTGTCTTGATTTTAAAATGAAGCAATAATCTTAAGCTCAAACTGATTTTAAACTTGTACATAGTGATTTATTTTCATTATGAATTTATAATTGACACTTGGCAGATGAATGATACGCAACCTCGATTACATGATTTCCGAATTAATTGCGAGGTATATATGAAATATCATTTTTCAAATAAGAGTTATAAATATCGATATGTTTTATCAAATAACTATGATTTCAATATTTACCAAATGTATTACCTCTTCAACTCGCTTTAGTACAGGATTCAATAATTACTTTGTACTAGAGGAATGAGATTTGGAGGTCGAATACAGAAAATAGTAGTTCATGTTATGAAAAAAGGTATATATATATATATATATATATATTTTTTTTTTGCGATTATTTCAGAACATTATTAACTAACATAATCTGGAAAATTGCGGCAAGTCACAAGTCCTGCTAGTCGCGCTTGCGGCATTTTATATTCATGGCAAGTAACATTGCGCCATCTCTCATTTTCTAATAATTGTAAAGTTAAAGACAAACCGGGCAATATTTGGTAAGTCACATTGTAGAATATCTCCTTGTGGCAAGTCACGTTTGGGTATATCTCATTTTCGAGCAATCGCAAAGTTGAAGACTATCTGGCTAGAATGCAGCAAGTCACGTTGCACCCAAAAACATTGAAGCAAGTCACATTATAGCGTGTCACATTTCTGTCAACTCACATGTGCGGTGAGTCACATTGCAGTAAGTCACATTGCGGCACCTTTCATTCAGAAAATTTTCAATTCCACACAAAATTGGCAGATATGCGGCAAGTCACATTTGCGACATGTCACATTCGCGGCTAGTAAGATTGCGCCATCTCACAATCAGGAAAAGGTTGAGTTCAAAAGCAACTTGTCAAACTGCGTAATCACTTAATCATAAACAATCGCAAAGTTCAAGCCATTTTGCTCAAATTCAGTAGGTCAAATTGCGGTAAGTCCCATTGCGGCATATCTCAATTCCGAGCTATTGCAAAGTTTAAGGCAAACTCGCTAGAGTGCAGTAAGTCATATATATTAACATAATTCAAAGTTGATACAAAAACAGGAAAGATGTGTTGATTCGAGTCGAATCGATTGACCTACAATATTAATAAATTTTATAGAAGAGTAAGGAAGCTATGGTAACGCATAATATTTGAAAATACGGTTTTTTATAGTAAAACTTTTTTCATTAGCATAATTCAAAGTTGATGCAACAATATAAAAGATTCCTTGGTTCGAGTCTAATCAATTGACCTATAATATTAATCAATTTTTTTGAAGAGTGAGGAAGCTATGGTAATGCACAGTATTTGAAAATACGGTTTTCTATAGTAAAACTTTTTTTTTCAACATAATTTAAAGATGATGCAATAATATAAAAGATTCCTTGGTTCGAAACGAATCGATGGACCTATAATATCCATGCATTTTATTAAAGAGTAGTAAGAATATGATACTTTATATATTTTAAAAATCGGTATGTCATAGTAAAACTTTTTTCATTAACATAATTCAAAGTTGATGCAAGAACAGAAAAGATGTGTTGATTCGATTTTAATCGATTGACCTATAATATTAATCAATTTTATTGAAGAGTAAGGAAGCTATGGTAATGCATAATATTTGAAACTACGGATTTCTATAGTAAAACTTTTTCTTTAACATAATTTGAAGTTGATGCAAGAATATAAAAGATTCCTTGGTTTGAAACGAATCGATTGACCTATAACATTGATACATTTTATTGAAGAGTGAGGAAGCTATGGTAATGCACAATATTTGAAAACACGGTTTTTTATAGTAATCCTTTTTTCACTAACATAATTCAAAATTGATGCAAGAACGGAAAAGATTTCTTGATTAGAGGCAAATCGATTGATCTATAATAATAATACACATTATTGAAGATTAGGGAAGTTATGCTCATTCAAAATATCTGAATCATCAGTTTTAAACAGAAAAACTTTTCTCACCGACATAATTCAAAGTTGTCGCGTGAATAGAAAAGACTTTCTGATAATAAATTTCACATTTTGAATAATAATATTTTATATTTAATAATATAAATATAAATAAATAATAATATTTTGATAAGTTTTCAAATTCAGTAATTCTGAAAATTTTTGTAAAGGAATCATAAAGCTGGGAAAGGGATGGGGTGCGACAGAACTCTTCCATTCCCTTTTCCAGTCCGAAAAATTATCATTTCGAATACAAGATTTGATTTGTCTTTGTATTTAGAACATTCTTAGTACTATTTTGTAATTTTGCATTTTTTTGTAAATTTTCATTTTTAAATTGAGCAAAATGTAGACTTTGGTTTGTCTATTGTTGAAAAAATAACCAATGCTTCCTCTATGAGGAAGCAAATATATTTCAGAATATATTTTCAGAAATCATTCAATGGTCACATAAGCCCAGAATGAAGAAAATACAAGCTTAGCGGTTCCTAGAAGTTTCAAAATTGTCGTGCTTTCATAGATTACAGCGAAATTGTCCTGGACCTCATAAGACATTCAAGATTACCCTGAAGTAATTCGCGTTGACATTATATCATACAAATTTTGGGAAAAGCCCAATATGGCTGACAGAATTTTTTTCAAAAATCAATCAGTTTCTAAGATTTCAAACGAATTCTGTTTAATCTTCTCTCGGAATTAACTGTCTTGTTTTAAGTACAAGCTAATTGCTCTAATCTTTTGATGTTACACTAAAAGATCTAGAGGCGAACGTCCTTCATAATAAGTTTTCATTTAATCTAACTTTCGCAGAATTCATTATACATTTTATTGTTTAATTAATTTTGTTGTGTTTTTGAAAACTTGTGCAAGACGTTTCAAGAATTTTGCCAGAATTTTGCATGTCAATATCAATCCAAACTGCTAATAAGATATGGCTGATTTCACGGTAACAGAGAATGTTTGAAAATAAATGCAATTCTGACTTGGAATAGGGAATTTCCGTAAAGAATTATAACTCAGACTTCCGAAGATGGAATTGTCGTAACAAATTATTATTTTACATGGAGCAGAAAACTATCTGCATGGAATGCGAGTTCTAGAAAATAATTATAATTCTACTTTAACAAAAGAGAACTACGAAAGTCGCTGAGGAAGTTCAGAATTTTAATTATTTTACATGATTCTTTGTTTCAAATTAGAATTGTAATTTTTATGGTCAAAAATTATCTGATGCTTCAACTGAGAATTATAATTTTGTTCCAGAATTCCTTATTCGGAAATAGAAATATTTAAAATCTTTAGAAATCGTGTTAAGCTCTTAAAAATCATTTTAATTTATTAAAATATTTTGAACGCTTTTTAACTGAACCGGAAAAAAAATTGACCAGGAATTCAAAATCATGCAACGGGTAGATATTACCCCGTGAATATTTCAGACAATCAAATAACCAGAAAAATTATGATTTGCGCAAAAGTTACAAATTTATTTAAAATTATAGATATATTTTATTATTATATTCACCAATAGAGTTGACGATAACCGCAAAAGATACGATGAGACTA
Organism: Andricus quercusramuli; assembly: GCA_932178445.1. NCBI lineage: Eukaryota > Metazoa > Arthropoda > Insecta > Hymenoptera > Cynipidae > Andricus > Andricus quercusramuli. Next base: position 6,962 of record CAKNXH010061948.1, on the reverse strand, counting down.
GAAGCAATCCTCATCTTTTTGAAATAAAGGCAAAACTGATGAAATATATTAATTAAAAACTTGATTAATAATGTAACTGATGAATATTCTAGTACTTTACCAGTGAACAAAATATATTTATCCTATAGCCATTATCTCTTAGATCGCAGACGTGAATATGATCCTTATCAGATATTTACATTTCATCAGAGTCAGTTTCAAGAAGAAGAATATACCTTCTAAATTCGTTAAAACTGATATCACAATTTATACAATCAATATTCTCTATTATAATTTAGAAATATAATGACAGCCTCCTTCTGAAATTTAATAAAGGAAGTTATAAATTCATAGATATTTTTTGTATTCCCTTCATCTAAATCCAAATGTAAATGATTTTTAAAAATTTCAGATTCATGTTAAAAATCCCATGTTCCATTTTAGAATTATATTCGATTAATCACGCAAATTTTATCTTTCAAATCACAAATTTTTATGACTTTCTATGCACAACATTTTGATTACATGCTTTCAAATAAAAAATTCGTAAAAAAATTGTAATGACCCTGTACTATCCTTTTCCTTAGAGGGCTATTTAGACTTAAGGATATTTTTGAATAAATACAAATAAAAATACAAATACAAATACAAATGACTATTAGAAAAAATTGTTAAGTCAAATAAAAATCGCAAAGTTTTAAAATGATATATTATTGACAATTTAAAATTATTTGAATATCATTCTCAATAATTATATATATATATTCAAAAAATGGTTCAACCTGAATGAAATGTAAACGTTTTTCAATAATATCGTGCGATAATTACAATTTTTTCTTAACAAAATCATGAGAAGAGAAAATTCTATTTTCAAATAATTTCCAATTGTTTAAACAAGTTAACAATTTTTTATTCTAAACGGAGAAATACTAAAAAATAATCAATTTGATTTTGTTTAGAATGATTGAATTGAAATTTCAACCACTTTTTTCAATATTAAAAATCAAACATGTTCGCGAGTATTCGATTGCAAACATCTCAAAAATAGCATAAAATCTTTCATAATAAATAGGACTTTATTGAATATAATAATTTAGAAATCTACACAATAATTAATTTTTTTTTATGAATTCATTTATTATTGATCATTCATTATTGATTCCTAAAATAACTCATTATTTTTTTTCTTTCCTTCTAATTTCTGTTGGTATGATATCTTATACTTAATTAAAGTTCCAGATTACTGAAAGTCAAATAAAATAAAAATTAATTTTTTTTGAAAGCCGAAAGAGCTATTTCTTCCGATTCATGCTTATTGATTATACTTTATAGTGCTTCATATTTGAGCATGTTTATTAATTTGATAATGAGATATTGAGGAAAAAAACATCTTATAAACGTCCGCAGCGCGCTATTTTTGCAAATGGTATACATTTCCAAATTATTTGTAAAATGTTTATATTATAGATGTTGGAAGGAACAAACATTTTCAAATAGAAAACTGTAATAAGTGGAAATTATGTATATTCTTAGTAAGATTATGTATGCATTCAATAAAATATCTGTTATACAATTTATAGAATCAAATAACTGAAATATGCCAAAAAATAAATTTATGAATTCCAATAACGAATAGTAACTTGGATTGATTATTCATTCTTTACTACTGAAATTCAAAATATTCTTAGTGAAAATTTTGTTAACACTGTTATTTAAAATTATATATTGGACTCACGCGAAATTGTCATGAAAGTAAATTCTCTTTTAATAAAATAAATTTTTTCAATAATTTTCACTACATATGAGGTGTTTAAATTAGTTTCTATATTGAAGAAGTAACGTTTTTTTCTCCTTCATGATGCTCAAAAATGAAAAATACTTTCCTGCAATTACTCATTGTGAAACTCAACAAATGTTGTTATTTACATTATAGAACATCGACCGAGATAGAACAAGCATAGTAATGAATTAAAACATCTGTGACTGGATCAAAAATTGATTAAAAGTACTGAAATAAATTTTACATATATTAAGATGGTAAATCACAACCTAATATATAATAAATAAACTTGGAAAAATTAATGAAAAACATTTTATGCGCCAAGCATGATACAATAGGACCACAAAAAAATGGGCAGAGGGTTTCTCAAACCAGACCAAGTGGATTATATGCTTTTTGGTCACTGAAACCAAATCCGAAACCTGTTTTTTCCCATCACGTTAACGTTTTTTTCTACCCGCAAAAAATAGCTTCAAACTACAGAACCCAACAATATCAACCCTTAAGCCATATAACCCTATACCTTCAAAGCTCAATAACCTTTTCATCGATTACCTATAGCCCTAAACCCATAACCTCCAAATTTGTAACCTCAAAACTCATAAGTCTCAAATCTCAAGAAGTTACAAAACCAAAATGTAGCAAAAAACAAAACAAAAACTTACACGCAAATTTCATACTTCAATCTCGGAGATTTTAGCTTCATAATTCCATACGTCCATCACTTCATAACCTGAAAACTTATAAGCTCCATAATAACCCTTTAACCGCATAACCCTATAATCCTAAAATGCAACAGTGAATGTACCTGCACGTAAGGCTTGAGTTCTGAGTGTGACAGTTTTGCCGTGTGTCGGCATCCAGGGCACCTACACGCGTAAACGATGGGCAACGGAGTTGTTCCGCGATCCAGCAAAGTCCCTGGATTATGGCGCTCATGACTTCATGGTCAAAGAGCTTTTCGCTTTTATTGATATTAGTTTGTTTTTATTGTCAGAATATAAGTGTAAAAAGAAAATGAAGGCTAGGAGGAATGTTTAGTCACAGTCGGAAAGAAGCTTGAATATCAGTGAAACAGGTGCCTCGCGATGGAGTGTGAATTTAATCAACCACGCTAAAGAACGTCCCGACCGATCGCACTGTAGTGTCAGGCATTTGTTCCTCTTCAGTGTAGTTGACTACATTCGCACTCCATCGCGAGGCATTTATTTTCCTGATATTCACGCTTCTTTCCTGTATGTCGGAACACTCTTCCTTGCGCTTTCAACTTCCAGCAACGATAGAATTATATTCAGTGATAAATTCAATTAGAATATGTTGATTTATTGCGCTTTCATGACTAGCATAGTAATAAAAAAGTTCAGTTCCTTGGTGAAAAATAGACAGAGAGACGCATACCGACAAATACCGATTTTTGTGAACAATATCCCCACTAGCTTCATCGATTCATACCGACTTTATACGCACCGGATCTGGCAGCACTGGTCATGGTAGGCACACGGAAAAGTACGATGCAGGGAGTCGGAACCCCAGTATCGGAAACTGGTTAGGCTGGAAGAGCCGGCTCAGAGGCGTTGTCATCAAACAACCGCAGCTCTACATCGTTGGGCAACTTGGTTTTCAAAGTGTATAATGTAATAAGAAAGACATCATGCAATCATCGCGTGGAGTCTTTTTGCGTTGTTTGTGGAGAATATGTTGTGAGTAAACTTAGAAAGATATTCACAGATGTACTTGAAAATAGATACCAGGACTTTTTTGGTATAGAAAATAGTGAAACGATCAATTATTGGACTCCAAAAACGATATGCTCAAGATGCTCCTTGCAACTT